>CM021101.1:737665590-738220380 GCA_007115665.2 Sequoiadendron giganteum | reverse complement strand
GAAGCTTTGGAGAAATATAGCAAATACAAAGCATCCAACAAGGCTCACTTGAATAAGAAATGGTTGAGAATGGAGAAGAAATATCTGACCAAACTTCATGATCAACCGAAGAGGATAGAGTTCTACAAGGAAGTATCAGACTTGATCATGATGTTGTCTAGGGTATTTGGGAAGAGGGATACATTTCACTTCAAGGAGTGGATGTTTCTGAAGGGAAAACAGGCATGGATCTAGAGACCCAACAGTGCGGAATACATTCCCTTAACATTAATACAACAGAGGAGAAAAGCATAAACCAACTTCAAAATCTTTCTAAAAATACATTACACAAAGATGAGCATTCACAGATGACACCAGATATATGTGGGAAAACCTTTTTAGGTAAAAAACCCACCACACAAAGTCTAGACTAATTGTATTACAGTAACAAAATAGTTACATACAAAATACAGTCTTCTCTGATCAGCTCACAGCAGCACTACTCAAATTATCTTTTTGTTAAAATGTTCTCTCTCCAAAAACATATAGTTCGAATTCTATCTACCATGCAATATGTCCTCAACTATCTTAAGTCAGACGTTGCATTTAATTCTATCAGTTAACTGCTGATCATAAGGTAGAATCATGTCTAATTCAATTGCACCCATGATCTTCCCATACCGATCTTCCTGCATCGAGCCACCCAGGAATTAATGCCTTCACCCAAATCGGGTTTAGTTTCGCCACCCTGGGTAGACCTGCACCTGCTACAATTACTCTTTTGGTTTCTGTTCAATCATCACTTTGACACTGAGCCATGTGTCTGCAAATTATTTGTTGTCCACTTTTGACACCGAGTCCAACTCGGTCAAACCAACCAATGAGCTCAACCAAGCTCCCCATAGTCTTTACCGCGCTACCGTGGACCCCATATGACTAGCTCGTGGTATGGCAATAAGCCAGCTGAGCTCATCTGAGCTCTTACTGCACTACCGTGACCCTCCCAAGTTCACCCTACGGTATGGCGATGAACCGTTCTGGAAGACTGCTGGCGGCCTTACCGCGACCACTGCGGTCAGCCACTTGGCTAGCCACGGTAGGGCAGTAACCGCCAGCGAGGCCATTGGCGGCATTACCGTGGCCACTGCAGTCAACCTCTTGGCTGGCTATGGCAGGGCGGTAATTGCCAACCAAGCCACTGGCAGCTTTATCGCGGCCACCGCGGTCAACCTCTTGGTTGGCCGCGGTAGGGCGGTAACCGCCAGCCAGGCCGCTAGCGGCTTTACCGTGGCCACCATGGTTAGCCTTTTGGCTGGCCGTAGTAATGCGGTAACCGCTAGACAGAGGGGAGGCCTGATACCGTGGCCATCTCGGTGAGAATAAAACTACGCGTGGTATGGCGGTAACTGCCAAACCCTTCACCGCGGTACCGCCAAAACATAAAAGAAGGCTGTCGTGATAAAGCAGTAAATGTAGGAAGGAACATTTTAACACCAAGGCAAGGATGAAGGGGCATAAAAATGGAAATTGAGACATAGATTCTCAACAAGCTCCCACTTGGCGAACATTTCTAGCAACCCCATTGCAACAAAAATCACTGTCTGTCATAGGCCCTAACGCCCATCGATTCTACGCACCATCTGAACTTGTCTGTGCTAACTGGCTTTGTCAAAGCATCTGCAACATTTTTCAAGGTGTCCATCTTTTCTAGACTGACCTTTCCATCTTCAACCATATCCCTTATGAAATGATATTGCACATCAATGTGCTTGGTCCTGGCATGAAAAGTCAGATTCTTTGCCAAACAAATGGCACTTTGACTATCACAGCAGATTGAAATATGCCCAGCATTGAATCCGATGTCTAAACACAAACGGTTTAACCAGACCGCTTCCTTACAAGCATGAGTTACAGCCATGTACTCTGCCTCTGTTGTGGATAAAGCAACTACAGCCTATCACTTGCTCATCCAACTGATTGCTCCACCATTAAGCATGAAAGTGTATCCACTCGTGGATCGTGTGCTGTCAATGTCCCCTGCCCAATCTGAATCAACATAACCTTGGATACTAAGAGATTTCTGTGATGTGACCATACTACCATGGTAACATAGTGCATAATCTGAAGTCCCCTTCAAATACCTGAATACTCTCTTCACAACATCCCAATGTGATCTTCCTGGATTTGCCATAAATCGGCTTAGAACTTCCACTGCTTGAGAAATATCTGGTCTTATACAGACCATGACATACATCAAGCTGCCAAAAACACTTGCATAAGGCACACTGGTCATGTCCTCCATCTTAGTAGCAGACTTTGGACAGTCTTCAATATACAACTTAGTTCCATGCATGATTGGAACAACAAGCTGCTTGCAATCATCCATGCTAAACCTCTCTAGAATTGTCTTCACATACTTACTTTGACTGACCCGAAAATTTCTTCTTGTTCTGTCTCTGGTAATCTCCATTCCAAGAATGTACCTAGCTGCACCAAGATCTTTCATCTCAAACTTTGCAGACAACTAAGATTTAAGATCAGAAATCATAGTCTTGCTATTTCCAATAAATAACATATCATCCACATACAGGGTGATAACAAGCACACGATCATTTTTAGATTTATAATAAATGAAATGATCAGATTTTGATCTCACAAATCCAATTGACAACACAAACGTGTCAAATTTTCGGTACCACATTCTAGGAGATTTCTTTAAACCATAGAGAGATTTATTTAATTTGCAAACCATATTTTGTTTACCTCTTTCAACAAAATGCTCAGGCTGGGACATGTAGATTTCTTCTTCCAGCTCACCATGGAGAAACATTGTCTTCACATCCATCTGCTCAATTTTAAAATCATACACAGTTGCCAATGATAATAAAAATCTGATGGATGTCAGCTTTGCTACAAGGGGAAAATCTCTCCATAATCTATTACCTCAATTTGAGAAAAGCCCTTTGCAAGCAGTCGTGCCTTATACTTCTCAACACTGCCATGAAGACCTATCTTCTTTTTGAATATCCACTTACAACCAACAGGTTTTCGCCCTTTAGGCAGTGGTACCAATATCCAGGTGTCATTCTTTTTCAAAGAATCCATTTCTTCATTCATGGCTTCCAGCCAAGAATTTGAATCAGTCATGCTGATTGCTTCTTTAATAGTCCTAGGTTCATCAGTGCTGGTAATTAAAGCATAGGCACAGTTTGAATCTAACATAGAGAAACCATACCTATGAGGTTGCCTTCTTTCTCGTGTAGATCTTCTTACAGGCTGAGGTTGTTCTTCATCATCAAAACTTCCAAAGTTTCTTGAGCTATCCTCAGTCTCAGGTACACCATGCAACTCTTCCCTTTTTGGAGTTTGGGGAATTTCAACTGCATCCTTCTTTTTGTCATTCTGATTTGTCCCAAGCTGTTGATCACTAACTGAAGGTTTTAACTCACGAAATATCACGCTTCTATTGTACAAAACCTTCTCAATAACAAGGTTCCAAAGTTTGTATCCTTTTACACCAACTCCATAGCCGATGAGAATACATTTGACAGCCTTGTTATCTAGTTTAGATCTCTTTTCATTTGGCACATAAACATATGCCTCATAACCAAACACACAAACATGTCTTAGAGAGGGCTTCTTACCATACCATGCTTCCAAAGGTGTCTTGTCAACAAGAGCTGAACAAAGAGATCTATTTATCAAATAACATGTTGTAGCTACAACCTCAGCCCAAAACATCTGCTCCAAGCCAACACCACTTAGCATAATCCTTGCCTTTTCCATCAATGTCCTATTCAACCTTTCAGCAACTCCATTCTGCTGTGGAGTGTAAGGCATTGTCTTGTGCCTTTTGATTCCATGATCAGTGCAATACCTCTCGAAATCTGTAGAACAAAATTCACCACCATTGTCTATCCTCAAACACTTAATTTTCCTTCCAGTCTAATTCTCAACCAAGGATTTACATTCTTTAAATCGACTGAACACTTCTGATTTACTTTTAATGAAGTATACAAATGTCCTTCTCAAACGGTCATCAATAAAAGAAACATAATATCTAGACTTCGATAAGGAAGGAATATTAACTAGACCAAACACATCAGAATGAACATAATCCAGTATACCAGAAGATTTGTGAGGACTAGAATAAAAAGAAACACGGTGTTGTTTTCCATAGATGCAATGTTCACAAAAATCGAACTCAAGGTTACAATCATGAAGCCCTTCTACAAGATTTTTATTCTTCAAAAATTTTAAACCTTTCTCACCAATGTGACCAAGTCTATGATGCCATAGCATAGTCTTCTCGACTGAGAGTTTTACCTCCATTGCATTTGCTGCCAAAGAAGAGTCTTCATCTTTCTCTACAGGTGCAACATTACATGACTTTGCAGAGGCACTGTTACAAAAAACAAGACGTGCATCCAACTTGTAGATAGTGCCAATACGAACACCCTTAGCCAACACCATTGCACCTCTAGCCATTTTACATCCCTTACTTGAGAAAGAAACTTCTACACCAACATCATTTAACTTACTAACAGAAAGAAGATTTCGAGCCAAACCTGGTATGTGAAGTACGCCACTAATACCTTTGACTCTCCCATTAGGAAACTGAATTTCGACTCTTCCTCCGCCAACTATCTCCAATGTTGAATCACTTGCCAAGTATACCTTTCCACCATCATACTTCTCATATTTAGAGAACCATTCTCTATTGGATTTCATATGAAAGGAAGCAGCCGAGTCAACTAACCAGACATCATCTGATGCCTGAGTTGTCAAGGCTGCTGCAATGAAGGCGTTTGCATCATTTTGAGAAGATTCATTATTAGAAGCATTCTTCTTCTTCTTCTCCTTGCAGTCCTTCCTAATATGGCCAAGTTGCCCACAGTTCCAGCATCTCACCTTGAACTTTTTACAAGGAGACTTTGATCTCCCTGCATATTTGGATTTTGACTTCTTATCTTTCTTCTTGCCATTCTCCTTTGGTCTACCCCAAACAACAAGAGCCTCTTTGGCCATCTTTGAAGACTTCCTCCGCATATCTTTTGATAGAAATGAGGCAACCGTGTCTTCCATCTTGAAAGCAACAATAGTGCTTCCAATGGCCATCACAAGATGATCCCAACTGTTAGGTAACGAACACAATAGGAGCATGCAACGATCCTCCTCCTCTATCTTTACACCTACAAAATCCAGCTGAGTAACACTCATGTTAAATGAGTTTAGATGGTTTGCAATAGATGCACCTTCTTCCATCTTCAAGGAATACAACTTCTTCCTTAGGAATAACTTATTTACCAGAGACTTTCCCTGATAAATATCACCAAGCTTCTTCCACAATGAAGCTGCAGACTGCTCCTCATGGACATTCAGGAGTACATAATCAACTAGACTCAATCTTATCAAACCTCTTACTTTTCTATCAGCAAGATCTCAAGCTTCTTGCATTTTACTTTGTGGCTTAGTTCCAGAAACTGCAATCCAGAGGTCACTATCCACAACCAAGTCTTCTATCTAGATTTTCCATAACTCAAAGTTACTACCATTGAATTTTTCAATGTCTATTCTACTAGATGTACTCACCATCTCAAACAGAAACAAGTTCTAATAATGCAAGACTCCCACTGAAACAATATTAGCACAAAAAACTAATCTTTCCTACAAGGATAACACAACTGGCCAAGCTCTGATACCACTTGAAGGGAAAACAGGCATGGATCTAGAGACCCAACAGTGCGGAATACATTCCCTTAACACTAATACAACATAGGAGAAAAGCATAAACCAACTTCAAAATCTTTCTAAAACTACTTGAGATGAGTACAAGCATGTAAAATAAATATTACACAAAGATGAGCATTCACAGATAACACTAGATATACGTGGGAAAACCTTTTCAGGTAAAAAAACCACCACACAAAGTCCAGACTAATTGTATTACAGTGAAAAAATAGTTACATACAAAATACAGTCTTCTCTGATCAGCTCACAACAACACTACTCGAATTATCTTTCTGTTACAATGTTCTCTCTCCAAAAACATATAGTTTGAATTCTATCTACCATGCAATATGTCCTCAACTATCTTAAGTCAGATGTTGCATTTAATTCTATCAGTCAACCGCCTATCACCAGGTACAATCATGTCTAATTCAATCACACCCATGATTTTCCCATACCGATCTTCCTGCATCGAGCCACCCAAGCATTAATGCCTTCACCCAAATCGGGTTTAGTTTTGCCACCCTGGGTAGACTTGCACCTGCTGCAATTACTCTTTTGGTTTCTGTCCAATCATCACTTTGACACTGAGCCACATGTTTGCAAATTATATGTTGTCCACTTCTGACACCGATTCCAACTCATTCAAACTAGCCAACGAGCTCAATCGAGCTCCCCATAGTCTTTACCGCGCTACCGCGGACCCCATCCGACCAGCTCGTGGTATGGCAATAAGCTAGCCGAGCTCTTACCGCGCTACCATGACCCTCCCGAGTTCACCCCGCAGTATGGCAGTGACTATTGGTGGCCTTACCACGACCACCGTGATCAGCCACTTGGCTGGCCATGGTATGGCGGTAACCACTAGCCAGGCCGTTGGCGGCATTATCGTGGCCACCGCGTTCAGCCTCTTGCCTTGTCACTATAGAGCGATAACCGCCAGCCAGGCTGCTGGCGGCTTTACCGTGGCCACCACGGTGAACTTCTTGGCTAGCCGCGGTAGGGCGGTAACCGCCAACCAGAGGGGAGGCCCGATACCGTAGCCACCGCGGTGAGAATAAAACTGCACGCGGTAATGACAGTAACCGCCAAACCCTTCACCGCAGTACCACCATAACATAAAAGAAGACCGTCGTGGTAAACGCAAGAAGGAAAATTTTAACGCTAAGGCAAGGATGAAGGGGCATAAAGCTGGAAATTGAGACATAGATTCTAAACAGTTTCCTTTCATTCAAACCATTTTGAATGACAAACAATAGTTTGATTGGCCAATGGTGGTGTCTGATGCTATTCATGACCAGTTGACAAGGATAAGAGAAACCAAATGTTTCTTTATGACTTCTTATATTGTTTATGCAACTGCAAGAGGAGGTATATTTCCAGGTTTAAAGAGAGTGGGAATATTGGGAGAAAGAGATGGACAAAAGAAAGTGTGGGACCATTATGATCAGTTATCTCTGCAAGTATCTGAAACACAACTTAGAAGGGTTAATGATGCATTTCTATATGTGATCATTAACCAATTCAACGGAGATGCAGGGTATAGACTGAGCCAAGAAGCTATGGCATTTATCACTGAATGGGGATGTTGGTATATTTAATACCCCAATTTCACATGCTTCAGGCTAGCTAGATTTGAAGGTCATCCACATTTGCTGCCAAGATGTTGCAATAATAGGATAGTGTTGATGGAATTTGTTTATCAAGCTCTGGGGGTTAATTCTCAGTTTGGATTGAAACATAAAACAGGATGTCATAAATTCCCCATGCAGTTGGGTGAATACAGTTGTCAGCATCTGGTGGGAGCAAAGGTAGTGTACAGTGAATTGATACATCTAAAACTAGGTTTGTATATAGCTCAGAATTACTTTGACCCAAAGAAGAAGATGAATGCCTTGTTGCCTTTTGTTCTTGATAAACATTTCAATTTGTTGGAAGATTTCTGGAGTGACCTGCAAGATGAGTATGACCTTAGGAAGAAGAATTATGAGAGGTTACCCGTCTCACTCATAGTTGAGTTTGGAATCAAAGATGATATCCCAGACACATTAGTAGATGATGGAGTAGTATTAGATCCATCATATGAGACATTAAACATTGGCACTAAGAGCTTGGATCCAATGGACTGGGATAGTTAGGAAACAATTGACATAAAGAAAATAGGGAGGACAATTTTGGATAGAAGTATTCATTGGGTTGTCCTGAGAACTAAAAATCCTCAAGAACCAGCTCCTAAGAAGGGGAAGGGCTACAAGAGAATTAAAATAAAATTACCTTCCAAGGAGCCCTTGGAATTCTTTCCTCCAGATATTGAAGAGATAGAGCTTGAAGTAGTGGCTCAAGATGAACCAAAGACACAAGAGGGAGATGCCCAAATAGGGTCTGTAGTTTCAACACCTGCATTAGGTGAGTCCTCTACTCAAGTCCCACTTGCAAAACAACAAAGTGAAGAAGTGCAAAAAGGGACTCTTCATAATATTGTTGAATCTATGAAGGGAAAATGAGTAGAGGTAGAGGTCCATGATGTTGGAACAGATTCTGATGAGACTCTGTCAGAGAAAGGTATACAAGAAAATATGCCTCTAGAGGAGGATACTGAACAGGTGATGATAGAGGAGGATCAGTGGGCGTTATTTGAAGAAGCCAAGAAGGTTGTTGATGATCAAGCATACGCTGCAGCAATGGAGAAACAAAAGGTAATTAATACCAAGATACAGGTTGATTCCTTACTTCAGCAACAACACATAGAAGCTAAGTCAAAAGCTAATGAAATAGAGAAGCAACAGAGGCAAAAAGAGCATGAGCTCAAGATCAAAGAAGAGAATGATAAATTAGAATTGATACAAAAAATTCATGACCTTGAAGAGGAAAAGGCAAGACATCGAAGGGAGAGAGAAGCTCTAGTGGCTAAGTTAAAGCTTGTTGAAGAAGCTCACAAAAAAATAGAGGAAGTAGAATGATTGCAAAAGGAGAAAGAGGTCGAAGAACTGATCAAGAAGCAACAAGAGGAAAAGGAAGATGCAAAAAATATTAAAGCATTAGAGGAAGAAAGAAAATAGGAATTGTAGAAAAGAAGATTAGAAGAAGAAAGGTTGAAGAAGGAGGAAGAAGATAAGAGAATACAAGAACAAAAGGATAGGGAGGAAGCTGAAAAGCTGGTACAAACAAGTGTTGAACAAGAGCATCAAGAGAAATAGAGGGTTGATTCTCAACCTCAAATAGATGTGCAACCTCCCTTAGCTATCGCCTCTTCTTCTTCAACTATGATGATTGTTACTCCAGGTGCTCCCACTTGGTTGAAATTAGATCTTCAAAAGAGATCAACACCTTCACAACCTCTGAATTGGGAGGATATGATGAAGGAAATTGAGAAAGAAAGGCCTAAAAAGAAGGCCAAGATCCTACATTCTACTAGGCTAACTAACAAAAAAGAAATTGTGGCTGAATGTGCTATACCTATGATAGACAAGGAGGCAGGAGACATGCAATTGATAGATTATCAGCTAGGCACTGTTAATTTGGGGAGACCTACTAGGGATCAACAAATGAATTTAATTGATGTGGTAGCATCCTCAACCAAGTCAAGGATGTTGAAGGATAAACAAAGGAAAGATGAGCTTAAGGCTCAGTTAGATCAGTTGCATATTTTTCTGAAAAGTATTTATGCTCCAAGATCACAACAGATTGCTACTATTGAGACCCCAATTTTGCTAAGTAAGAAGGAAGTAGATGATTTGGTACAGGTGAGGGGCAAGGCGAAAATGTTGGATCGGTGGGTTAATAAATTGAATCAAGAAATAGAAGAAGTACTAAAAGACAGTTTTGGGGTTTACAAAATGACTGAGGAACTGATAGAAGAAATGCATCAGTATGTTAAAAATTTGGAAGAACATGAGGATTACAAAGGTTACAGCCAAAAATTGAAAGAATTTAATAAATTGCCTAAAACTACTCTTCTGGAACAGTCAATACTTGAAGAAGATAATAAAGATTTCTTGGAAAAGACTTCTTGCATACTCCAGTTTAGATCAAATTTTCTATATAAACATAGAAATAAGGTTCAAGAATCTGTTAAGGATCTGAATGAATAATTTGAGGAGTTGGAGGCCATTATTGCTATTATAGTAAATGTTGATGTACCAGTAAAGGAAGGCCTACCTTTAAGCCAAATAAAGGAGAAGTGGAATGAAAGGTTTAAAGAGGTTATGCAAAGAGGAGATGATGGTGAAGATCTGTTGATAGATCGATTGATGAACATCAAAGAAGAGATAAGGGCAGCTAAGAGAGAGTTGACGAATCTGAAGGATATGAGGGGATTTGCTGCAACAGAGTTGGAAAGAATTAAGTTTGAAGACAGCTGGGTGGATGGGCCGGAATTGGACATACTACAACAAATCTTCTCCAGTTTTGACGAGTAAATTACAGAACAAACTTCGCATGCATAAATCTCATGCATGCATGGATTTCTTCTTCTTTTCATGTTGCATGCAGGACTGGTAGTTTTTGAAGCACATGGCTTGCTTCTCTTCTATTCTCTTTTTCTTATAGTTTAACTGAGTTTCCAAGATAACTGTAATCCCTAAAAGGGTGGGTCGACTTAAAATAGAAGAGGACTTCAAATTTTGTATTTCTAAAAATACCCTTGGGGTATCATATTGTAAGGGTTGGCTAATAGAGAATAGATTTGGCCACCTGATATTAGGAGATAGAATTTTTCATAGTTGTTATAGAGATACATTGTTACTTCATTTTTTTACAGTTAAATAAAATTACAGGTTTACGCAATATGGTGTTAGAATTAAGTTTTACTTGATAAGGTTGATGAGTTATAATCTATCTGTATGCCAGTGATTGTGCTGAAGCATGATTGTTTCTTATGTGATGAAAGTCATTAGAAGAAACCAGATTTAAGGATTATCTCGTTAGATTATTGGTGAATTGAATTTATTGAAGTCTATTAATCTATGATCTTGGCAATGAATGAATGTGTGTTCTTTTGGAATCTTTGAAATAGTTATGATATGTGAATTGTGATGTTAAAATAAGCACCTTAGATGCATGCAATAGTATGGATTATTCTGTAAATTATGTCATGCTTTGATTTTCTTGATCTGTTAGAAAAACATTCATTGTTGAAGATATATGTCCGGATGCTAGATAAGTTTGATTCATGTTTACTGATTTACCCTTTGATCTATCTTTTTCTTTTATTTAAAACCCCCTTTCTTTATTAAAATAGCTCGATGAATAAGTCATTGATTGTATTCTTTGCTACTAGCACAAGGCCCTTGAACATTACAGTTGCATGGATTGATTGAGTGACACTAGATAGTTGAGAACCAACTACCAGGACCTTGGGAGTTAGGCTACTATATGTTGTCTTTCTTTTTCAGGAGAAATCGAGTAGAAATATTCTGTTTAAACGTTGTTTGTGTCATTTTCACCATCAACAGGCTTCTTGTTCCTTATTGGTGTAACAATTAGCACCTCTGGAGTGCGAGTTGGTATAGACAACTATGCATAGTGCATAATGATTGCTCTTCAAATTAGGAGGGGAAGCTCCCTCTTTTGTTGATATGCGTGAAAAAGTAAAGTATTCTAAATCCTATATTTTTGACTCTGCTAGAAGAGGCACAAGGTTAAGGAAACCAAGAATGTGGCAGCTAAGGATTTTTTTTGGTTTTGTAGATCTTAACTGTAACTAAAAACTATATGCTTCTAATCCATCCAATCTCCTCAAGAAAACAGAGCATGAGGAAAAGGAGCAGGAATGTGATTATACGATAAACTTCAGGTTCAGATTCACAATGTGAAGGCAAGGTGGCTCAACTATTCGCTTGGCTAGGAAGAAGTTTATTAGAAACAAACATATATACGATAAACTAAGTACAACTTCACAACATGAGGGCAAGGTGGCTCAACTATTTGCTTGGCTGAATAGGTTTATTGACACACACATCAAATGATAAGATTTAGGTACAAATTTACAACATGAGGGCAAGGTGGCTCAACAATTTTCTCATATGAATAGGCTTATTATTAACATAACATAAGGTAAGTAACTAGGACAATAAATTGCATAGACGAGACACACATACAATAAACGATCAAACTAGCAACCCCATTTAACTAAGATTTGAACAAACACCATAGTAATAACATGAAGGCAAGGTGGCACAACTATTCATTAATATAGTAATCACTCACAAACAAATACAAAATAACAATATTATAGGAAAGCTAGGCTCAACATATACTGCTATCACGTGCAAAAGTTCTAATTACAAGGGTGAGCCAATCTTGAGAATAGGCATGTTGCCGATAGCAAAAAAATTCTCTATCACAAGAAAAAGTTAATTACAAATGAGCAGAGAGCTCTTATTTATAGAAATAAAAGGTGTAGGAAACCCTAAAATCACCTTGAGCCAACTATAGTCTCGCAACATGCGAGATTTTATTGCTAAACCTAATTGTATGCAACTATACAGTTAACTGGAAAGCTATCATAAACTTACTGGATTAATGAACTAAACTAAATGGACGTCTGCAAAAAGCAAGTCCTTATTGATATGCAAGTTAACTGGAAGCAAGCTCAATTGACGAAGAATGAAAACTCCATTTGTACATAGGAAATTCCAAAATAAACGTGTATGAGATATAAAACAACGAGTTAACTCGAAAAGAGGCATCAAGTTCAATCCTGGTCATGAAGTCTATCTTGAAAAGGTGGGACGTCCTGATCTGAAGTTTACTGGCCCTAATCTCGGGAAATTAACCCCTCCATGAGGTTGTTGATTGCATCACCATCTAAAGGTCATCACATGTCTCAACTGTCAATTCATTGCTTGTCAGCTACTCAAGCAATCCTAGAAATATTTGCACACTGAAGCTGACATTTCACTGATTGGTAACTTTGGCAGCTCTGTAACTAAAGTGACGACCACTATTTCTTCTACAGCTTGACGCTTCTCACATTTTTCATGCTTTTCTCTATGGAAGAGTGTTGCATGATGAAACCACAAAGTTTGACTGCAAACCCTTTGGTTGTGAGAAATGCAAATGAACTTGCCACACATGCAAAATTCCAACGGTATCAACCCTCTAAACCAGCCTTGGAAGACAATCAATTATACGAGGCATGAAACCATGTGGACTTGAGTGACTATGCCTATTAACCCTCCAAATGCGCTTGATACAAATCGGTGTTAGCTTTTCTGATGAAATAATGAATTAAGACCGATCTGATCTTGAATTCAGTCTACATGAATTGCATTCTGAAAAACTCGCCTGTTGACTATAAACACGACTATGTTCTGACAACTTTCTCTGAAAAGCCGAAAATGCTCCTGATGAGGCTAAAAATAGCTTGTCGAAGGACAATTTTCATGAAAAATTTTGAGACGTGGGTTTTGTGTAGAAAATAATTCTAAACAAACCCACAACATTAGAAATCCAATATTTTTTTTGGCTTGACATGCAAAGACATTTCCGAAAAAGCAACTAGGGGCAGTAGGGGCAGATTTTTTTGAAAAAATCTGGAACATGGGCTTTGTGCATAAGACGATTATAAGCAAACCCACATCCTCCATTCTGAAAAATACTGACTTCTACTCTACCATGCAAAGAAATTTCAGTTGAGAAAAATAAAACTTCAAGAATTGAAACTTCGAGGCAATTTTCCTTGAAAAATTCTAACACATGGGTTTTGTAGAGGAAGTCGTGCACAACCAACCCAGATGATCAAAATTGTCAAAAGTCATCAAATTATTGGACATGCGAAGAATACCTAAGACAAGGATAAAAGAAATTAAGACAAAATATATAAGTTTTATGTTTTTGTTTCTATAAAAAATCGCCATGCTTGTCTGAAGTCTGTTGATTATTCTGAACCTGTATCTGCAAGGATTATTTATGATGCCTTTGAATGCTTGGACGAGATTAAATTTGCTTGCACTTCAACCTGTTATGATATAAATGGATGCCATCTTGAAATAAATAAAGAAACTTTAGGTTTATGGCGCCAATTGCAAGTAGAAACCCTGATTTCAAAAGAAGCCATCTGATTGGACCTCACTTCATGCAAAATAAAATAACTTGAACTCTCAAAAATATTAAAATATTAAAATATTTAGTTCAACTCAAAATGTGAAACTGACTTGAGTCTCAAAATAGGTGCTAATATTAAAATATTGAAGAAATTCGCCCTTTGCAAAGCTGACATGCAAAAACTGAAATTTAATATTTTTTTATTGAGTTAACTGAAATCTCTCTTTCTAGGTTCGCTTAGAATCTTTTTCTAATTCCAAAAAGTCAAACTTTGACTTTCTAGGCATCCCACATCAAAATTTAAGGTTTTTTGCTAACTTCCTATTTTATAGCTTGTTGAAAACGTCATAGTAGCCTCTGTTGAACTTTGATTTTCGGGTGCTCGGGTGATGCTGAAACTGAACTAAAGGACTCATTGCGTAGCTAGATCAAAACTGATGAAATGTCTATTGGGAGCTGTGACCTCAGATAATTGAATCCGATTCCTCAAAATGAAGGGCACCTTTCTCAAGGAGATATGTAATTCTGTAAGAAATTCCATACTTAGCCATTTTTCTGATTTGCCATTTGACGCTTCAATTTGCCGTTGCCAGTGAACGATGACTCCCATCGACTGGATGTTGGATCCATTGCATATTTGGAAGAATTACACACGTGATGACTACATATGCAAGGCTTGAATGTTGGATTAAGACCCCCAAATTCAAGGGCAACCCTGGCTTGTAGAGGAGGAGAAACAAAAAATAACATGATTTTGCATTTTATCAATTTCAATTGAGTGCCCTACTTTGACCCTCGCTATCGAGAGTTGGATTGCTTCGATTTGCGTGCTAATGGGCTTGTTGCATAGTTGGAACAACTTAGAAGAGATGTTCCTAGGAGTGACGAAGCGAGAATACTGTATTTAATGCCTCTAAAAGAAGGGCACCTTTTTCAAGGCAATGTGTAAAACACTAGCCATTTTTCCACTTGTCTCCATTTTACACTGATTCTTTGATTATGGGCGATTGATAGATCCTGAAGGCTGACAAATAGATTCACTGAATAGCTAGGAGGATTCCACACAAGTCTCATGAAGACGACGACTGCTAGAAACCTCATCTGACTGGCCAAAAGGCAAGGCGCCCCTAGCCAACAAAGGTACAATTTGATATTTTCACTTTATACTTCCTTTGTTTTACGTGCTTACTGGAACCACTGCCACAATCACTCAGCTTGTCTAATGAACTTTTGAATGAATACATTGCGGAGCTGGGCTGAATCAAAAAAGATTCCCCAGAAACAAAAACTGCAAATTCATCCATCTGACATGTCTAATTCAAGGGTGTTGTTGGGCTATAGGGGTGCAGAAATGTAAATTTGACTGGCTCTGTGATGTGTAATCTCTCTGTAACTTTTTCTTTCTCCTTTGATTGTCGGAGTTCCATAATTCGGATGGACTTGCTTGATAGCTTGTCGGAAAGATGACTGAAAACCAAAGAGAATGAATATATTTGCAACCCAAAACAACCGAATCTTGGTCTCCAAATTGAAGGGCACCCCTAAGCTATAGGGGCACAGATACTACTCAGGATTTGATAATTTTCTCCATTTCATGCTTTGCAAACACCGTGTCGATTGCTAAGTTGACCATGTAGAAGCATTACTAATGTTGATGCGTCTGTGTGACTGCATTTCACCATTTTCACATGTACGGACATTGTAAATTTGATTTGCACATTGATTGTGCAAGCATCTCCCATGTTACAAAGTGAAAGTGTTTCCAGACTTAGAATATTTTTAGCTCTTTTCGCCATTTGAAAAACCCCTCCATCAAAAAGCATATTTTTCAACATAGAATGTTCTACTTTGAGTTTCAGGCTTAGATTTTGACACTTGGTACTGGCCAACTGCCATTGATGACCTTAGAGGTCCTAACTTTTCTCCTAAAAAAGTGAAAACTACCCACCAGGCTTAAACTGAGTTTTAACTGAAACCAACTTCACCAAATTTGACAAGTTTCTATTTTTAGGGTTTTTTGACCTAAAAATAGGGGTCCAAAAACCCTAATTTTTTTAAAAATTAAATTTTGTCAGTATCTTCCTAACATCACACTGACCAAAAGCTCTTGATTTGCCCAAAAACTGAGTTTTGACATCATTTTAACAAGGTTTAGACCATTTTAAGCAAAATTCCTTAATGAAGCAAAAAAATTGGTTTGGGTACAACATTCCTCATACTTAATCAGGTACCTCACATGTGATGGTAGGTTATCACTCCTTTACACTGTTCATTTCAAATTATTAAGCCATCTTCATCATAATAGGCTTGTTAATATGCCAAATTACCTCCACAACTTGTTAAAGAGGATGGGATCCGAATACCAAAGGAAACAAAATAATTCATCTCTTTCCCATCATTGTTTAATAGCCTCGTTGACAAAAAGGAGTCTTAGAATTCATTACCCAAGAGTCTTTTGGGAAGGCTTTGTGAAATTTCAAGACATTAACAGTATACTAGAGCAACCTACAATTCTTGAAACTCTAGAACCATTAGTTGAGCCTATAAGAGAAACCCCTCTTGGTTCATCGGTTGCTTCACCTACTCGCAGCCAAGGTGAACTTTAGAAGTATAATGTACAAGAATCATCACCTGCAAAATCTAGGCAACTTGCAACAAAGAAGACCCCATCCACCTCTAATACACCTAAAACTAAGAAAATGGAAGTAGCTCTTCTACACCTTCAAGGGTGCAGAAGAAAAAGGAAATACAAAAAGAGACATTTGTCGCGCCTAGGCATTTAGGTCGGTTGAAACAAAAAGGTGTTATGAGGGGAAGCATAGAAAATCCAGGAGAAGAATTGAGGGGTAAGGAAAGAGAAGAGGAAATCATTATGATGGTTGATACTGACTCTAAAATGAAGGAAAATGCTCTTGAGAAGGTGCATATTCTTGCCAAAAGAAATTTGTATGTGTCCAGCTCTGACTCAAATTCAAAAGATATCTTTGTTGCTCATAAAACCAAGAAGAGAACCCCAGACTGTCCTAACAATGAGGGTTTTGAATACATAGGAGTTTGGGATCAGAATTTAGGGGATGAAGAAATATTTTTAGAAGAAAGGGATGTTAGAAAGAAATTGGAGTAAGCATTAGAAATAATTAAGTAGTTAGAAGAACAAGTGAAAACTTATGAGCAAAGGGATAAAGAGAGGGAGATGAAGATTCAAGAGATGGAGGATAAATTATAGGCATATGGGCATGGGGCAAAACTAGACCTATTGGTACAACTTTCCATAGTTAAAACAAGGGATACACAACTTGCAGTAGAGAATAGAAGAACCCCTCCTATTAAGACTCCAATTCATCACACCACTCTATCTCTTGGGTATTAGTTGTGGAAAGTTAATGGAATTTCACAAGAAAATGAAAAATGGAGAAAAAAAAGAAACCCTAATTGCAAAGCATGCCAAAGAGCTGGAAGGGAAAGATATCGAGTTGAACAAGTTAGTAGTTAGAGTGAAGAAAGTAGCAGATAAAGTTGCTCAAATTATTAGATGTAAACCCCCAACAAGAACTTATGCATTGCTTTTGCAAGAGAAGTTTCTAAGTTTTCAGTTTAGTAGGATCATAAGTAATCAATCAATTGGAATGAGTAGGAAATATGATTTTCTTAATGTTTTGCTAACTCCACACTAGATGAACAAGATCAACTTTGTGAGTACTATCTGCACAATTATGTAGTGCCTAAGGATATAGAGTGGAACCCCTTAATATTTTTTGGGGATTTACAGGTCAAAGCACTAGCATCCTACTTTAGGAATGAAGGTTTCAGGGGTGAAATTATGGAGGAATATGAGGAGAGAGATAAATCTATTGCTCTCCCAATAAGGAAGGAATCAAATGACCCTGATGCCATCATAAATGAATGGTTACAACTTCTGAAGTACAAAGGACCAGGAGGAAATATCATGAGATTGAGGATGCAGCACTATAATAGGATACATACATTGGCAGTTGGATTGGTTCATCATATTTATAAGTATGTGTAGCAGAGATGGGACATCCTGACTCCAGAACTACAAAGGAAAGAGCCACATTCAGTATACAACTTCATGGATATGGTTGAAAGAGTGCGTAAGTATATGGATATTGTTGGTAACCTTGTACTTAAGTGGATGCCATTAACATTCCTATCACCTATCCTTCTTTATCCAATACCACAATAGACAAAGGATAAGATGAAATAATATGAGTAGATTGAGCATACTAGGATGAAGAGGCTTTCATGTTACATGTGATTCTACCTAAAGAAGATCAAGGGAGTAAATATTGTCATGGACCTTAGAGAGATTACACTACACTATAATTTTTTCCCCTAGTTCATTTGCTTGAGGGCAAGCAAAAAGGTAGTTGGGGGGAGTGATGAGCCATTTATTAGCTAGCTTTTTGTTATCTTTATGCTACTTATAAGACATTCCTAAGACAATTATTCCTATAGTATACCATCTTTTATGACTATTATGCAGACCTTGAACTTGGTTAAAGTATATGGAAATATAGCTATGATATGATGGTGTTGCTTGATTTGTATGTGAATATATATGAATTATAATTGATATATGTGTTTAATCATGGTAGTTAGTATTGTGTATATGTTTTATGGACTAACCCCTTGCAGCTTGAGAAGACATTGTAGCCCGCAACAACTGTTGAATGCAACCTATAGCCGAAGAAATTCCTGGGCAACGAAATAAGGGATGTTCCTGACTACACTAAACACAATAACTACAAAATGGAGACACTTGATGAAGAAAATCGTGCATCATTATGACAAAAATAAAGGAATTAAAGAAGGAGAAACCTGTTATCATTAGGTTTCTAGCGTAACTGATCTTATGTTCCACGTTTCAATTATGTTATTGTAGGGTTCTAATAATATTTGGATTCTTATTTATTTTTAGTTGCAATTAGGATAGCTAAATCTTAATTACACTTTGATATCTAGGAGAGTTGTGATTAATGATTTTAGTTTAGAGTTGTGTTCTGAATAAACTCCCTCATGCATGTATATAGCCGATGGTTGAGTCTTTAGATGGAGAGTTGATTAATCTTTCAATTTTGGATTTGGATATCAAACAATTTTCAATTTTAGTTGTATTACATAGACATGTTGATTGTTCAAATATGGTTTTTCTGAATACAATCTTTAAGCAATATTTCATGTGATATTTTGGAATGTGCAATGCATGATATTGAGTTAATACAGTTGATTTGAATCAGAGGATTTAGATTTGGTTTAGTTTAGTGGAGATAGTCACTTGACCAAGGGCCATGTTAGCTCTCAAAAACGCAGGTCTGAACCATGAAAGGTTGCCAAGCTTTCACAACGTTTTAGGGTAATAGAACAAGGTTTGAAACAATTAAACCTTCTACTCTTTAGGTGCTACTAGACCTAGGTGGGTGTACCTAACTAAATTAAGCAGACTTAACTTTTGATCTTTTCCTATTGCCCTAATTTGTCCATGATGGCAACTTGAAATGGATAAAATACAACAAATTTGGTACAAAATGTATATCAATATTCAAAACTAAACCCTAATATGCTCAGTTAACAGATGTAAAAATGTGAGTGAAACTAAAGAATGAAAATGACAAGACCAGTGCCTTATAGGGTCCACGGAGTCGAGAGAAATCCGAAACGAGTTTGTTTATTTTGGCAGACATTCAAGTTATTTAGCATTTTATTTGGTTTATAGCTTGTATAAACATGCAGGATTGTGATTATTGAGTTCTTCTTAATAATCCAATTGACATTCCCTAATTACTATGATCAATTCAGAGAATTTAATCTTTACTGGAAAGAAACAATTAATTGATCATATAGATGCAACAAATGTACATTGACGAACTAGGTATAAACTTGTTTACACCAATTCAAATAACCAGGAAACACCATTATGGAGACAACTTCAATAATACTTTTCAACACTTATCATAAACAACCGATACTAGAAAACATTACACCATCATATTAGATCTTCATTGATATCTCTATGATTTTACATATGTAACCAATCTCATCTTTGCCCAAAAAAAATGATTGTCTCTTCTCTATCTCTATCTAATTCTACCTCCCCCTTTATATTGTTTTCAAAATGAACATTTATACATTGAGAAGACGAAAGGACGCGTCCTTTCGGAAATAGGAAAAAACAAAACTCAAAACAAAGATAGAGAATAATTAGGCTCTAGTTAGCCACAAGTGAGTCTTAGCGAGGTGGTCCAAATAATCCTGGCGCTTATATGTATCCGCATCTTCGACAACATTCCAGATCGTGATTTCCATCTTGACCATTTCCTCATTTTGCTTTCTCATTTCCTCTAATGTTGTATCCTCTCCAGAAGATGTTTTCATGATTTCCTTCAGCATTGTGTTATCAAGTTTGTGTGTAACATCACTATCTCTTAAGAAACTATCAAAAACTAAGGCAGAGTTCAAATCAAGTCCAGGAAAAATCATAACACTAGCATTGTCCAACATTTTCCTCCCCTTTTCAGGAGTCATATTTTTCATTTCATCATCCACACATTTTCTCAATTGACCCAATAATTGCTCTTCATTCCCAGAAGTGACAACACCAACATTTTCTCTTTTTTCCTTCCCCTTCTGTTTGTACAAGAATGATTTGAACTCTGGAGAATTTATAAACTCATCATCTAAAACAAATGATCTATATTCCATATGCCTTGCATCAATATCACCACTTTCAATACTCTGTTCTCTAGTTGGGCAAACATACCTCTGAGTCCTTAACCTAGATATTCTCTTTGTTTTGCTCTGTGGCACTTTATCCATTGGGGTTTCCTCACCTCCAGAAGACAATATCCCCGTATCCTGTAACCCTTGGTTATAGTTTTCAACCACCACCTCTGCTTCATCTTCATCCAAATTCTTGATCATACCATCAAAAGGATAAGGTACATGCTGATACCTCCCAAAGTTAATCCTTTCTTTGGCTAAATTGATATATCCTTCAGGGTCAAAGTTTTTCCTGGGTGGTCCCCTTTTCATATTATAATGCAACAATCTATCATGGATTAAATTATATCCCTCCTTAGCCAACACAGTGAAATCACCAAAGCATAATGTACTAGGCATAAAAGCCTGCTTCCCATAAGAACTGAAAAGCATCACACTGTTGTAATCCATTTGTCTGGCAATTTCCAAATATGCAACTCTGTTTGGAACCGTCCTTGGCAGAATAAAAGGGGCACCTTCAAATCCATACACTCTGATCATTGTAGCTCCTTCCAAACAATACCAATCACCCCAATTATGATCAATTGGCCCATTGAAATCTTTTGGCCGAAGAAATCTTTTAATCTCATCAGTCAATGAATAGTTACAAGGATGTTTATACAATTTGTACAAATTTTTCACAAAATATTCTTCAAAGTGGATAAAACTAGAATTAGCAAACCTATTGTCCCAAATAGCAGTCCACAGCTGAACAGGCAATGCTTCACCCTCCTTACCAATTTGAGAAACTCTCATTTCTGGAGGCCATACTCCCAACTCCTATCCAAAATACAGCACCAAGTGCATTAACAATGAATAATGTCTGAGATGAACAATAGAAGCTCCACCCTTTATAGCCACCAATCCTGAATCAAGCTCCCTAGAAATATATGAAGCATAGTCGAATGGCCTGGAGTTGTGATACTGAATATCTACTATGATAATCATTGGCACAATTGACATGAGTTACGAGGCATCCATCCCCAATACTTGACACACTGAGAAATATGTGTACTTCATATAAGGCTCAAACAAATCTACATGATAAGGAGGCCCCTCACTATCTTGCAGAGGTTCTGACTTGTTACCCTGCTTAATTCTATGAATAGGCAACCTCCAACCCTTATAGATTGTATCCATTCTTGAAAATTCTTTTTCCAACTCTTCACAATTGATCTCCTCATTGCAAAACCCTTCCAATTTGAAAACCTCACCCATTGCTTCTTTAGACACATATATCTGTGGTTTTCCAGATGGGTCACATATAGCCTTATGCTTTGGATCATAATTATTTGCAAGCAATTTTACTAATTATGCATTTACAAAAATATTAGGGCACACCAGTTTCCCTACATTTAACTTCAATGGGTTACAGACTGGTTCAAAGCGATTTCTTCTATGGTAATGGAAATGGAATAGCTCATACCCTCTTACGGCAGTCCAGACATCACCTATGAACTTGCACTTGTCATCTAGTTTATCAACTTTTGCCCTAAGTTGTACGGACCTTCTAGCTTTAAGCCCCGAGCCAGGTAGTTGATCAATAAGGTCTTGGTTCAACCTCCTTTCAGTGCCCTCATGCTCTGTATCAACCTTTTGTTTCTTTCCTTTTGACAGACTACTCTCACCATGCTTTCTACCCTTACCCTTTCTAGAACCAGAAGACTCCATTCTCAAGCTTACAAAATCAAAATGTAAAAAACCCAGAAACAATCACTTACAGTATTCTGCTCGAGCTCCTCAGATTGAAAAATGTCTCGGTTCTCTGTTCAGCATGCCAATTCACCTGCAATCAATTCGGAACTGAAGAATTGATACAAACTTTACTGTTATATCCAGTCGTGCCATTAATGAAGCACGAATGAAAACCCATTTGAAACTGGCACTGTCGCATCAAATGTCCTTCGATGAGAGACTTTCAAATCTAGGGCGAAGTCTTTTGCAACGTCTATTACACCTCTCGCCAAGACATAATGTGGTCTTATCAACACTTGGGATCCAAAAAAATGATGATTGTCACTCTTGTTTTTTATGTTGTTGTAACAATTCCGAGTCGGGGAGATGCTAAATAGACTTCATTGTGTCATATCGATATGCATTCTTCAAGTCATAGTCACTGAGACAAAATCACCCTTTCACCGATGAACTCTCATTTCGACATATCCACCAAGTTTTCTCACCGAAGAAATAAACCCCACCAATGAAATAATACCTTTGGTAAGACAGTAAACCTTTGGGAAGACTTATATTGAAAAATTCTTCTCCTGGCGATGCATATCTCTATCGGCATATCTTTTAAATCGACAAGACCCCAATACTCTCTCCAATAGCTTTTCAAATTCCCTTGTATTTAGTTCGGCAAGACAAGAGTCACATCGCCAAGACCTTCCCCGATGCACATAAGACTTACCGAGACATTTGCTTGCAAGCCAATTGGTAAAACGAAATGGTTTCGTTATGACTTCCTGCCGATACCAATCGGTTTGGCCAAAATGACCCTTCCACATGCTAGTCGATAAGACAAATTGAATTCGCCATGACATTATAACGACGCCCCAGCATATGCCGATATATTTTTTCTATATGTCGGTCGGCAAGAAAAAATACTTCGCTATAACGTTACCCCGAAATACCTATTCTGCCAATATGAATATTTTCAGTCACCGAAACAAAAGAAAAGTCCCTCTGATTGTCTACAACAAATACATGTTAGTCAAAAATATAGGTCGGGGAGACTTTTACTATGTCTTACTGATATGGGACTTTCAATGAAATATGAAGAGCTAGACGGATTCTAATGGGTCACATGACAAAAAAGAATAAGCAAGACAATGCAAAGAGGGAATTTTATGCTTATGATGAGGACTTAATGCTGAAAACTCTTGAATGCAATAGACTGCAAAATAAAAAAATTACAGTTCTAACAGGCCACTCAGGTATTGCCCTTCACCTACATTTATAGTTTTTTTTTCTAATTTCTATTAGTAGTTACTTCATAATTACATGATAAGTTAAAATGGATTCTCATATCAAGTTATTTATAATTTTTGTTCATGTTTATGATTGCATTCAACTAGCTTATAGTACTTTGGAGTGTAGAATAGGTTTAGTTCATAGTTTCCAGTTAGTTTCAACATTTTACATGTTAACAATAGTACAGTCATAGACTATGTTGTAGGTACCCATAGCCAAAGCACTAGCTTTACTTCTTTCACTGTTATGCATTTTTATGATTTTCCAACAAGCATAATAGCTTTACTGGGATAATTTAGGTAACCTAAGATCTTTGAAAGCACATATAGTTCCAACACCATCACAAGCCTACTAGCCCTGGTCAATAATCTAATGAAAATCTTTTCAATGTCAAGTGTATTGTTAAGCCAGGTTTTCCCTTGAATTGAGTGATTGCCACCAAGTTTATTAGGCATTAGGAAGGAATCTATATCTTGATTTTTTCTTTACCCGATTCATGGGATTCTCTTGTTATGGCTATTGGGAGTAATTCTGTTATATTAAAGATTGAATATGTGGTGGGTTCTTTGCTTTCTAAAGAGATGAGGAGGAAGGTATCCATCAGTGCTAAGGAGGCCCTAAATGTTTATGGAAGACCTACGAAAAAATGCAAGAAGAATGAGAAGAGTGATAAATCCAAGTCTAAGGGGAGATCCAAATCTTCAAGAAAATCCAAAGTTATTTGCTAGAACAGTGGTAAACCTAGACATATTCATAAGGACCGCAAAGAAGAAAAGAAGAAGAAAAAGAATAAATTTGATTTTGATTTTGTGTCTGAGAAGGAAGATGGTGATTCATTCAGTGTAGCTTTGGCAACTTGTGTAGTTAATGATGCATGGTTAATTGACTCAGGTGCATCTTTACATATGACCTTTAATAGAGATTGGTTTTCTGAAATGAAGAATTTGATGGAGGTAAGGTGTACTTGGGTGATGATTCTTATTTCAATATTGTTGGTTGTGGTAAATCTAGAATCAGGTTTCTTGATGGTAGAACAAAAAGGATTAATGGTGTGTTGCATATCCCTGGACTAGCATGAAATTTGTTATCTATGAGAAAACTAATAGATACAGGTGTGTAGGTAGTATTTTTAGATGCAGGATGCAAGATGGTTAGAGGTGCTATGGTGATTTCTAGAGGTGTTAGATATGACACATAAGCTTGATGCATGCATTATTGAGTGCAATTGTACTTCTATGAAAATCAAGTTTGTGGAAGAGGTGAGGGTTTCATCTTCAATAGATGGTTATGGATTCTAGGTACCCAAGGGTGCTCTTTCTTTTGAATCAAAGTTACCTACAAAGAAAATATGTTATGGCACTAGAGACTTGGCCACATTAGAGAAAAGACTCTAAGAACCTTGAAAAATAAAAACCTTATTGAAGGGTTGTCTTATTGCAATCTTGAATTTGATTTATGTTAGCATTGCATTTATGGAAAATAAACCACGTTTAGTTTTACTCAAGCTCTCATAAATCTTGTGGTGTACTGGATCTTATTCATTTTGATGTGTTTGGTCTTGTAGATGCTCCTTCAATTGGTAAATCCATAGATTATGTTTCATTTATTGATTATTATAGTAGGATAGATATATTTTCTAGAGAGTAAATCTAAAGTTTACAGTCGGTTTAAAGAATTTATAGCAATGGTTGAGTTACAAACTAGAAAGAAAATAAAATAAAATATTTGAGGATTGATCATGGCGGTGAATTTTTATCTAATGATTTTGATAGATTCTATAAATATTATGGTATTCATAGATAAAAGACAACTTTGTATTCTCCACAACAAAATGGAGTTGTAGAAAGAATGAATAGGACACTGATGGAGAAGGCTAGGAGTATGTCGAGTGATGTTGGTCTAGAACAAAGGTTTTGGGTTGAAGCTATTGCCACTGCTTGTTACCTAATTAACAACTCTCCTACATTATCTCTTGTTGATAAGATTCCTATAGAGGCATGGTCGATTCACAAGCCTTCATTAAGACATCTTACATTTTTTGGTTGTGAGGCATATGCACATGTGCCAAATGAGAAGCGAACAAAGTTGGACAACAAGGTTATGAAATGTATCTTCATCGGCTATAGTTATGGTGTGAAAGGATACAAGCTTTGGGATCTTGTTGTATAGAAGGTAATATATAGTACAAGTGTTATTTTTAGAGAAACTATGCTTTTTTCGATTATATTGCATCCAAAATAAAGTAAACAAGAAGATGTGATTCCACTTCCTTCTACACTTGAGAAAGTTGAATCGAGGCGCATGGATAGACAAGAAGTTGAGGAGAGCTCATCTAGATCCAAATCTTCAGAAGAGGAGGGAGAACCTCCAACTCAACTTATTTGTAGGTCTACAAGGCATAGACAACCACCTGAAAGGTATTCACTTGATGAATGGAGATATTCTTTTACTTTGAATACTAACATGGTGAACCCAAATGGGTAGAAGAGGCGTTAGGTATGAATGATGTAGAATCCTAGAAGATTGATATCGATGAAGAAATGACAACTTTGAAAAATAATGATATATGGGATCTTGTACCATTGCTTGAGGGAAGAAAAATTGTTGGTTGCAAATGGGTGTTCAAAAAAAAGATTGGTTTAGATGGAGGTATTGAGAAGTACAAATCAAGGTTGGTTGCAAAAGTTTACTCTCAAGTTGAGGGTGTTGATTATTGTGAGATATATTCTCTTGTTGCAAAAATGACATCCATTAGATTTTGGCTTTCTATTATTGTTGCTTATGATTTAGAGGTTGAGAAAATGGATGTGAAAACTACTTTCCTTCATGGTGACTTGGAGGAGGATATTTATAAGACACAACCAGAGCACTACATGGTGAAAGGTAAAATTAAATTGGTTTGCAAATTGAAGAAATGTTTGAATGGCCTAAAATAGAGTCCTAGGATGTGGTACCAAAAATTTGATACATATGTGTTGAGTTTGGGATTTGAGCATTCTAAATTAATCATTGTGTTTATTATAAAATTGATGGTGATCATTTCTTGTTTATGGCATTATATGTTGATGATATGTTATTTATTGGTAAAGGGAAAGGTATGGTTTCATAATTGAAATCTTGACTTGCTACTAAATTTGAAATGAAAGATATTGGTATAGCTAGACACATTATTGGGATGGAAAATAGAAGAGATAGAGTGAAAAAAACCTATGGCTTGGTCAAAGTAAGTATTTTAATTTAATTTTATAGAGGTTTGATATGCAGGATTGTAGACCATTGTGTGTTCCTTTTTTAGCTAGAACAAAGTTATCTATTTCAGATTATCCATCATCCCCATCAAAGATGGAAGACATGAGTAGAGTGTCTTACCAGAGTGTAGTTGGAAGTTTGATGTATGCTATGGTTTGTACTAGACCAAACATTTCCCAAGTAGTGGGAGTTCTTTCCAAATATATGTCTAATCTTGGTAGAGTTCATTGGGATGCAGTTAAAAGAGTCTTCAAATATTTGCACGACACCTCAAAGTATTCCTTGTGTTATTATAGTAATATGACTGAAGACGTTATTTCCCTTGATATTCGTGGTTATGTAGATTCAGATTGGATAGGTGATGTTAAAAGAAAACAATCCACCAGTGCTTATGTGTTTAATCTATTTAGTGGTGCAATTAGTTGGATGAGTAAGCAATAGGTTGTGGTTTCTTTGTCCACTAATGAAGCTAAGTATATGACAACTACTCATGATTGGAGAAGTCATTTAGCTTAAGAGAATGTTCAGATATTAGAATAAAAAAAGGTGCAGTGATAATCTATTGTCATATTTAGAGTGTGATATGGCTAGCTAAGAACCCAAAATTTCATGCTAGGACCAAGCACATTGATGTGCAATATCATTTTGTTAGAGATATGGTCAAATATGGTAGGGAAAAGCTAGTTACGGTAGAGACTTTGATGATTTTTTTTAATTCTTTAACTAATTCTATGAGTGTAGATAAGTTCAAATGGTGTTCAGAGTCTATGGGCCTTTCAACCACTAGCAATTAAGAGATGATGTTTCTATAACCTCATGTTGCTCTTGCAAGGTGTTCGAAAAGTTGGGAACACTTCTCAACCTTGCAACTACATAAGGTTTATTGTTGATAGGTAAGTGTGGGGTTAGAGGGCGTGGGGGGGGGGGGTACCCATTGTGAGGGGTCCAGGGGCTGTGCACTCCAACAAGGGTTTGAGGGCAACACCCTTGAAAGCCAAATTTTATGTAGATTTTATTATTATAAATTTGAACCATTTATCATTAGGTCTCAGATCTTATGGTCGATATTTTATTGGCTTGACTTGTCTTACAAGGCAACACTATTTTATGAGGGCATTGTGTTATGATTGTGTATTATGATGTATTCTGAGAGTTTGATAGCGGTCGTGTTGCCTTTGGACCTCTGGTTGGTGATACTCCCATGAGAATCTTGCTCTACAAGTATATTGTACTCTTTGTGATTTTTGAATAATATATTGGGCAACTTTTGGATTGTGGGGTTTTTCTGTTGAAAGGGTTTTCCCTGCATAAATAACTATGTTGTGGTATGCATGATATTTATGTTTATTTTTGTTTAAGTTTCTATAACTATTGTAAAGATCTGTAAAAATTTTGCATTATCCTCCCTTCAATATTAGTATAGGAAGTTGTTTTGCCATCTTAACTTCCTTACATGTAGACTCATTTAGATATTTGGAGAATTTTTTTTGGTCAAGTGTTTGACTCCTTGACTTTGGATTATGTTTACTTTACTTGTTTATATCATATTGTATTAATTGATTATGTGATAGATGTTACACTATGTATATATGTTGTCACCTACATGTAATTTACTTATTTATATATCATTTATATAGTGATAATCTATGTCATTTATACACTTAGTTCAATGATTCATCAAAAAATCAATCTCATTTATAGCCATGACAAAGCAGGCTTATCATAAAATAAGTAAAAAAAGTATTTATAGTCAGCAACAATATGATAGAGAAAACATAATATAAGATAAGTAAAATAGAGTTTATATACTTAGAAACATTATAACAAAGCATACCTAATATAAGAGAAGTAAAATAAAGTATATATAATCAACAAAATTATGATAGATAAGACCTCATATAGATAAGTAAAACAAAACTTGTATATGTTGAAGTTGTAAAAGTCAACCTCACAGAACCCAGTGATCACCTGCAAGCAAAATAACCTATCATATAGAAGAGATTCGAACAACACAAAGATATTGCTCTACAAACCAAGAGAGTAAAATTGCATAAACAAGAATTAAATAATTACAAAGAGGTCAATCCTTAAGAAAGGAGATCAAAACCCTAAAGTGAAAAATCCTAGGATGAATAATTAATTATTAAAGGGCCTAAGTTTAGCTTAAGTGAAAATAAAGTAAAAGGTTACTTAATTAATTAATCAATATGATTAAATTAATTAAGTAATTAACCTATTACTCTAACAGTTTACTCGACAATATTATGACAAAGTATACCTAATATAAGATAAGTAAAAGAAAGTATATATTCTCGACATCATTATGACAAAGCAGACCTAATGTAAGATAAGTAGAACAAAGTATATATACTTAGAAACATTATGATAGATTAGAACTAATATAAGATAAGTAAAATAGAGTATATATATTGTGTAAAAGTATGATAGAGTAGAAAAATTCACTATCTTACCATATGGCACATAATCCAAAAGAGAATAGCACAATAAATTATTTAACCTTAATGGTTGCATGCAATCTATGTGAATAATGCATTAACGCTTCACCAAAAATATTGGATAAGTTCTTTATGAACAATAAAGTAAGAGGTAACTAATTGGGTCAGCTGAGCTATGAAAATTAACATCGAATAGATATTGGTTGAAAATAAAGAAATTCTTAAAAACAAAATAACCATTTATTCTTTGCATTTCTATGGCAAGTGAGGGTATCCATATTATTGGCATCTCTAAATGAAATTTTCTATTTATGGTAGTTTCATGCTCTTAAAATATTGGTTCCAAAAGGCCAACATTTTCATTTATGATTTGGTCTTCCCCAAACAACTATGAAACACTATGGAATACTTATTCACTATTGGTCACTTACTAAGCTAGGATCTAGCTCTTTTAATATCTACCATATAATATATTTGCATATGTATGTGTATATATGCACATTTACATATACATATACACATACTTCATATATCTAAACATGCTATTGGATTTGTAAAAGAAAAAGCCATAGAAAACATTAAACATTCACTAAACAATAGAGCTAGAAGTAACATATGATAATAGCTACAAAAATGCAAGAGAGAAACTATAGAGAGCCTATGTAATGGCTCGAACAACAAAGCATTCCATAGAAGATTTACTTTTATGAAAAGAAACCATTATTTTTTCTTCCATTGTATTTTTCTCTTTTGCAAAAGAATATTTAACATCAATGTCTAAACAATACTTAACCAAAAGGTAAGAATGAATTTACACATTTGATTGTGTAGAATCTTCCTCCCAAAATCTCCATGTTCTTTTACTCCCTTTTCTTCCTAAAATTGGGTACCCCTTGTGAGGGGTCCAGGGGCTGTGCAGTCCAACGAGGGCTTGAGGGAAACACCCCTAAAAGCCAAATTTTATGTAGATTTTATTATTATAAATTTGAACTATTTATCATTAGGTCTCAGATCTTATGGACAATATTTTATTGGCTTGAACTATCTTAGAAGGAAACACTATTTTATGAGGTCATTGTGTTGTGATTGTTTATTATGATGTATTTAGAGAGTTTGATAGCGGTCGTGTTACCTTTGGACCTCTGGTTGGTGATACTCCTATGAGAACCTTTCTCTACAAGTATATTGTAGTCTTTGTGATTTTTGAATAATGTATTGGGAAACTTTTGGATTGTGGGGTTTTTCTCTCGAAAGGGGTTTCCTTGTGTAAATCACTATGTTGTTGTGGTATGCATGATATTTATGTTTATTTTTGTTTAAGTTTCTATAACTATTGTAAAGATTTGTAAAGTTTTTGCATTATCCTCCTCTCAATATTAGTGTAGGAAGTTTTTTTTCCATCTTAGCTTCCTTACATGTAGACTCATTTATATATTTTGGAGAATTTTTCTTGGTCAAGTGTTTGACTCCTTGACTTTGGATTATGTTTACTTTACTTGTTTATATCATATTATATTAATTGATTATGTGATGGATGTTACACTATGTATAAATGTTGTCGCCTAGATGTAATTTACTTATTTATATATCATTTATATAGTGATAATCTATGTCATTTATAAACTTAGTTCAATGATTCATTACAAAATCAATCTCATTTATAGCCATGACAAAGCAGGCTTATTATAAAATAAGTAAAAAATAGTATTTATAGTCAGCAACATTATGATAGAGAAAACATAATATAAGATAAGTAAAATAGATTTTATATACTTAGCAACATTATAATAAAGCATACCTAATATAAGATAAGTAAAATAAAGTATATATAATCAATAAGATTATGATAGATAAGACCTCATATAGATAAGTAAAACAAAACTTGTATATGTTGAAGTTGTAAAAGTCAACCTCACAGAACCCAGTGATCACCTGCAAGCAAAATAACTTATCATATAGAAGAGATTTGAACAACACAAAGATATTGCTCTACAAACCAAGAGAGTAAAATTGCATAAACAAGAATTAAATAATTACAAAGAGGTCAATCCTTAAGAAAGAAGATCAAAACCCTAAAGTGAAAAACCCTAGGATGAATAATTAATTATTAAAGGGCCTAAGTTTAGCTTAAGTGAAAATAAAGTAAAAGGTGACTTAATTAATTAATCAATATGATTAAATTAATTAAGTAATTAACCTATTACTCTAACAGTATACTCGACAATATTATGACAAAGTATACCTAATATAAGATAAGTAAAAGAAAGTATATATTCTCAGCATCATTATGACAAAGCAGACCTAATATAAGATAAGTAGAACAAAGTATATATACTTAGAAACATTATGATAGAGTAGACCTAATATAAGATAAGTAAAATAGAGTATATATACCATGTAATAGTATGATAGAGTAGAAAAATTCACTATCTTACCATATGGCACATAATCCAAAAGAGAATAGCACAATAAATTATTTAACCTTAATGGTTGCATGCAATCTATGTGAATAATGCATTAAAGCTTTGCCAAAAATATTGGATAAGTTCTTTATGAACAATAAAGTAAGAGGTAACTAATTGGGTCAATTGAGCTATGAAAATTAACATCGAATAGATATTGGTTGAAAATAAAGAAATTCTTAAAAACAAAATCACCATTTATTCTTTGCATTTCTATGACAAGTGAGGGTATCCATATTATTGGCATCTCTAAATGAAATTTTCTATTTATGGTAGTTTCATGCTCTTAAAATATTGGTTCCAAAAGGCCAACATTTTCATTTATGATTTGGTCTTTCCCAAAAAACTATGAAACACTATGGAATACTTATTCACTATTGGTCACTTACTAAGCTAGGATCTAGCTCTTTTAATATCTACCATATAATATATTTGCATATGTATGTGTATATATGCACATTTACATATAAATATACACATACTTCATATATTTAAACATACTATTGGATTTGTAAAGGAAAAAGCCATAGAAAACATTAAACATTCACTAAACAATAGAGCTAGAAGTAACATATGATAATAGCTACAAAAATGCAAGAGAGAAACTATAGAGAGCCTATGTAATGGCTCGAACAACAAAGTATTCCATAGAAGATTTAATTTTATGAAAAGAAACCATTATTTTTTCTTACATTGTATGTTTCTCTTTTGCAAAAGAATATTTAACATCAATGTCTAAACAATACTTAACCAAAAGGTAAGAATGAATTTACACATTTGATTGTGTAGAAGCTTCCTCCCAAAATCTCCATGTTCTTTTACTCCCTTTTCTTCCTAAAACTGGGTACCCCTTGTGAGGGGTCCAGGGGCTGTGCACTCCAATGAGGGCTTGAGGGCAACACCCCTAAAAGTCAAATTTTATGTAGATTTTATTATTATAAATTTGAACCGTTTATCATTAGGTCTCAGATCTTATGGTCGATATTTTACTGGCTTGAATTATCTTAGAAGGCAACACTATTTTATGAGGGCATTGTGTTGTGATTGTGTATTATGATGTATTTAGAGAGTTTGATATCGGTCGTGTTGCCTTTGGACCTCTGGTTGGTGATACTCCTATGAGAATCTTTCTCTACAAGTATATTGTAGTCTTTGTGATTTCTGAATAATATATTGGGCAACTTTTGGATTGTGGGATTTTTCTCTTGAAAGGGTTTTCCCTACGTAAATCACTATATTGTTGTGGTATGCATGATATTTATGTTTATTTTTGTTTAAGTTTCTATAACTATTGTAAAGATCTGTAAATTTTTTGCATTATCCTGCTCTCAATATTAGTGTAGGAAGTTGTTTTTCCATCTTAGCTTCCTTACATGTAGACTCATTTATATATTTTGGAGAATTTTTCTTGGTCAAGTGTTTGACTCCTTGACTTTGGATTATGTTTACTTTACTTGTTTATATCATAATATATTAATTGATTATGTGATGGATGTTACACTATGTATATATGTTTTCACCTACATGTAATTTACTTATTTATATATCACTTATATAGTGATAATCTATGTCATTTATAAACTTAGTTCAATGATTCATTACAAAATCAATCTCATTTATAGCCATGACAAAGCAGGCTTGTTATAAAATAAGTAAAAAATAGTATTTATAGTCAGCAAAATTATGATAGAGCAAACATAATATAAGTAAAATAGAGTTTATATACTTAGAAACATTATAATAAAGCATACCTAATATAATATAAGTAAAATAAAGTATATATATCAACAAAATTATGATAGATAAGACCTCATATAGATAGGTAAAACAAAACTTGTATATGTTGAAGTTGTAAAAGTCAACCTCACAGAACCCAGTGATCACCTACAAGCAAAATAACCTATCATATAGAAGAGATTAAAACAACACAAAGATATTGCTCTACAAACCAAGAGATTAAAATTGCATAAACAAGAATTACATAACTACAAAGAGGTCAATCCTTAAGAAAGGAGATCAAAACCCTAAAGTGAAAAACCCTAGGATGAATAATTAATTATTAAAGGGCCAAAGTAAATAGCTTAAGTGAAAATAAAGTAAAAGGTGACTTAATTAATTAATCAATATGATTAAATTAATTAAGTAATTAACCTATTACTCTAATAGTATACTCGACAATATTATGACAAAGTATACCTAATATAAGATAAGTAAAAGAAAGTATATATTCTCAACATCATTATGACAAAGCAGACCTAATATAAGATAAGTAGAACAAAGTATATATACTCAGAAACATTATGATAGAGTAGACTTAATATAATATAAGTAAAATAGAGTATATATATCGTGTAATAGTATGATAGAGTAGCAAAATTCACTATCTTACCATATGGCACATAATCCAAAAGAGAATAGCACAATAAATTATTTAACCTTAATGGTTGCATGCAATCTATGTGAATAATGCATTAATGCTTCACCAAAAACATTGGATAAGTTCTTTATGAACAATAAAGTAAGAGGTAACTAATTGGGTCAATTGAGCTATGAAAATTAACATCGAATAGATATTGGTTGAAAATAAAGAAATTATTAAAAACAAAATAACCATTTATTCTTTGCATTTCTATGACAAGTGAGGGTATCCATATTATTGGCATCTCTAAATAAAATTTTCTATTTATGGTAGTTTCATGCTCTTAAAATATTGGTTCCAAAAGGCCAACATTTTCATTAATGATTTGGTCTTTCCCAAACAACTATGAAACACTATGGAATACTTATTCACTATTGGTCACTGACTAAGCTAGGATCTAGCTCTTTTAATATCTACCATATAATATATTTGCATATGTATGTGTATATATGCCCATTTACATATACACATACTTCATATATCTAAACATGCTATTGGATTTGTAAAGGAAAAAGCCATAGAAAACATTAAACATTCACTAAACAATAGAGCTAGAAGTAACATATGATAATAGCTACAAAAATGCAAGAGAGAAACTATAGAGAGCCTATGTAATGGCTCGAACAACAAAGTATTCCATAGAAGATTTACTTTTTTGAAAAGAAACCATTGTTTTTTTCTAACATTGTATTTTTATCTTTTGCAAAAGAATATTTAGCATCAATGTCTAAACAATAATTAACCAAAAGGTAAGAATGAATTTACACATTTGATTGTGTAGAAGCTTCCTCTCAAAATCTCCATGTTCTTTTGCGAGCCCTTTTCTTCCTCAAACCTCTTGTTGCTTCTCCCCAAATTGTCCCCTCTTCTCTTCTTTCTTTTCTTAACAATCATGTGTATTTGGTTCCATTTTTCCCTCTAATTGCACCATCATGGTGCATTCCATCACTACCTGTCCTACTCCACTTGACTAGAGTAAAATCTCCACTTCTTATTCAGTTATTTCCTTCTGCTTTGCTAGGCATTGAGCTAGAGGAGTGGTGACAGTTCCAAAAGGAGTTGCATTATTTTTTTAGGTAAGCAATCTTATTGTATGCATTTAATGTTTTAGGATATACATTTAATTTTTAAATTATTCTTTCTTAATTAAAATTTAAAAATCAATTCACTTCACATTGAATTTAATATTCTAAAAAGAGAATGAACTTTTTATACTTTCACCTACCCAAAAGATAACCATGAATAGGGTAACAAATAAAATAACACGTTGAAAAACATGATCACATGTCTAGTCTGCAACTGAAACACAAGAAAAATCTTGACCTCTAACTTCTAATGCATTCTAAGATACTTAAAAAATAATTGATGAAGGCAAATTCATTACATCAAATTGAAACTTTTAATAACAAATAACTATTTCTTGATGACATGGTATGGTTACTAACCATATAAATTTTCAACTCTCTCTTCAATGATACTCTCCCTCCTCTTTTGGGAGGGGAAATATACTTTCTTGCATCCATCTCATCATCATAGTGTTGTTAAATTTTTAGTCACAATCATATCAAAATCTAAATAATAATCAAATGATCAACATTATTGATTAAACAAAAATCATTTAATTATAACAAGTATCTAAAGCTAGCATGAAATTGAACATAAGTTCACATTTGAATAATGAAAGGAATAAAAAATATATTATATTCTAAATATTCACATGTTAAATTTATATAAATCAATTATCTAAAACAAATCTTAAAAAATTTATGTAATTAAATTTCTTTTAAATGGTATTTGACAAACTCCCTCAATCCTTAAAAGACATTTTCCTAGTAAGCTTGCCACAACCCCTCGCTTCCCATCCATCCCCTCTCACAACCAAGAACTAGATAATACAATCTCCCTCACCAATCCTCAATGTGTATCTAATGGTCATCCCCATAACATAGATAATATTATACTATACTATATCCTAAATTCAAACAAGCATGATATGGTTAGGTACCTCATAAGTATTGGAGCCAAGCTTCCTACACAATATAACCCCAATAAATCATCTATTGGTCATCCTTCTGTTACCATTGACAAGGGAAACTAATATTCCATCAAAAGCGTCCCTCAATGCCAATCCATATCCTAAATCCCCATCTCTAATTCATCTCCCAAATTTATAGCCAATCTATGAGTGTAATCCTTTCAATACTTCCCAAACCTTTACAATACAACCCATCCCCATTCCATAATTCATCCAACTCATCCCAATCCTTTGATTATTTCCTCCAAAGACTATTATCCAAGGATCTTAAGCCACCACACATAAATGTAATTGTTTCATCTCACTCTATTGCCAATCCAATGTCATCCACATGCAACATCAACCATATAATCATCCACCCAAATTCTATCAAATACCTCAAATCACTTAAAACCATTACATACAACATCCATAATTATAAAAAATATTCTCCCATCCATGTGCCCAACTTAGAGTCCCTTCATGCACTAATTGATAAAAATACGAAATACCACTCTTCCCTCATCTTGTCCAAGCACATACAACTATATCAAGCACTTGTTCCAAAGTGTGCCCACCCATGTCCTCCAAATCAAGATCAAGACATCCCTACTAATCCCTCTCATGATCTCCTACCATCTAACAATCCAAGTGTCCTTACTAATCCTTATCATGATCCCCTACCATCTAAAGATCTAAGAATTCTTCCTAATCCCTCTTTTAATCCCTTACCCTCTCAAGATCCCAAAATCCCTATCTAACCCACCCATCAACATTGATCTTATCTACTTGGTTCCTCCATCTTCATCCAATACAATTTTCTCACTATTGAGGAAAACCCCTCCACTATCATTGCCTATCACTCTAAAAATGTTTTCATGTCTTATTCCCAAAAGAAAAAAGAATCTCATTAGCAATCAATTGTTCTAAAACATGCATTATCAAGGCAAAGGGTTAGGCCCTCACAAGAAAGGAATCCAAGAACCCAAACCAGATAAAATCAAGATTTCAGGGCCTCGACTATAAAATTGTGACCAAGACATTTTTACTTCATCCACCACTCCTAAGAAACCTCCTTCCACCAATCATTCCATCACCCCAACCGCTCTTATCCCCAAATCCTCACATCCTTTCATTAAACCCATCCCTAAATATTCACCCTTACAATCCCTAATCAGGATCAACAAGAGCACACATCATTAGACTTATTCTAAAAAATATCAAATCATCTCCCCATGAACCCATACCCTCACCTTCTAAATCCATTTGGATGCTAAAGAAAAAATATATCAGGTCAAAAAATCTACAAAATCCAAGGATTGCCATGTCACCAAGAATCAACATGTAAAAGCAAAGAGAAATTTGATCCAAAATTAAAATAAATCTAAAGGGCTATAAATTCCCCACCAAAGAAAGAAGAAAAACACTAAAACTATGTAGATCCCAAAATAAAATAAGTTATGCATCCAAAAGAAAAATCTAAATTGGCATCCAAATCCACTCATCCAAAATCAAAGCACTCCATCCTTCATCTCCTAAACCCATATTGGGTTCCTATGTCCTAAAATCTACTATCCCAAGTCTTTCATCTCCTAAATCCATTCTAGTTACCTATGTCCCAAAATACACTATCCTACTTATCCATCTCCTAAATCCATTTTGGGCCCAAATATCCGAAAATTAAATCCTTTCTCTCCCATCCTTTTTGGGTTATTACATCCCAAAATCTATCACCCAAATCCCTATTATAAATCCAAAATTTCAATATCTATTTATAATGCAAAGCTCCAACACTTGTCGCGGTGTGTGTCAATGTTGGTCTCGACAAAATTCCTTATAATTTCATCACCTTGCCCTTTATTCCACAAATATTCTAACATTTCATCCATTATCTAACATCTACTCATTATCACACCCCTTTAGTCCAAGCCTTTGCATAAATGTTTATCCTTCCTCCATCTCCCCTTCCACTCCATCCTTCGTTACAATATCCACCAACATATTAGAGTGCAACTACAATTTCCATGGTCCACAATAGTGGTTAATTTAACTAGGGACACTATTCATGGACATAGACACTTGATTCTTTCCTCCATGTCCCTCTCCCCCACTTACTATGTTCTAGATATACCTATCCTCTATCCAAACCCTTATCTCCCATCTTTATTCACCTTCATCTACCCCATCAAAAAAATAAATTTAAAAATTTAAAAATCAAAAATTAAAGAGAAATAATCTACCCAATGGTGAAAATAACTTCTTGTGTTGCCTTGGGAAAGTACCAAGAGGAACTGGAAAATAAGCATTAAGAATATATATCCCATCTTCTCACGCCCTTTACTTGGGGGAACACTTCTTCATCCTATCTACCTCATCCTACCTACACCATGGTGCAAAGTAATTATCAACTATACTTTCAACCATGTTGCAAAGTAATTATCAACTATACTTTGAGCCATGTTGCTAAGTATAGTTATTATCAACTATAATTTCAACCATGTCACAAAGTATAGTTATCATCAACTATAATTTCAACCATGTTGTAAATTATAGTTATTATCAACAATACTTTCAACCATGTTGCAAAGTATAGTTATTATCAACTATACTTTCAACCATATTGCAAAGTATAGTTATTATCAACTATAATTTCAACCATGTTAAAAATTAATTACAACAATAAATATGATGTAGGACCATCTAGATGTGCAAGAAAAATCTTGCATCGCCCAAAAAAAATTTAGTTTAATTTTTGGTTGGTTTAGCTAGCATCGGTGAGGCTTATTTTCTCTAAAAATTCCTAAAAGAGCTAAATTAGCAAGGTTTTTACATTTAGAAAATTTGTATTTGAGCATGTAGGGACCTAAAAATTTACTTAATCTCCAAAATTGAAAATCACATAAGTTTTGAGCCAAGATTAGGCATGGATGGGAAGGTATTAAAGATTTAAACTTCAAAAAGTCTTATATAATTCCTTGAGATTGAGTTAAAACATTTCTAAAACACATGGAACACTCTGAGTACTTTAGTTTAAAAAAATGGACCCAATTGAGTGCCCAAATGAAAATTTATGACTATTGGAAGTTGCACTACCTTTAGGAGGGAATTAAAAATTTTAAAATATGCTTGAAGGCGCTAAAACCCATTTAAGGCATATTTTTTTGTATTTCCAAGGAGGGGAATGAGTGAGAAAAGTGGTAGGTTGTGAAAATAGAGGGAAGGCATAAATTGGAAGCTACATAGAGGAAGAAGGCTCTGGAATTAAGGGGAATGAAGTTGTAATGTGTTGCAACCTGTTTCATGTTTTAATTCATATTTTTGTTATGTAATTAGTCATATTTTCAATAAAGGACTCCATATTTGCATGTGCAAAATTTGGGTTGTTTGAGCCGGATCTATTAGGTGGTATCAAAATGTTTTTCTCCTAAGTGTGTAAACATATTGTTAAAGAGAGAGGAAATTTTCATCAAGACCTTAGGGTTGTGGGTTCAAAGGTGAAAGTGGAATTTTTGATTTGAGGAAACTTTGCACTAAGATGTTTCATAGAAAGTGTAAAAGGAGATGTATAAGGTGCCTCCACGAAGAAATCATGGTGGTAGGAATGTTGTAGTGATAGAATAAGGGTTTAGAGCTCTACATAGGTATATTAATTCAATCTAGGAAGAGCTAAGAAGAGGGTTTGAAACAAGAAGAGATAAAAGTGAAGATGAAGGTGATGTGGCCCAAGATGATGAACAATTTAAGAAAGTGAAAATGAACCAAAACAAGTTAGATTGTTAAAATCCATAATAAAAATTGGGAAGAGGCGAAAGCTCGATATCTCCACATATTTAGGTAGTCTCAATTTTGGAGAACTAATAGATTGGATTAATGATATGGAAGAGAATTTTGAATATGAAGAAATAGAAGAAGGTTTTAGAGATCTATAGAGGTATACTAATTCAATCCAAGAGGAGCTAAGAAGAGGGTTTGAAACAAGAATAAGAGATGAAATTGAAGATGAAGGTGATGTGGCCCAAGATGATGAACAATTTAAAGAATTAAAGAGGAACCAAAACAAATTAGATTGTTAAAAGCCATAAAAAAATGGAAGAGGCCAAAGCTTGATATCTCCACATATTCAGGTAGTATCAATCCTAAAAAATTGATAGATTCGATTAATGATATGGAAGAGAATTTTGAATATGAAGAAATAGAAGAAGGTTTTAGAGCTCTACAAAGGTATGTTAATTCAATCTAGGAGGAGCTAAGAAGAGGGTTTGAACCAAGAAGAAGAGATGAAAGTGAAGATGAAGGTGATGTGGCACAAGATGAATAATTTGAAGAAAGTGAAGATAAACCAAAACACATTAATTTGTTAATAGCCATAAAAAACACTCGGAAGAGGCCAAAGCTTGATATCTCCATATATTCAGGTCGTCTCAATCTTCAAGAAATAATATATGATATGGAAGAATTTTGAAATGAAGAAATAAAATATCTTGAGAGGATGAGATTTTCCAAGACTAAGCTTAAAGGCCATGTTGGTATTTGGTGGAAGGAGGTGAAATTAGAGAGAAACCAAGGAGGAAATGAAAAGATAACCAAATGGGATAGAATTATGGATAAATTGAAGAGACAATTTATTCTAGTAGTTTATGAGTTGGAGCTTCTAAAGAAGATGCAAAGTTTGAGGTAGTCAAATAGAATAGTAAAAGAAAATACTAAATATTTTTAAAAGGTTGTCATTAGATCGGATCACACAAAGGCTAATAAAGAGAAGGTATCCAATTATATCAATGGATTGAAACCCATTATCCAAGAAGAAATAATCCTGGTTAGATTGACAACTATTGAAGATGCATACTAGTTTGAAAAGAAGGCAGAAGAAAAGTTGAATAAAATATTTTAGAGCGAGTAAAGAGGAAAAGATCATGGAGGAAGATCTAGTGGAAGATCTTATGGAGTTCATGGTGAAGATGAACAAAATAAGAATGAAGATGCAAGAACCATTCACAATAACAATAGTGAAAATATCTACTACCCTAGCCACCAAAATGATGGATATCGAAGAGGAAGATGAAGATTTAGAAGAGGATTTGGAAGAGGATGATTAATAGGAACATGTTTCAAATGTGGTGAAGGACATAGAGCTTACCTCTGCCATCAAAATCAAGGAGGATCAAATAGAATACCAAAGAGTAATGCTAAAATTTCCTATATAGATGAGGAGACTATATTTGAGCATTCAAAAGAATATGAAAGAAGAGAAACTCTTGGCATTAGAAGAGACTTTTGAAGGATGAAGGAAAAGAATAACCAACCTAAAGGAAGATATTTTATAGAATAAAGTGAAAATTAGGAGGTAAGTCTTTTAATGTAATAATTGATAATAGAAGTACTGATAATTTAGTTTTTGAAGAGATGGTTAAAAAACTAAACTTGAAAAGGTTAGAGCACCCACACCCATATAGGATTGCTTGGTTGCAAAAATATCACAAGGCTTTGGTTAATGAACAGTGTTTGTTGAAGTTTAATATTGAATATTATCATGATGAAGTGTTGTGTGATATCATGCCAATGGAAATTTGTCACTTGTTATTGGGAAGTTTGTGGTAATATAATAGGTGTTCTATTCACGATGGTTGTGATAACACCTATTCTTTGGAAAAATATGGAGTGATACATAAGTTGAAACTTGTAAAAGAAACAAAAGAAAATGTGTGCAAACATGCTAGAATTTGTTTGGTAGATGGTTCATTTTTTTAATGGACTGAAGCATGAACATGTGTTCTTTTCTTCAATTCCTAAAGTGAGTGAAGAAGAAGCATATGTACTTGTAGAGATTTCAGAATTGTTGGATGAATTCCAAGATATAGTTTCAAATAATGTTCCAAAAGGTTTTCCACCTATAAAAAGCATAAGTCATTAGATGGACTTGATGCTAGGAGCCAATTTTCATAATAAGGATGCCCATATAATGACTCCATGAGAGAATAAGGAGTTTCAAGCATTTTTAAAGGAGAGGATAATAAGATAGAGTTTGATTCCATGTATAATACATATATTATTATCACCCAAGAAGGATGGAGAATGGAGGATGTGTATCGATTCTAGGGCCATCAACAAAATTATAATCAAGTATATATTTTCATTACCAAGGATGGATGATATCATGGATTTCCTAAGTGGGGAAAAGTACTTCACAAATATAGACTTGAAGAGTTGGTAACACCAAATCAGGGTATGTGAAGGAGATGAATGGAAGACATCTTTCAAGACAAAAGATGAATTGTACAATTGGTTGGTAATGCCATTTAAATTAACCAATGTATCAAGAAATTTTCATGAGGCTCGTGAATTAAGTACTAAAGGTATTTATGGGTAAGTTTGTCATTGCCTATTTAGATGATATTTTAATTTTTGGTAAGACTTTGGATGAGCATTTGATACATGTTCGTAAAGTTTTAGAGAGGTTGAGAAAAGATAAATAGTTGATAAATATGAAGAAATACAACTTTGTGAAGGAGTTAGTGTATTTGGGATTTGTAATCTCACCTAAAGGTCTTGACATGAATCTAGAGAAAGTAAGGGCTATAATATAATGGCCTACACCAAGGAGTATTACCGAGGTAAGATCATTTCATAAACTAGACATTATTTACTTGAAATATTTATTAATAATTTCAATAGCATATGTGCACCCTTAATCAAAATAATGAGGGGATAGGAAAGAGTTTAGATGGATTGTAGGAGTAGCCAATTTTTTTAATTTTTTAAAGAAAAAAGTTATAGAGAAACTCGTTTTACCACTTCCAAATTTTAACAAGATATTTCAAGTAGATTGTAATACTAGTGGTAGTTCCATAGAAGAATTTTTAAGTTAAAAAGGAAGGCCCATTGTATATTTTAGTGAGAAACACAATGATGGTAGGAAGAAGTATTATGTTTATGATTAGGAATTTTATGCTATTGTTCAAGCCTTAAATAAATGGAGACATTATCTTTTTCCTGAGGAATTTATTTTGTATAATGATAATCAAGCTTTACAACATTCAAATAGTCAAGGGAAGTTGAATCAAAGATATTCAAAATGGGTTAAATTTTTGCAAAGCTACATATTTGTGTTTAGACATAGAAGTGGGAAGTCTAATAGAGTTGTAGATGCTTTGAGTAGGAGGCACAATTTGTTGGTTGAGATGAGGATTAAAGATGTTGGTTTTGAAGAACTCAAATATTTTTAGAAGATCCAAATTTTATAGAAGCATGGAGAGCTTGCTTGGAACTTGTGACCATGGACATAAAATAGTTTTTGGATTATATGATCCATGATGATATGTTATTTGAGGGAAGTTAGTTATGTATTCCAACAAGTTCCATGAGAAAGAACTTGTTAAAGGAAAAGCATAGTGGAGGATTAGTAGGACATTTTAGGAGAGACAAGACAATTGCCTTGGTAAGTGAAAATAATTATTGGCTACAATTGTATCAAGATGTGAAAAGTTATGTACAAAGTTGTAAAGTGTGTCAGATGATTACAAGAAAGAGTCAAAACTGTTAGGATTTGGTGTTGTACACCATTGCATAAATTGTTATATTATAATGTTGTTATTAAATAATTATTTAGTTGTGGTGCACCTAGGAGGTGTGTTTAGCCACATTAGATAATTATTTGGGGCCACTTGTAAATTTATATTGTAACATTGGGTTATTATTTTATGTGTGAGAGATATAGGATAATAATTTAATATTTAAGGAAAGTATTTAATAAAGTGAAAACTTAGTACCCAATATTAAATGAGGGGTCAATGATTTTGTGTTCACATCGTTTTGTGGCCCATGGTTTTATCTTACCACTTGGTTGTATTTATGTGAGCTTGTATCTATAAAATCAAACACATGTTTAGTGGTTAAGGTTGGCTAAGTGAGTGGGTCGTCATTATTGAGTCTTTATGAGGAGTGCATATGTGAAGAATGGCATGGGATGTATGGATTCATGCCTAGACACATGGAGGATGCATAAGAGAGGCTTGATGTTTCAAAAGTATTCATGGTAACTTTTTTAATGCATTTATAATTTTATTTTTGAATAATGGATGGAATATGGATGCTTTTGGAGGTTGGGTTTTTCGCTCTTGAGGGTTTTCCTAGGGTATATCTTGTGTTATCTTGTGGCTTGTCTATTTTATCTATGTATTATGGTTATTCTATAAGCTTGTATGCATGATTTTCTCTCATGGGGTTATGTAGGAAATAAAATAAATAAACTGGGTATTAATGCATTTTTTCCTAACAAGTGATATCAAAGCTTTCATGGTTATGGGAGGTGTGAGCTCCCAGGTTTTGTTATAACCCTTGTTTGAATAGATTTAGTGCAAATTTGAATCCATGGCTACACAGGATAAATTTGAGGCATTACAAGATATGGAACACATGTGCAGGTGTTGTTTTGCATACTTATTGGGTATATTACAAATTCAGGGTTTTAAGAAATTTGGGTCAAAAGGGTTTTTTGGATTGTGCTTTCATAAAGGGTTTTGTAGAGGAAATTTCATAGATGACCTCTTGAGACAAAGCGGACCTCACCATTGGATCCAAGATGGTTGAGAAATGAAAAATGATTAAATTTCCCCTATTTTGGCCATTGTGAGAAAAATGCATTTTTTTGCCCACTTAGCCCCTTGGTCGTACCGTCACTAATTTCTACATAAAATTTATTAAAAAAAAAAATTAAATCAATTTTTTTAAAAAAAAATCTTTTGTTTAAAATTAAAATTTACTAAAAAATCATTGAAAAAATATATTTTTTAAATTATATATTAGGGATGGGGGTCCACAGACCCCCACATTGAATGCAGAAGACGATTGAGAGGGGGAGGGGGTGATTTAGTTGTACCTTAGAACTTCAAAACATTTAGATCCACATTCATTCAATTAACTCTTAATCTGTTATGATGATTTGGCATGAAAAGCAAATAGCAGAAATTGAAACTTGATCAACACCATACACAAGAGAACACCAAATTTATGCGGAAAACCCAAGATGGGAAAAACCATAGTGAGGATTAGCTCACAATATAAAGTAATACCAACACCGAATACAAAGGGCTTACTACCCAAGGAAAGAAAAGCTCACTTCTAAAATAAAAAATAAGATAGAGAAGAGTGTTACATAGAGAAATTCATCTCAATGCATTAGAGAAATCCACCACGATATCATCGACACCTTCGCAGCTTGACTAAAGAATTGTAGACACTTTTTTCTCACATCATCCAATAATCTAACACATGAAATCCCATACTGCACTTCTCAAATCCACACTCTAACACTCTACAATTCATATCATTTGCATCATACTTGTCTATCTTCACATCCCTCAACAACTCAACTCATATTTATATCATCTTCAACTTTGAAAACATTCTCCAAGGTCATTTATGACCCTCAACTGTGCAAATTCAAATTAGATCAACACCAAAACACTTATGTGGCAGATAGAAGTGAAGGCGGACCACACCACTCCTTCTCTAGAACCCAATTCTATAACACAACGCCACAACACGCTTCTACAAACAATAAACATCCATCGCAATTAGTGTAAACACCAAGGTCGATCGTTACCCCCGTAAACACCATTAAAATTTTAAACTTGCACAATTCCTTTGATCCAACAACAACTCACGAGCAACAAGTGTCACTTGAAAATAATCTAGAATATTATAAAAATGCCCTAAAAACCAACAAACTCCTTCGTAACATCTTTCATCTGAAGAATGTACACACCTAGTGCACTTAGATAATTTTTTCATACACTGCAACTTAAGAATCTAACTTTCGAAGCACCAAACCTTGAACAAATTCAACTGGAAAAAGATACCAACACTATCAACACGCCTTTAGATCCACAAGACCTGAAACCAAATTATGGAGAAACGCAAAGCAAAATCGTTTCTCCTAGACACCTTTGCAATACACAATTCATGCACTAGTGAACACAACTTCTTCTATACATTGATATAACACACCAAATTCTAAATACAACACCTCTGAACACCTTTAATCAACATATTTGAAATGCATAGGTAGGTCTTCAAGCTAGACGAAATGCGGAGCAACACCAAAACACTACTGTTCAAGCCAGAACACACTGCAACTCATTGTTTCCTCTTTTTATCAAATTTTCTCAAAAGCGCTTGGAAACCAAGCACCATAAACACATCCTCATCATCTCCATTACTTACTCAACCATATACAAAATTTTATCAAATAAACTCTAGAGGTTGACACCAGTATCTTACTAATGACAACATAATGCAACTAATCAAAGCATTATTGATTTAACAATATAGACAACACGTGCTCTTGTGATAATATTCTTCTCATATAGTTGACACAAATGATAACACAAGCTTATTAATATCAATGACAACACCAATTTCTCATACTTGCAACAATCTCCCCCTTTGTCATTGATGGCAACACATGATGGGAAAATCCATCAACAACAACAACTTTTCCCCATGTACCTATTTCCTTTTCTCTTTTCTCATTACTCATTCTCCCCCTTTCAACTTATCTTTTTTATTGTTCTCTCTCCCTTTCTCAATTGAAAACTAAAAAAATTTCATTTGATTCTCTCTTCCCCTTTGACATCAATCAACCTTCTAACAACTACCCTGCAACTTCTATTTCTTTACAGCTCAGTATACTCCCCCTTAGGAGCACACACCATACTGCACCAATCAACAACCACTACATAATGATGACACACACTCCCCCTGAATACAACAACCAATAATGTTACTACCTACTCCCCCTGAGAGGTAGCCACCAACATCAGTCCATACCAAAGAATGAATCATGAAATCCACCAGACTGATGCATCTCCTTATGCATCTAGTTTAAAGGAGGGGCAATACCCCCAACTTCTCTCGGAGATACTCAAATGTATCCTTAGGAAGAGCCTTAGTGAATATATCAACAAATTGATCCTTCGTAGGCACATATTCAAGCTTAACTTCATTCTCTACAACCTTCTCTCTCTAAAAGTGATACTAGATCGAGATATGTTTTGTCTTTGAATGCATTACCAGATTCTTTAAAATATTGATAGCACTTGTATTATCATAGAAGATAGAAATTTTTCTATCATATACCACCCTAATAGCCTTCAATGTTTGCCTCATCCACAACACTTCTATGCAGCAAGATTTTGATGCGATGTATTTTTCCTCTGCAGTAGATAAAGACACTAAATCTTGTTTCTTACCTAGCCATTACACCAATCTGCATCCAAGAAAGAATGCACCACGAATTTTACTTTTCCCATCATCCACACAACCAACCCAATCTGCATTTGTGTAAGCACTCATAGTAAAATTAGTATCCTTTGGATACCACAAGCCATGATTTAAAGTGCCCTTCAAGTACCCAAATATCCTCTTCACTGTTGTAACATGTGACTCTCTAAGATCTTGAAATCTAGCCACAAGATAAAATGCATGCATGATATCCATTCTAGTAGTAGTTAGATATAGAATTCCACCAATCATTGATTTATACTTTCTCTAATCAGCCTTAGGGGATTCATCATTCTTGCTCAGCTTGCAATCAGTAACCATAGGAGCACACTGGTTTAAAGTCTTCCATTCCAAAAAATTTCAACATTTCTTTGACATAATTTAATTGTGAAATGAAAATAACTTTGTTTATCTGATTCATTTGTAATCTAAGGAAGAAAATTAATCTCCCCAAACACGGACATTTCAAACTCTTTCTACATTTCCTCTACAAAATTCTTGCACATAGCTTCATTGCCTTGAAAGATAATGTCATCAAAATATACAACCACAATCAAGATTGGATCTTTTTCAAATTTAAAGTAACTATTGTTATTTGTGGTACCTTTATTGAATCCTTGTTGTATCAAATACTTATCCAATCTTGCATACCAACCTCAGGAGCTTGCTTCAATCCATATAATGCCTTCTTCAATCTACAAACCATATCTAGTTTTTCTAATAACTAAAATCCTTATGATTGTTCTATGTATGCCTCTTCTTCCAATTTTACATTCAAGAAAGCAAACTTCACATCCATTTGATAAAATTTAAAATCCTTGTGTTGTAAAATCCAAAAACATCTTGATAGCTTCCATTCTTTCCACCAGAGCAAATATCTCCTCAAAATCTATTTCTTTAAATTGTGAGTAGCCTTTACACACAAGCCTTTCCTTGTTCCTCTCCGCTTCTCCATTCTCATTTAGTTTTTTTTTTAACACACACTTAGTTCCAATTACACTTTTATTTGTTGGTCTTGGGACAAGTTCCCAAGTCTAATTCTTCTCAATCTGCAACAGGTCTTCTTTCATAGCTTTGATCCAATATTCATCCTTGCATGCCTCAATCATTGTTTTAGGTTCAACTTCAAAAAGTAAACATAGATTTACCAATTCTTCAACAACTTTCCTTCTTCTTAGTACACCTTTGCTCTTATATTCAATGATTTGATCTTTAGAATGGCTATTCTACACATACTTAGGAGTTTTAGGAGTCTTTTTTTTAGCTTCTTCCTCTTCAATCTTCACTTCTCTTTTGTTTTCTTCTTTTTTGCAAGAAGACTCATCTGATTCATATCCATCTATCATCATTAAATTATTCTGTAAATCTTCATCAAATTTGACACTTGCGCTCTCAACAATATTTCTCAATCTCTTATTGTAGCATTGCTAAGCTTTGCTTCTAGTAGAGTATCCAAGGAAGATACCTTCATCAAACCTTGCATCTAAATTTCATAAGTTATCTTCATTTCTTTTGATATACTATTTTCTTCCAAACACTCTAAAGTACTTGACAATAGGAATCCTTCCATACCATAGCTCATAGGGAGTCTTTGTATTTTTTTTCTCTTACTTGAACTCTATTAAGTATATAAACAATAGTATGAATTTCTTCTCTCCAATAGACTTCTAGTAGATTTTCCTCTTTCATCATTGTTCCTGTAGCTTCTTGAACAGTCTTATTCTTTCTTTCAATCACTCCATTTTGTTGAGGAGTTCTAGGGACAAACAAGTGCCTCTTTATGCCATGATTTTTATAAAAGATATTAAACTCATTAGAGGTGAACTCTCCACCTCTCTTAAACTCAAACATTTGATTTTCATATCTATTTCATTCTCACCCATAACTTTGAATGCTTTAAACTTGTCTAGAGATTTTAATTTTTCTTTGAGAAAAGTAACTCATGTCATTCTAGAATAATCATCAATTAATAGCATGAAATACCTGTCACCTTGAAGACTTCTTACTCTTGTAGGACCACAAAGATCTGTATGTATCAATTCAAATAGTCTAGTAGTAGATTATTTTTTGACTTTGAAGTTTCTTCTTGCTTGCCTTCCAATTTGACATTCCTTACAAACAACATTGATAGGCTTTGTAATCTTTGACAGATCTCTTGCAACTTGAACTAAACTAATTCTTACTAAGTTATCAAAATTTATGTGACACATCCTCCTATGTCATAACCAACTTTCATTAATATGAGTCATAAAGCAATGACCATCAACACCCTTAAGATGATAAACATTTCCATCTATCCTTCTTCCAAAAACAACCATAGTTTCTATATCCTTTTTTGATCTCACATCCATCATCCTAAAACATAAGATTGTATCCTTTGCTACACATTTGTCCAACACTCAAGAGGTTATGCCTTAAACCCTTCATAGTAAACATCATCAATATTATACTTTCTATCAAAACTGATAGAACTTTTTCCACATATTTTATCAAATGTATCATCAGAGATGGGTTCTTGTGAGCTTACCATCAAAACTAATAAAACCTTTTCCACATCATCAATATCATGATAGACGGGTTCTTATGAAACATGGGTCAATGAGCTTGACTTGAAAAACTACACGGTTGAATCTTGATAGCAATATCATAATTTGACACGTTATGGAAAAATACTTCCTACTTATCACTTGATGAGTTAAAGGGGCTCTATAATGAATGGTTTATAATGCACAACACTTTTTGAAGGTTTTATAAATGGGGTTTCAAGCTAAGTGGGCTTAACCTTGGGGAAAACTCCATGGTTAAGCACGCTTGAGTTAGAGTAGTACTGGGATGGGTGACCTCCCGAGAAGGCCCAATGCTTCACCTCTGTGAGCATCACCTAGATGCAATGAGTGCTAATTGGACCATTTATTATCATGAGAGATGGGTTCTTTTGAACCACTACTCATGAAACATGGGTCAATGAGTTTGACTCGAAAAGCTACACAGTTGAATCCTAATAGCAATATCATAATTTGATAGGCTATGGAAAAATACCTCCTACTTGATGAGTTAAAGGGGCTCTATAATGAATGGTTCATAAGGCACAACACTTATTGAAGGTTTTACAAATGGGGTTGCAAGCTAAGTAGGCTTAACCTTGGGGAAAAATCCATGGTTAAGTGCATTTGAGTTGGAGTAGTATTGGGATGGGTGAGCTCCCGAGAAGGCCCAATGCTTCACCTATGTGAGCATCACCTAGATGCAATGAGTGCTAAGTGGACCATTCATTACCATGAGAGATGGGTTCTTGTGAACCACTACTCATGAAACACCGGTCAATGAGTTTGACTTAAAAAACTATATGGTTGAATCTTGATAGCAATATCATAAGATGTATTCTCACCAAATCTAACACATCCTCCATCATATTTTTCAAGTTTACTAAACTTACTCTTGTCATTGGTCATATGATTAGAGCATCCACTATCAATGATCCAGTAGTTCTTCTCCTGTCTACATGAAAATTTGATACCAAAGTACCTTCAGTCTTATCTTTTGTCTTCGGAGGGCTTTCCTTCACACATCTCTCAGAGTTAGTAGGAACATATTATTTTTTAAAGCCATGAACAAGCATTAGTCATCTTACCTTTGTTCTCCTTATTTTTGTTATTCAAAACTTTGTTTGGACATCTTGAAGCATAGTGACCTATATTTCCACAACTAAAACATTTGAAAGACAACTTACCATTGTACTTACCAATACCCTTTTTCATTCTCCTTACAAAGTTAGCTTTTGTATCATCAAGATCCTCCTGATCTGATTCCTTGACCTCCTCTAATTTTCCAGCCTTCAAAGTAGTCTCAACTTTTACACTAGACTATTTCTACCAAATTCTCTCATCTCAAAAGCAGATAAGGAACCATACAATTGATCTCTAGCTATTGATTCAAATTTACAAATTCCTCAATAGCTGACACTTTATGGCTATAATATTTAGGAAGAGTTATGAGAATTTTCTTTACCACTTCTGGTTCTTTGAGTTTTACACCAAGACCTCTGATGGAGTTGACAACTTCATCTACCCTTTTCATATAGCTTGTAACATTTTCATCTTCAGATATCTGCAGGTTCTCAAACATGATTTTCATATTCTACATCTTATCTTTTTGACCTTATCATCTCCTTCATAAATTATTTCTAACTTTTCACAAATTTCTTTAGCAATTTTCATACTCATCACTTTCACTAATTCATAATTAGTAAGACTATTTAAGAGAGCATACCTTTGTTTACCATTTATTTCATACACTTTGATATCATTAACAATACTTAGACCATTTGTAGGTTCAGTACATCCAGTCTTAACAGACTTCCAAACATAAAATCCAAGACAAACCAAAAAAACTTCCATCATTGTCTTCGAGAATGCATAATCCGTTCCATCAAACACATGGATCTCTTTCTTGTGCGCCATCCCAGATCTACCTTAAACGGTTAAGCTTTCTTCTAAGGAACCTTTCTTTGATACCAATTATTGAATGCACAAGACAACTGAGATGGGGGGGTGAATCAATTGTACTTTAAAACTTCAAAACATTCAAATCCACATTCATTCATTTAACCCTTAATCTATTATGATAATTTGGCATGAAAATAAAATAGTAGAAGTTAAAACTTGATCAACACCATACACAAGAGAACACCAAATTTGTGTGGAAAACCCAAGATGGGAAAAACCACGGTGAGGATTAGCTCACAATATAAAGTAATATCAACACCAAATACAAAGGGATCACTGCCCAAGGAAAAAAAGGCTCACTACCAAAATAGAAAAGAAGATAGAGAAGAGTGTTAAAAAGAGAAATCCATCTGAATGCAACAGATAAATCCATGACGATATCACCAACACGTTCGCAGCTTGACTGAAGAATTGTAGACACCTTCTGCTCACTACATCCAAAAATCTTACACATGAAATTTCAAACCATACTTCTCAAATTCTCACTCTAACACTCTCTAATTCACATCATTTGCATCACACTTTTCTATCTTCACATCCCTAAACAACTCAACTCATATTTATATCATCTTCAACCTTGAAAACATTTTCCAAGGTCGGTTATGCACCTCAACCATGCAAATTCAAATTAGTTCAACACCAAAACATTTCCATGGTAGATAGAAGTGAAGGTATACCACAACAATCCTTATTTGGGACAAATCTATAACACCACACTACAACACACTTCTAAAAACAATAAACATCAACCACAATGAGTGTAAAAACCAAGGTCGATCGTTACCCGTGTAAACATCATTAAAATTTTAAGTGAATGTTTCCTTTGATTCAACAACAAATCGAGGACAACAAATTTCACCTGAACACAATCTAGAATATTCCAAAAATATCCTAACAACCAAAAAACTCCTTCATAACATCTTTCATCTAAAGAATGTACACATCGTGTACACTTAGATAATTATGCCATACACTGCAACTTGAGAAACTGACTTTTGAAACACGAAACCTCGAACAACTTTGACTGAAGAAAGATATCAACAGTATCAACACGCCTTTAGATCCATAAGACCTGAAACCAAATTGTGGAGAAACACTAAGAAAAATCATCTCTCCTAGACACCTCTGCAATACACTATTCACACACTGGTGAACACAACTTCTTTTGCACAACGATCCAACGCACCAAATTCTAAATACAACACCTCTGAACACCTTTGATCAACATATCTAAAATGCATATGCAGATCTTCAACCTAGAAAAAATGTGAAGCGACACGAGAACACTACTCTTCAACCCAGAACACACTGCAACTCACTATTTCCTCTTTTTATCAAATTTTCTCAAAAGCACTTGGAAACCAAGCACCAAAACACATTCTCATCATCTCCATTGCTACCTCAACCATAGACAAAAGCTTATAAAAGAAAAATTAGAGGTTGACACCAGTATATTACTAATGACAACATAATGCAACTGTGATCCTAATAAAATGTTGCTTCCTAAAGTGTGAGATGCTAGATAAAACTAATAGTGCAATAAAGAGAAACAACAAGATAATAGGGCACCTCAATGATTAGCCTAAGAAAATGAACAATATGAAAGCAAGATGAACAAGTAAATTGTTGTTATACCTTCATGTTGTTGCTTCCTTGGTTGGCCCTTGATGTTGAAGTCTTGTGTGCTCCTTGGATGGCAATGAAAATGAAGTGGATGCAAGATGAATTGATACAATATGGATGCTAAAATAGATGAGAGATTGAATGGCAATTTTGCAAGAGTTTATTTGCAAAAGACTTGATCCCCCTAAAATGAAGGAATTGAAGGGGTATTTATAGGCTAAATTGAATTCTCTAGAGAATTCAATGGTTGGGATTGATCCAACAAAGATCAAGATGAAGGGCTATGGTGAGTTGAGGACTCACAAGCCCTCACATCTTGACATGTGGAGGGTGAGATGTCCTAGGGTGGAGTGATGTGGAGATGAGGTGGATCTTGGGGGATGAGAAGATTCCTTGGAGGAATAAAAGTGAATTAAAAATTCACAATGATTGGAAGAATCTAGTGGATAAGAGAGGTCTCCAAAAAGCTGGAGATTTGTCACATGTGGGTGATGTGACAAGTCCAAGGTTCTAGAAGCCCTTGGCACATGTGAAGTGACAAGTCAAGGCTTCTAGAATCTTGCATGGGGGATGGGGAAGACCTTGGGAAGATAAAAGTGAATTAAAAATTCACATGGGGAAGAGGGGAACCTTGGTTGAATAAATGTGAATTAAAAATTCACATGGGGAAGGGAGTCCATACCAAAAATGGTAAGTGGGAAGGTTGACCAGAAAAGGTAAGCCAAATGTGGCTAATGATTCTGATTAAGGTTGTGCAAACACATGATTAAGGTAATTAATGGGAGATTAGAGGCAAGTGGGAGATTATGGAGGATGTGACACTTAATCAAGATTAAGTGGTGCACATCTTAATCACAGATTAATTAATTTAATCCAGATTAGAAGAGGGTTATGGAGAATGTGACAAGGAGAGAGAAAAGAGGAATTAAAAATTGATTTTAATTCAAATGGGTTAAAAGACTAAATTAAATAATGTCATGTTTATTTAATTTAGAGAAGACAAGGGGGTAAGGTAAAGTATTTAATTTATTTAATTAAATACTTTAGGAACCTTAGGCAGAAAATTAAATAATGATTAAATAAATTATTTAATCACTATTAATGAAATAGATGAATAAAGTAGACGATTTTGATCATATGAGAGTGATCAAATTTGGATGTCTACAGAAACTATTCAAAGAATCATCAATGCAACGATATAAACAACACATTCTCTTGTAACAATCTTCTTTTGATATAGTTGACACAAATGACAACACATGCTCTTGCAACAATCTTCTTTTGATATAGTTGACACAAATGACAACACAAGCTTGTTGACATCAATGACAACACCAATTTATCATACTTGCAATACCCCATACTCCTAGTGCATCGTGGTATTGATAGTGTTGATCGGGTTGTTATAAGCCTTTGGCCCCCAATCAGGCATGAGGTCTAGCATAAGCCCCCCTTGTGAGGTTAAAATATTTAATCGCCCCCCAAAAGAAGTAATTTTTTTTTAGTAATTTTAAAACTTTTTTGAAATCTGTAATGTTTTTTACCACTATCGCCCAACCACTAGGGTGCCATTGGTGGGGTCATCAGTCGGCCGCCTAAGGGTTGCCAACCAACTACCAATAGCTTAATTGGAGGATTTTTTTCAAATGGACATAACTTTCACCCAGGATGTTAGATTTTTGACTTCCAATAGTAAAAAAAATCTCTCTTTGACCACTACACAGTGGTATAGGTTTAGTTCTATGTTTTTTCTATTTTCATCAGTTTTTGGTGCCCAAAAAATAGATATTCTTGATTTCATGATTTTGAGCATAAATTTTGCATACAAAATCAGATTTTTGATTTCGAATAGGCATTGGAGAGTATATGTAATGTACTACATAGTGGTTTGGTTATATTTTTAGTTTATGGTGTAGAGAAAGTTTTGTACTTAGTTTATCTATTGTAAGTTCCAGAGATTTTAGGTGTGATTGTGTGAGCATCGGGATGAGTCAAGAGGTGAAACCTTGAGGGAGTATATATTTTTATATGATGTTTATGATGGTACATTTGATTATCAATTCAATGTTTCTTGGTATAGACTTTACAAGTGTTTTCAAAGTTGAACTTTGATGGTGACAAGTGCATAGGTTGTCTTTGGTTTTGAGGACATGGGTTGACACATATAGAGACTTGGAGTATTGTGTAGGTGATAGTTGAGTGTAGCTACAATTTTAGTAATGATTATGGTGTCATGGATATGTAGGTATATTTAAGCATTAACATGACATGATCATGCATGTATTTTTTTGGTGGTGATATGGTTTAGTGTTAGGAGGTTGTTCATATCTCATAGATTCTTGGTTGGTTCCTTGATTATGGCTACTCATTTGTGGACATTTAGGTGAATCGGATCTATGGTTGATTTGGTGTTTGAGTCTCGTTGTCTACAAGATTATCTTCTTTGATATCTCGATTTGTAGATTACTAATGTGATGATGAGTTTGCATGCTTCATTGTTTGGGATCTTCAAGCTATGTAGTTGTGTGGGTTGGACACCCATTTGGTTGCAATGGGATGACCTAGATGTGGACTATCTATATCCACAAGATTGGTTCAATTTTGATGCAAACTTTACTAGTTGACCTTATTTTTGGTCATTTGTGCATTGGTATGTTGCTTTGAGATAAGAGGATGGATGATTAAATTACCTGGATAGTTGGTTGTCAGGACTTGTAGCATATGGATTTATCATGATGTCATGATAGCCTAATTACATTTCATTGGTTACACATTTTAGTGGGAGACTTTAAAAATGATTATTTGGAAGTGTAGGATTGATTCCTAATTTTTTGAGGGTAGTTGTATCTTCTTGGCTTAAAGATATTGGTTCTACTTCTTCTCTAGAGTTGTTAGGATTGAAATGAGTGTGTATGGACCTGGGTGATCTTCATTTAGGAGATGGTTGTCACAATTCCATACGTAGCTTGGTATCATGGTTTAGTGGGAGTTGTTGGAAATTATGTGATTCATAGTTGGTGATGGATGATCTTATTTAGTATTTATGGATTTCTTGGAGGAGCTCTTAGATCCTGTTGTTGTAGAAGAGTTCTTTCACATCTATAGGTTCACTATTAGGAGATGGTTATCTTCATAAGATTGGAGATTTTAATTCTTGGTTTAGATTTTGTTTGGTATTGTGTCATGGTTTACTCTTGATGCTATCTTAGAGGTTTGACATGATACAGGTTCTCTTGAGACCAAGATGTATGTATTATTGCACGTGATCTCCTAAGAGGAGATAGTTAGAAGATGATGTCATGTTGGGTTCCCGATTTTATGGTTGGAGCTTTGACATTGATCTTGTTGGCTCTCTTGGTATTGATTGCATTGGTAATTTTCTTGGGAGCTTCATGATAGTGTGGTGTTGTATTTGGAGGCTAGCATGGATTGATCGGTTGGAGGTGCTCATAGATACTTGGAGATTTGGGTGAGGTTGGAGTTCTCTTGGGTTTAGAGACATTGCTTGAGGTGGTTACTCTTTGGAGGTTTCAGCAGGAAGACCTAGATATGTACGTGAGTTCATGATGGACTTATAGAGGATATTTTTCTTGGATTGATTCATGGTGACTTGGTTATTTTGAGGAGCATTCTCATTCTCCACTCTTGGTCTACTTGAAGATTTATCATTTGAAAGGTATTTTCTAATTTTTTAGATGTGTTATATTATGTGCTTTCTTTTCTTGTGGGAATGAGTCTTGAGCCATGGTGATTTATTTTGGGAGAATCATTTGAGGATTTATTAGAATTAATTTATATTTATTTATATTTCATAGATATGGATCTTGAGTTATGGATAGTTGGTTCTGGAGGATTCATTTTGAGAGATGTTTAGCATTGTTATCTCCTTTTGCATGAGTTTATTTATGTTATCATTCATTAATGAGGAGTTTAGGAAATGCTTATTGGGTTGATTTCTTGATTTGGGAATGGATACATAGATTTTTATTTCCTTGATTACAGAGGCTTACACCCAAGGTTGCTATTATACATGATTCAAATGTTGCATTTGATCTATGAGATTGAGTGTTGTTAAGGATTTTCATTTTGGGTTGTAAGGAGATCATACTTGACATAGCATATCACTTTGATGTGTTGATAAAAGGACCTGTTATGATTTATAGGTTTTATCTCTTCATTATATGTTTCCTTCTTGGAGATTCATGTTTATATGATTCGGGAGGATTATGGCGACATGTTATGAGAGAGTATGCAGTTATTTATTTTGCATGTGTGGATCATTATGCTTGTCTCTAATACTTTATTTTTGGATCATTTATCACACCTTGATATAGTGATAATTAGTAGACTTGATTTACCTTGGTCATTTTCAAACTTGATATTACCCATGCAGTGGGATTTCTTAGATATGTATGTCCTTCATTATTAGGTTTGATACAGGGAGCTTGTTATTGTGGTTTATGGGTTGCATATGTTATCAACATGAGTTTACTAATGTTGTTGATACCTAAGAGGTACGAATGGCTGGATTTATTAGCATTGGTTATGGATTTTATTTTTGATCATGTGTGTTTTTTACCTTTGGCAATAACTCGGAGCCTTTGTTATCACTTAGATGCGATGCTTGTTTTCTTTGTATTGGTGCATCTTCACCTTGGCATGTTCATTTTCTTCCATAGGTGACACGTTGGAGGATGAGATGAATTATTGCTTGAGATGGTGGTCACTTTGGTTTTATTGCAATTATCTCGATGGAGCACAAGAGCATGTTGGAGATTCATGTAGTTTTTTGTATGGCTATGATGATGTATTTTATTGATTAACCCTTATGCAATGTATACAACAAGTAGGAGAATGTTAGGATTTGGTGTTGTACACCATTGCATAAATTATTATATTATAATGTTGTAATTAAATAATTATTTAGTTATGGTGCACCTAGTAGGTGTGTTTATCCACATTATATAATTATCGAGGGTCACTTATAAAGTTGTATTGTAACATTAGGTATTATTTTATGTGTGAGAGATATAAGATAATAATTTAATATTTGGAGAAGTATTTAATAAAGTGAAAACTTAGTACCCTATATTAAATGAGGGATCAATGGTTTTGTGTTCACATGGTGTTGTGGCACATGGATTTATCTTACCACTTGGTTGTATTTGTGTGAGCTTGTATCTATAAAAGCAAATACATGTTTAGCAATCAAGGCTATCTAGGGGAGTGGGTTGTCATTATTGAGTTTTTCTAAGGAGTGCAAGCATGGCATGGGATGTTTGGATTCATGCTTGGACACATAGATGATGCATGGTAGAGGCTTAATGTTTCAGATGTATTCATGGTAACTTTGTAAGTGCATGTATTATTTTATTGTTGAATAATAGATGGAGTATGGATGCTTTTGGAGGTTGGGTTTTTCCCTCTTGATGGTTTTCATAGGGTATATCTTGTGTTATCTTGTGGCTTGTCTATTTTATCTATGCATTATAGTTATTATGTAAGCTTGTATGCATGCTTTTCTCTCATGGGGTTATATAAGAAATGGATTAAATGAAGTAGGCATTGATGCATTATTTCCTAACAAAAAACTAGTTTATATATGAACCTTTACTTGTACTTGAAATACCACAAGAAGACATCCGGATGGATTTTATACTTGGTTTTCCAAGTACTAGAGAGTTCATGTTTCTATTTTTGTGGTGGTTGATATATTTTTAAAGATGACTCATTTCATTCCTTTTCAAAAAACAAATGATGTAGTTCATATTGTTGAGATATTTTTTAGGAAGGTGGTTGGACTTTATGGTGTATCAAAGAGAATAGTTTCTAAAAAAGACATGAAATTTATTGGTTACTTTTGAATGACATTGTGGAAAATGTTGAAGAAATATTTGAAGTTAAGTTCTACACACCATCTACAAATTGGTGGTCAAATAAAGGTGGTAAAAAAATTTTTGGGCAACCTATTAATATGTTTGGTAGGAGAAAATACAAAGGATGGGATTTGATTTTTCCATAGGCTGAGTTTGCATATAACAATTCAATAAATAGGAGTACAAAAAACCACCATTCCAGATTGTATATGAGAGTAGCCTAAGAAATGTTTTAGAATTGAGGAGGATGGATAAAGAAGAGAAGAGAAGTGCAGATGTATAAGACTTTATAGAGTATATGAATGACATACATGAGGAGCTAAGGAGGTATATTACAAATGTGAATTACTATAAAGAGAAATATATCAGAAAAGGAGATCAAAGGAATTTAGATATGGAGAAGAGGTTATGGTCCACCTTAGGAAGGAAGGGTTCCTTGTAGGAACATATAATAAGTTGAAGATGAAGAAATTTGGACCTTGCATAATTTTGAGGAAGCATGAATTAGGGAATGCCTGTAAAGTGGAGTTGCTAAGTGGGATCAATATTTCACCCATTTTCAACATTTTTGATTTATTAAAGTATCATGAAGGGAATACCAAAGATGGATTAGTAGAAGGGTAGTGGCATATCTAGTACCTATTTCAAAGAGGTTAAAAATAGGGGAGATCTTAGATAGCCATGTGGGAAGGAACACCAAAAATAAGCAGTATGAGGAATATTTGGTCAAATGGAAAGTAAGACCTATTGAATTTTCATCATGATTGTCTAAAGTAGAGGTTGACCATATTGGTCTTCCTCAAACATTGGAAATGTGACAAGGTCACTTCTCAATTGACCCTATGTGTCTGATGAAAGATAATTTAGAGGTGTAAGAGCAATCTAGCATCACCAAAAAATATATTAGGTTAATTTATAGTTGGTTTGGCTAATATTTGTGAGGCTTATTTCCTTCGAAAATTCCTCAAAGGGCTAAATTAGTAGGGTTTTTATATTTAAAAAAAATGCATTTTAGCATGTAGGGACCTAAAAATTTACTCAAAGCTTTATAATTGAAAAATAAACATCATGGGTAAGTTTTGAGCTAAGATTAGGCCCAAATGCGAAAATATTAAAGATTTAAAGTTTCAAAAGTCCTATAGAATTTCTTAAGATTGAGTTTTGAAGCTTCAAACGACCTTTTAAGGCCCCAAAAATTGGCAAAATATCATTGACAAAAAATTTAACAGATGGAACACTCCAAGTACTTTAGTTTAAAAAAACCAAACTTAATTAGTTACCTGGATGAAAAGTTATGACTCCCAAAAGTTGCACTACCTTTAAGCAAGAAGGAATATTTTTGACATTTCCATGGAAGGGGAATGAGCGAGAAAAAGTGGTAGGCCATGAAAAGGGAGGGAAGGTAGAAATCAGATTAAGTTTTGAAAGCACTAGAGAGGCAAAATGCTCAAAAACAAGGGGAATTATGGGGTAATGTGTTGCAACATGTTTCATGTGTCATTTCATATATTTTCTATATTGTTGGCGTTTCAATTAGCACCTCTGGAGTGCTTATTGGAAATGGACATCTATTGCAAGTGTGTTAGTACATGCTCTTCAGATTATAGAGAGGAAGATCTCTCTTTGTTGATTTTCTATGTAAAAAAGGCGTACTAAGGTTCCTATATTTTTTACTCAGCGACAGGACACAAGGGTGCATAAACACAGTGCGCCATAGCTAAGCTTTTTCTCTCGTTTCTGTAGATCTTAACTATGACTAACTAGCTTCTAGACTATCCTACCTCCTCAAGATAAATAGAGCATGAGGGTGTAGGAGCGAAATGGATGGGTTGGATTACTTGAACCCTCCATCTCAGTGGTATATGGCCGAGGCTCTGAACTCTCAGATATATACCAAGATAAGGCTTGATACAAGTAAACACTTTTTATGGTAAACTGGATCTGAGACTTGCCAAGGAGGAGGAACCACTGTCCGAGGTGTAGGCTTGGAAACAGCTCACTGGAAACAACAAGGTACGATGGACTGACTAACAGGATTCCCGAGGAGGTGACGACACCTATCCAAAGTGTAGGCTGAAAGACAAATCATTAGACAACATCATAAGATAATGATCAATGAAAAAATATCCAAGGAGGTGATGACACATGTCCAAGGAGGATATTGAAACAATACACTATTTAAAACAAGACTTTGAATAGACTCAAGTATTTAGATCAAGCAAGCATGCGCCATTTGATTTATTTCTTCAAGATTCTCCAAAGAATTACAAAGGTCAGGACAACAAAGGCATGAAATCATGCACAATTACGATCAACCAACGAACTCTCATCCAAGAGTGAACAAATATGAACAAGCTAACTTTGGCAACAATGGCGCAACATTTTTGCTTAGCAAATAAAGGTTAAAAAAATAATGAGCCCAAGGCTCTTATTTATAGAAACTCAAAGGAGTAGGCAACCCTAAAATCTCCTTGAGTTAACAATCAGTTCTTGCCAAGCAACAAGATTTATTCCTATATCTAAAATTAGGTGAGCAAGCAGTTAATTGGAAATCTACTTCAATTAACTGAAACTAAACAAAAGTCAAACTAGGAGTCTACCTCAATTGATTGACACCTACCTAAAGGTGAACTATAATTACAAATGTGTCTCCAAATAGATATCCACCTTTTAAGGAGATTTGAGATCCATGAATTGTGGGATTCAATTAGACATCCTATATCAGTGGGATCATACATGCATGATTTGTGGAGATTTGGAGTCAATTTGGAAAGGGAAATCAAGTTGACTTCAGTCGTATTTATTGCTATTTGGAGGGTAGGACATCCTTCCTTGGTGCTTTACACCTCTTCACCACTCGTCAACAAAGTCTCAATCCAGTCGTTGACCTCTTTGGCCTCTAGGCAATTAATACTTCTCAAGATGACTATGTGGTGTCTAAGCATTTCTTCACCTGTCACAAGTTGTTGTTGATAGTTTATGCATTGGGCAGCTGCTTCATCCAACTGGATAGACATGGCTGCAATTTTTGCTAATTTGCAACCATTGGGATATTCAAGGAATGAACCATGGATGACGTCTTGAAATAGTCTTTGTACCATTTCAAGCTCAACGTATTCTCCTCCTTCACGCTAATATTCTAGCTCAGGGAAGGTTATTACCAACATTCTTGTGAAGTTGATAATATTAGCGATAAAGCATCTATAGTCAATCAACTCAACTGAATTGGTATCCTAGGCTCTCACCTTGTATGCCAATTTTTCTTTCCACTCAAAGAGATGGCATTTGTTCTCAGTGGTTGTAACTGATTGGTATGTGTGTTGTTTATCAATAATTGTCACTTCCTCTCTCAGCCTCTCTTGAGTTTCCTTCAAATCTGACTATTAGATTTCTGATCGAAGACCATGTGCTCTATCTCTCAGTTGGTATGCTTCTACTAATACACACCGTCCTCTGATGACAAACTCATCCACTTGACATCTCAAGTGTTTGTCGTATGTGATCAAATGATGATGGTTTCTTTTAACTGGGAGATCCAATAGTCCTTGAGGAAAAGCCGAGGAGTTGGGAGTGTCGTACATCAAGCTAGAAATGTACAGTCTTAGTTGACAATTTTCAGCCTTCAAGGTTGCTTTTTCTTGTCCATCTTTTGTGATTCTTTCCTTGATGCTCATTGAGGCGATTTTGAGAAGTTCTGCCTCCACCTGTTGAGTGGTCTTTCCAAGGTTCACCTTTGAAAGCGTGAAATCCTCAACTCTCACATTGTGTATGTCTTTATCTTCAGGCGGGGCAATAGTCTCTATGACAACCTCGTTCTCTGCATTCCTCTCTACATGTGTCTGCTTCTTTAAATTCTTTGCCGACATGTCTTGTGGGACATGGTGGAACTCAGTGAAGTCAAGCTGATAAGAAGGTCTCTCCCTTTTCCTTCCAAGCGAGCTTTCTAGCCAGATAGAATCTTGACTAGCATCGCTTGGAGGAGGAACATAGGCCCCCTAAATAATGGAAGAATGAGAATGTGGCGTGGCAATGCCTCATGGTGGCAAGTCCAAATCAATGGGACTTTGTGACCTCTATGATGGTGGTGAAGCCGGTGGCTCTGTTTCTATCACAGGCACCGCTTCTGCTACAACTTCTTCTATAATAGATTCCATCTTTGTAGTGATTATTTCAATCACTGGCTCTGGTGTAGTTGCAGCATTCCCAACTATTTCAGGTAAATTTATGGTTATCTCCACCTGTATCTCTTGTTGGCTTGTACCAGTAATTCCTCTTCTTCCCCATGTGCTCCCTGACATTCGCATTCCTTCTAGAAAAATGCTCATCTTTTTCTATTTATGTTTCTTCCTAGACGAGGAACGTAGTGTAGACTGAACTGTTGGTGGCTCTGATCGGGGAAGTACTACCTTCTTTGTCCTTTTACTGTCAAGGTAGAGTTGACTGTGTTGAACTACTCTACCAGTTCTTTCTTTGATAGACGTACTCTCTTTCGTGTACCAGTCTACTTTGCTGAGTGGTTGCGCATGTACTTGACCTGTGAAGAAGGAAGAAAAAACGACCTCTTCTTCATCATCAGATAAGCCCTCGATGTCCTTTGACATGAATTCTGCAATTTGCAAGAGCCTGAATCTACTGTAGTTCTTTCTTCTCACTTCAAACTCATCTTCACAATTGGCCCAAAAATACTCCATGAAAGGTTCATGTGATGATCTTTGCTCGAGATTTGTCACAGGGATCATATGATGACCTCTTGCCAATGAGGTATTTGGGATTAAATCTCACTATTTCTTGGCTTATCAACCTAGCATTGGTTGTAGTCCTGCATCTATAGAGTCCCATCTGAAAAGGGAAGTTTGTAGCAGACTTCTTCTTTTGGCGACGGTAAGAGTGAACCTCGGCCAACTGCCTCAAGAATTCCATGAACACTACCCTATCTGAGGGGTAGTGCAACATCATGGCGAGGTGGCCATTGTAGCCATACATGCATATGTAGGTGAAAGTGGAGAATTGGATGAACCAATCCGCCCAGTCCACCATTGTTGCCTTAGCTACTGGTGAAATACGGGTGTGCATCTCATGGTCTACCGTGTGCATAGTGAAAAGGTCATTTATCTTATTGAAGTGCCTTTCCGCTAGAGTGAACTCAAGGCGAGGAAAGTATTCTTGGACCTTTTGCACACTCAGGGTTCCCACAATGTTTAGTGTTATGAAATCGCCTTGGAAGGCTATCCGGTATACCAGGTAGGAACACATATGGAAACGATGCTCTTCTAGAAACCTGGTAAATTGTTAGTGGAGTGTGTCACTGATCAGAGAGGCCCAGTTGTAATATTCTTTGTTTCTGATTATTTTTCCAATAATATAGAACATCCATGGCTAGAAGGATTTTCCCTCTTCTTGTCTAGTGACTTTGCTGAGTAGAGTGATTAACACTCCATACTCATCTTTGAATTCTCCTCGCCCAACCGATTTGGGCAAGATGGTTTTCTTCGTTCTTAACCAATGTTCAGCCATTATAAGTCAACACTCATCCCTTGAAGCCTCGAATGCCTTTTCGCATTCTGTCACAGATACGACCTTCTTGGTATGGCATGGTGGAATTGTAAAACACGTCTCTATGTCCTTCGACTTTAAGCTGCAAATCACCTTTTCGTCCACTGATAGGATCTCTCTTATAGTAGGGTTGTAATGATTTTTGCAAGCAGTTACAAGCTCAATGCTCTGTAAAGTGATCGGAATGGATGCAGCTTGGAATAAGCCGAATTCTTCAATGTTCTACAATGTAATTTGCTTCATGCCCTCCAAGTCCTCATAACTAACTTCTGGATTTTTCTGCCATAAGTTTTTGTCAGTTGTTTTCAAATAATCATGTTACAAGACTGTCTTGGTCTTATATTGTACCTGGGAGTACTACATTCTACAAGACTTAAATATTGACTAGGCACTTGACCTTGTTCAAACACTTTTGCCAAAACCCTTAAATATAGCGCCTGTTGAGAAGTATTTTTTCGGGAAAAATCTGGCACACGGGTTTTGTTCATGCTTGGAAGCTGAACAGACCTAGTTCCTTGGATTTTTTATTTGGAGACTTTTCCGGAAAGATCCCTAAAAATAGGGGCAGCAACTTTGTTGATTCTGGCAAATCTAAGATGGGTTTTATTGGAAAAATGCACTGATCATACCCAGTTGATCAGATCTGAGGTAATCTGTCGTTTCCCGTGACATGCAAATAAATATAAACAGAAATAGAGGAAGTAGATAGAAGGTGGATTGGAAGTTATAAACTTCCAATTTGCTATAATATGCTTCTAGAAACAATCCTCGGGGAAGAATACTTTTATTGCCACTGATCTTCAAAAATATCCAAGATCCATCCAAAACCTCTGCCAGATCTTGAAAATGTGTTCTTGGGAGCTATTTGTTGTTTTATCCTTCAAACTGCAAAAGAATAATGAAGAATGGGATGCCTAGCAAGAATATATGGTGATTTGAGTTGAGATCCACCAAGTATGGATGCCAACTCATGATTTAGGTCTAATTTGGAGTTCCAAAAGGTAATTTCCACTTAATGCGGAGTGTTTGGCCTCTTTTTGCCGTGTTTAGCCTCTTTTTGCCTCCAAATTTGCTAACTCAAGTCAACATTTTTGCTTTGACTTCTTTTAGGCGTCCATCCTTGGAGTTGATCTTTTTTGTTCATTTTGCAAGTTGAGGTGCCTTTGTTTGATCTTTGATTTTGGCTATTCAGCTGATCTTTGGCAATGGCAGGCAGTTCCGTTGTTGAGGTGGGATTGATCTGATGAAATATGTGAGGGAGAGATCAACTCATAAAACTGAGTTTAGGCCTCCAAAAAGAGGGGTGCCTTTCCTTGAGAGGGGCACTTTTGACAAGGCCTTAGTCAATTTTCATTGACTGTTCTTCATTTTGACCTTTTTAGACCCTCTTTGCTTTGATCTAACGTTCTCGATGCTAGATGAATCAGATGACTCTACTTGACGATGCATCAGGTAGCCAACTCGGTCTTGCTTAGGATGACTAACTTCTCAGTTGGAAATGACAAGTTCAGGTCTTTCAAGCTTAAGGGCGCCCCTGGCCAACAAGGGCGCTTTTAGCTTTTTGACTAGTTTTATTCATGCTGTGAACTGACTGTCTTTGATCTCTACCATCAAATGGCTAATTTTTCAGAAGTTTTTTCTGATGGTTTCACTAGCGAGATTGGTCATAGCTGAGAAGATCATCCTGGGAGGCAATAAAGATTCTGGTTGAATCTAGAAGCCTTGAAGAAAGGGTGCCTTTCTTCAAGAGGGGCGCTTTTGGCAATGCCTTAGCCAGTTTCTGGCTTGTCTTTCCAATTCTTCAATTCTGGATTTTTCTACTTGATCTCAGTGTGTGATCATTTGGCGTGTCTTGTGAACTTGCTATCAGAATGATCACGTAGTTGGGAGGAAGCTGGAAATATATCATGTATAGAGCAATTGTTGATGGATTCATCTAATACCTTGAACTAAGGGGTGCCCCTGGCCAGCAAGGGCGCTTTTGGCTTGAAACTATCAGTTCTGACATCTTCATTGTTGTTATATCCTCCATACTTCGCTGATGATTGGCCTTTGATCTCTGAATCAGATGATATTGTTGATGATCGCGTTGTCGAGACAACACGAACATGAAGGAGATGAATGATCTGAAGGAGCAAAGTGATTTAATTTTCCTTCTGAGATCCAAGGGCATATTTCTTTAAGAGGGGCACCTTTTCACCTTTAGACTATGTTTTGCCTTGGCAGCAAAACGTGCTCCTTCCAGAGTTAGCCAAATTTTGGCCTTTTTCCTTTTGAGAAACTCCCTCACTATAACAACATATTTTTTACCTTTTCCGCCATGGATTCTTTGTTGGAGCTTTTGAGGTTTGGCTTTGAGCACCTAGTACTGGCCAATCTGCCATTAATGGCTGCAGAGCTCCTAACTTTGTTCCTGAAAAACGGGAATAGACCCACCAAAGTAAAACATGTCTTTTGATAATTCTGACTTGATCAGTGTGATTGTGAAGTCAATTAACCCTATCAAAATTATTTTCAATCATTTCTGGGAAGGTCCTATTTTTAAGGGTTTCCCTAATAATAGGGGCATAAAACCCTAATTTTCATATTTTAGAATTTTAACCATAGGTTCCTTGACAGAAACCCACAAAGACTTCATGTTTGTTTTGACCTAAAACATACTTCTGATGACATTTTTACATTGTTTAGCTCAATTTAAGCAGAATGCCAAAATTTTCATTTTGGGTGTAACATATATAACCAACCATATTTTCAATAAAGGAATCCATATTTGCAAGTGTGAAATTAGTGTTTTTGTGTGTTTTTTGAGCCAATCCCTACAACAATTTTTTTTTGTGTAACTAATTTCTATCAACTATATTCTCAACCATTCAAAATTTGACTAATCAATCTACAAAGCCACACTACTAATAAATCACATGGTCATCAATATTTAACAAATATTTATTCTAAGGAACAAAATCAACATCAACTATGCTACCATGGATTTGAATATCACACTTAAAATTAACCAATTAATCTATGAAGACTCTTTACTAAGAAATTATTTGGTCACCAATATTTAACAAATATTTATTCTAAGGAACAAACTCAACTTCAACTATGTAAGTCACATTTATGCCTAGTAAAAATCAAACTTAAGTCAAGCTCAACATTAATAGTTATAATCTTCTTTGGCCCAACAAAAGTATCATACATTCAACTCACAAGAATTTGGCTTTGAGCCAACTTTCATCTTTGATTTCAAAATTTTATTAGATTGAATTTAGAATTTCTATAGCCATGACTCATCTATTAATTACAAAAAAATACTATTGTTATAATACTTCAAAGACAAGAGATCACTACTATTTAACATTTTCTTATTTACAATAATAAATAAAATAGATTACAAATATGTAAATTAAATAATTACGCCGAGAGGCATTTTCAGCCACATAATGGGGATCATTTACCCATGTAAAAATAAATAAAAAAGAGCATATCCTTCTCCCATTCTCATAAGCAACAACTTTTTAATTTATTGAACAAAACATTTTTTCTAACTTCAAAGCTAGTACAGTTGATTTTTCATTTGAGTATACATGTTGGAGAGGAGATAAGGGAGTGCCATAGACAAGATTTTATTGGTATTCTAGATATCTACATGCACCATGCGAGAGACATTCACTATATTCATATCTATAACTAGCAAAATGTTTATACTAAGCAAGATTTCACATTGTCTTCAACTGAAATGGAGGATACCCAACCTACCAATTACAATGAAATTGAGTTCCTTGACCTGTGAGTCACTAGCAAAAACCATCAAATGGTTTTTTAATATATCCAAATGGATTTGTATGATCCAAAACCTGAGATCTCTTTAAAGAAAGATACAATGACAGCTGACCCAAATGAAAATGAATTGTCAGATGCATCATTTTCACCAGCGGGTTTGTTTCCCTCAAATAAAAATAATTATGAAATGACCCCAAATAGGACAAGTAACACTTGTGTATAGATTTTTCAATGACTATTACTAAGCACATTAATTCATTTGATTACATAAATGACCCAAATGTAGAGCACTCACCTTTCAATGTTGTCAGCTCTACTAAAAGTGGTTCCAAGTGAAGGTTAGAAGGATACCTTTGGTTTGGAATTTACCAGACTTGGTGGATTTAAGAATTTGTCCAATGGAGCTTCTTTAAAGGATAATGGGACTTCCTTGAATGAGGAAACTTTTTATTCAAAGGATTTAGTCAAAGATGGTACAAATTCTATATATCAATCAATAATTTTTGAAAGGGGAAAAAAGGATGACATTTTCAACTCCTCTTATAAGTATAAATCTTGAGGAAGATTAGTCGGTGGTGCAACCATAAATAGTTGAAATGTATACGAAGAGCATGCATTAGTTTATAGAGTCATCAACAAATATGAATCTCTCATTGGATATGGAGAACCAGGAATCTGGTGATTCTACCAAGTTTGGATCAGAGTAGAATAACATCCAATCTAGGAGAAATGCAAGCTCTAGAGTATAGTAGAGCATTTTTCTAGGATTTGAAGATGATGGTGAAGATGTTTTTTTGACATGGATTTTTGATGATACTTCAATTTCAATGTTGTTTCCAATTATTCAGCCATACAACACGACATAGGTGGATAGATTTAGTTACTTGCATTTCTTTGCATTTAGAAATTTAGTACTAAACACTTTGGGTTTTTTTTCCTAGGAAAAATAAAACTTAATTTCTTGTTGCTTTGTGGGTACAACTACATTAACAAAAGTTTTATCCAAACTAGTAATGAAGGTTTTAATTATAGGTGTACATGCATACATACAATTTTTTTAAGGTGGAGATGTCAATATTTGTATAATTTGGTTTATTCCATCAAAATATATTAAATATTATGATTTCTAACATATCATGCACAAGCTTCTAAGGACAAGGGTAAGTCCAAAGTTGATTTTCCTAAAGGTATTCAAGATGATGAGCCTCCTATGAGCTCCCATCAGGGGAGAGGTTTATTATGGGGTGTCATGGACTACTTGCAAGCCTCGAGTTTGGTTAAGGAAGGGGCTGACATTTCTTTTAATTTTCTTATGTGCCTGGTTTAGGAGGTTCAAGACCTCCATAACAAACATGATACAATTGCTTGTTGTAATATATCCACTCTCATAAGTCTTAAGGAGAAGGATTCCATTTTTGGATTGGCTAAATCTCTGAACTCTAGTGTGGTCCTTTTGGTGGAAGACATGGCCAATTTGAAGAGGGATTATGGTCTGAGGCTATCTTTTTTGGAAAGGAACTATTAACTGATGCGTAAAGAACTGGACATGATCATTAATATCAACAAGGAGAAATTGGAATCCTTGGCTGAAGGGCTTGTGTTCCTGAATGAGAAGGCGAAGCAGTGGACTAGTAGATCTCTATTCAGTGAGTTGGAGAACAAGGAGGTGGGGGAGAGTGATGATAAGGAGCTACAGATCACAGAATTGGGCACGAGGCTGAGTGTACGCACTCAAAGCAAAACCAAGAAGTCTAAAACGGTGCCGAGGCAGGACATGGAGGAGGTCATGGAAATGCATGACATGGTAATTTCTAAGGACCTAAAAGTGACAAGAATGCTTAAGGAACTTATCTAATGGCTGTTTGTCCTGTGTTTTTTTGGTTTTGCTATTGTGGATTTTTGTTCTTAGCCGATGGGTTGTTGATGGTTCTGTAATTGGCTTGTTTTTTGGTGTGCTTGGTGAGCAGCCTATTGCTTTATGTTTTTTGCCCTTACTCTTTTTTGTACAGGGTTTTAGGGCCCCTTGAAAACATGTTTATCGTTAATCAAAAACATATCATGTGCAATCAATTTTAAGTTGCAGTTGAAGTAAACATTTTTTAAAAAATTTGTTTGGTGATAGATCATTATTATATAAAATTTCTCATTGACTCCTAAAATTTTGATTAATAGTTTTGGTGGTACAAAATTGATATATGTGGGTCACTTGGTATGTCTTATTCAATCAATCTTTAATGCATAAATTTTATTTATTGAAGCCAAAATTTATTCAAATATTATGAATATTGATTGGAGCTTTAATAAGATAAGTAATAATTTGATTCTTTGGATCACTTCAATGTTTGGTAGGTCACAATACTTTGGTGAAATTGTGAAGAATACTTGACAATGTCTTATTTAGTTTTATGTGTCAAAATATGCAAATTTGATGTTGTTAAACGATAAAGATGTGAGAATAATTTGGTAAATAGCATATATAACATGTTGTTCAATTACTCAATATTATTATTGATTATTAATCATGAGTAGATGCATATATCTTATCTATGTGCCTACCACCATTAAAGCTACTAAACCCATAAAACACTGGACCTATAACTTATAAGAAATGCAAAAAAAAAAACATGACACATTTAGTAATCATTTTAAATAATTTTCGTAAAATTTGACAAATAGTTTGCCATTCAACTTCATCAAAATTTACACTTATAGTGATAAAATCCCAATACTCGACAGAAACAAAATACTATAAAATGAAACTCGTTAATGTTAAATCAAAGAAAACTAAAATTGATTATGGCTAGAACTTAAACATAATGATTACAGAAGTGTATACAATTAGAAATTAACTATATCAATGTTGTTATATTATAATAGATGGTTTATGGTTTTCCTTAAAGTAATTGAGGAGCCATTCAATTAAATATATAATAATTATATGTCGGGGCAACATTTACTTGAAAATATGAATATAAAAGCAAGCAACAAAAAAATTATATTCTATTTATGCACAACCAGGAATAGAATAGTGTCCACTACAGACGAGAAATAGTTTGTTTTTAATTTGAGATCGATATATTAATACATATCACCTCTCAACCCTTATAGTTTTAGAAACAAAAAGGGGTTTTGGTAGTTTAGGTTGAAAATCATTTGTCCTTGTTAGATTTGATTTTTGATTTTAATATAAATTTTGAATGTTGCATGTTGGAATACACCTGCTTCGTACTAGCTTAAATCCTTTCAAAGTATGACATCTTCTAATCTGTTAGTTGACATGTTGTTTCCTTGTATATATACTTAATATAATGAGCATGCAATCAACACACTTGAAACAATCCTTGTATCTTAGTTATTATTTTCATATTTGTCTCTTTAGCTAATATTTTTATAACTTTATGTGTTAATGTGTAAAAATAAATATATAATGTGAAAATCAAGGAAGACATTTCAATTAATTTACAAATATATGTTGTATATAAGAATTTAAATATTCATAGATGCATTCATTTACATGCTCCTCTATTAGACTATCTAAGATAAAATCTAGTTACAATTTTGCTTTCAATCATAAAATTGTTCAAATTTTCTAACATATTATATCGGGTGATGTGCATGCACTTCAAGGTCGCTAAAATGAATTTTCACCTTCCACATTTGGAAACTTGAGCCACTTTAGAGAATGCCCCGGAAAAATACAAGGAACTTCATATCTCATTAACACAATATAAACCACAATAAAAAAATATGCACAATTTGTGCATAAATTCGTCTTCATTGAGTTTTGTGCATAAATTATTTTGAAGGTTGTGGTGTTCATAGGTGGCACTTGCAACTACCACATATTACAAAAATATACTTTCAATTATTCTTTGATGGATTTCCACACCCACTTCCGAAGTTCCAATTTTAGTAGAGGCAATCAAAGGTTGAGGAGTCTCAAACTAAACCCACCAGTTGTATTTTCTTATAAGTTTCTTAGCCTTTTCAACAAACCCATCTTCAACATATCCCATAAACATGGAAATCCATTAGACCACATTTCTTTTGAGGCATTTTTTCAAACAATTCACTTGCCTTGTTTATTTTTCTACCTTTTACATACATGTCTACCAGAGCACTTCCAACTATAACATCTAAAGACTTAGACATATATCTAGAAACTTTCTTCTAATTCTATTTATGGCTTTTATTTTGTTTTGACCCTCTCCCATTTTCACACACACATATATATGTATATGTATATATATGTATATGTCTATGTATGTATATATGTTTATATATGTATATATATGTATATATATGTATATATATGTATATGTATGTGTATGTATATGTATGTATATATATGTATATGTATATGTATGTATATATATGTATATGTATGCATATATATACATATATATACATATATATGTATATGTATGTATATATATATATATATGTATATATACATATATGTATATGTATGTATGTATAGATACACATATGTATACATATATAAAAAAAGTAAACATCGAGGATTTAGCTGTGTTCGTGGGGATTTGATATTTACAAAAAGTTTAGCTTTGTGTCTGAACAAAAAAGACCGTGAGAATTGATCAAAAACACCTAAAAAATATTACTATTTTTTGGTGAAAACACATATCAAATCCTAATTTCCTTTGACATTGTATTTGTCTACAAATAGGGACTTGAAATAGATTTCTTATCATCCTTATACATCTTGATGACCTGTGAATTGTATGTGACATTGAAGCACTTGACCTAGCCATTGTTTCTTTGCATAAATTTTATGGCTTTTTTAGCCTTAGCCATGTTAGGTGGGAGAGTTCAAATGGTGTATAGCTCCAAAATATTAATTGTTGGGTGTATTTTCCCCAATGCTTTTCTCATATATAATATCTCCCCATCACCATGATCAACTCCTTATATCTAGTTAAGCTAAAGATTTTTGACACAAAAAGTGGAGGATATGTAGTTTACTTAATGTTGGACTATTTCCTCCTTGATAGTGCCTCCAATGTCGCTACCTTGAAATAAGAAGTTGTTTGTTATCTTAATATTTGTGATTCTTCCCATAAATGCCATTTATCTCAGCTCATATTGTCAAAATGATGTAGGGCTCCATTTTTGTCCAATTCTAAACTACATAAATTGGCAGCTAGGAAGATTGATGGAATAAGGGCATGTAGGAAATGACCACCAAGTGTCGTTAGTTGTAGCTGCACTCCATGCACCAATGCATGTGAAATGACATCACCCCATTATGATTCATTACTACCCAGTGCAAAGTGTTAGTTATTATTTTATGTGGGAATAACATCCTAGGGGAGATGTCCTAGTTGCCTTCCACCCTAACTTTGCACACCATAAGCTTGTATTTTGGTATGCCATGTTTTGACAATTTTTTGTGTTTTTTCATATATAACTTAAGAGCTTAAAGCTAGTGTTTCGGCTTCTAGATATTTTTGATGAATGCATGAAAATTCATTATGTGCACAAAGGTCAAAAAGTGGTCATTTGGATTTGGCATTCGATACATATTCACTATTGCCCCAATTATCGCTCACTTTGACCACCATAAAAAATATAAAAAAATTCGTATTCATATTATTACACAAATATATCTTTAAATAGAAATAACACTACTAAATTTTTAATGTATTAAAATCAAATTTTAATGTTAAAGTTCAACTTTGTGTTGTTACATGTTCCAACTGCCACTTCCATCCCTTGCATTGAGACAAACCTCACTCACCTTTTACCCTAAGTAATATCTAGTTGTGTTTGTTTAGGGGATTATTTCCCACTTATTTCATTCTTTCAATCGATTTTCTTCATGCATCGCTCATCACTCGTTGCACTCTCCATCATATGACATGCTAATGAGGTGAAAATAACCTCATCATGATAACATAATAAATCCCTTCCTCATACATGCAAAATACTTATTCTCTGCCAATTAATTAAACTTTAGGCATAATATTTGCTTGTCTTTTGAGAAAAATAGTACAAACTTTATTTCTTGTGATTTATTGAAGTATCTTGCCAATGCAGATTTAATGGGTTGTTTTAAGTATTTTGTAGGATAATAATTGGTCATCATACAATAGTTAAAAGTGTTCAAACAGCATGAGCTCCAAAACAGATTGAAGATAGGCGTTGGAAACATGCTCCAACACTTTAGGATGATGGACCAAAATCATAATTTATTTTAGTTAAATTTCTGTTATGTTTTAAAAGTTTAAAGACTTCATGGCTCAACTCGAGCCTCTTTAATATCTATGTAAAGGGCATTTAAAGACAAAAGTTTGTTTACAATCTGTTATAGACTTTTTCAATGGTAATCTAAGCCATCTAAAATATAGGATTTAGTTAGAAGTTTTCTATAAATATGTAATCTCTAGAAGCAAAAGATAATGCAAAGTAGTATTGTTATGTTGTCGACATGTTTTTTGAATATATATCTGGATAAAGAGACTATTGTATATCAATCTCTCATTTGTTGAAATTATGGATGGAAAATATTTTTAATGAAGGAGCTTTTGAATATGTTGTGCATGTGACCTGAGAATGAACGTAGGAACTCGCGAGCTAGCCACTCAAGGGAGAATAGATTAAATAGATGAGTACTTTCCTTTCTGTTTTCTTTATTACATGAATAATAATTATGAGTGTCATCATTTTTCTATGTTAATTCTGTAGAATTCATTAAGACTGTTGTTTTAGAGTTTGAAGTTTTGGAGCACTCACTATCTGTCATTTATGTAGTGTGCTAATTGTTACAAACCATTATTTGTTGTTATTAATTAGATGTTCCATAGTTTCTTTCCAAGTTTTGCTACTTCTATAGTTTACATGCTTTCCAATTTAGTTATTTTTTGTGCTTTCTCGTTTAGTTATCATATTTTCTAGATTAGTCATTTTGTGCTTTCTAGTTTAAATACTTTCAGTTTTCTTTAGATAAACTATTTTCCAGTTAGATAGTTAGACGACCTTAGGTTAAGAATTAATGTTAGTTTCTCTAAAAAGTTAGAAAATATAAGAGAGTCAGTCAAGTCACCTTCTATTGCAAACAACCTTGGACACTGCCCGGTCGACATATTGAAGTTTTATCTTCTCAAGTAATGGGACCTAATGACAGCCTATCACTTTTTGGCGTCATTGTCGGGGACAACTTTATTTTTGAGTGTTAATAGGAGATACCTTGAACACCTCTTTTAGGCCAAAATACCCTCTTCGGATTCCTTTTTTGCATGGTCAAGAAAAGAGGCCCTCACAGAAGATTTATACCAAAGACCAAAATACGTTCCAATAATACATAGGGAAGACCAAGGCTCAAAAGATCACTTTGTTGAAGAATTACTTGAGCCTAGTCCACTAGAAACTTTCCATTATTTTCTTGAAGGTCACCTAGAAGAACAAACAGTCATCAAGGAAATTATCCAGGAGGAACACATTCCTCTGGACATCATGGGTGATCGAAGGGCTGAAGCTAACTGGAATAATGCCAATCGTAACAACAATGATCATCTGATTCTATGAAAATTAACTTATCCAATCACCCTAGATGCAGATGATGATACTATGATGAAAAGCATCTCTCCAACCTTCCTACCAACTTTTTGAGGTCCTCTGTCAAACTTATGACTATAAAAATGATAACCAAAAGCTAAAGTTGTTCCCTTCTACTTTGAAGGATACGACCATGCGATGGTTTATGAGATTAGTTGTTGGGTCTATTACGTCTTGGGATGACATGGAGAATGCTTTCCTGCAAAAATACCAGAGCTATTATAGGGTGAGTGATCGTAAGGAGGAGTTGTTCAAAATTAGGAAAAATGAGGATGAGAGTCTAGAGGACTACCTAGATAGGTTTTTTTTCTTGTCTAAACGATGTGGAGAAGAAACCATTAGTGTTGAGATTCTCAAGACTATATTTCTTAAGGGACTCAATGCGGATGCAAGAAGAAGCCTTGATCTAATGGGACAAGAAGATGTGTCTCGGTTAGGCCTTGATGACATATGTAAATCATGTCAAAATTTCTCACGTACTCGTGGAGGAATCCGCAAAACTACTCTTTTTAGAGGGTCCAACGAAATAGGCAAGCTCTGAGAAGAAATAACGAACCTCAAAATGGACATACTTGTTCAATTAAACACTACGTTGGATGGCATACAAGTTAAGACATGCAACCCTAATACTTTGTCCATCTATTGTCCAAGGTGTCAAAATAAACATCTTTTGAGAGAGTGTCTACTAGACAAGGTTAATGTTTGTAAACTTTGCGAGCAAAACCATCCTACAAACCAGTGTGAGATTCTTACCGATCTCAAGAATTCTAAGAAAAGGATCGCTCAGACTGAGGAAGAAATAAATGTGGTAAATCAATGCTGAGGGAAATTTTCTTAGAAACACAATTCCAATTCTGCTTGGAGACCCCAAAACAACTGGACTGGTAATCAATGGACTTCGTCTTGGCCTCAACCACCACCTCAACAACCTAATTGGGGAACTCCCTATTGGGGACCCCCTGAATGGGCTAATCAATCATGGGGAACTCAGTAGTGTCCAACCCAAACTCAACAACAGTGGTATCCACAACATACTGCTCCTCAATGGAACTAGGGACAAAATCAATTATATACTGGTCCTTAGAGGAATCAACAAAAAAATCTTCTATCGCCACCCCAGAATCCTCTACAGACTAAATAGATAAATCAACCTCAACTCCCAACGCAACCACTTCCCAATCCTAAGAACAATTGAAAAAATACTCTGGTATAATCCACTAAATAGGACAATATCATTGGACTTAATGCAATATATTATGGAAACATTCAGTTGTATTCTGGTAGAACACTTCAACCGCCAACCATTGAGGAAATTATGGATGAACCTATTCCCAAAACTCCTGAGACGACCACTCCACCCACCCAAAATTTTACCACACACACTACTCTGCCACCATCATCAACATGATTTCTTGACTTACCTCAGGAGGAGGAAGGTTAGTCTCTAGCTGATCTTAGAAAGGATACCACTCCAAAAGAGAAAACTCAAGTACCATTTCTGGAGCGTCTGAAACCAACCATTCTGAAAGATACTCTGGAAATGCCTTTGACCTCTGAAACTATGTTAATATAGGAAATCAAACAACTACAAATAGAGGTTCCCTTACTGCAAGCAATAAAGGAGATTCTGGAGTTGAACTAGCTGATCAAACAGCTGTGCATTAAAACCTCGGGAATGAAACCAAAGAAATTAAACATTGTGCACATCAAAGGTTATTTAGCTGAATTTTTGTCTAGAAATACCATTGCTCCAAAATATGATGATCCTGGTAGTCCACTTATAATTGTCTCAATTAATGAGGTAGCAATACCTAATTCATGAGTGGATTTGGGAGTAGCCATTAACGTAATGATTGTGGACATGATGGAAAAATTAGACCTCACTGATTTACGTCCCACAACTATAGTCTTGTAGATGGCAAACTAGTCCATAGCCATTCCCAAAGGTGTTATTGGAAATGTTCTTGTCAAATTTGACGGATGGGAATATCCAGTGGAATTCCAAGTAATTCAGTCACTTACGCCCAAAGACAGCTATCCAATAATTTTCGAAAGACCATGGTTGGCCACTATAGCAGCTAAAATCGACTATAAAGAGGGAGGAATGACCATTTCACATGGTCCAGATAGTAAACGCTTATTCTTGTACCCTCCCGCTAAACCCACCGAATATAACAAAGTCTGGGTTGATGAACCAAAAGAGTCTAATGGTTAGGAAAGTTTGGCCTCGTTAGCCATGGTAGTCATTAAACAACATGGAGAAGAATTAGAGGATGAGTTAGTAAGTGATGTAGTGCATCTTGCCATAGGTTCAAGTGATGAGGAAATGGTGGATGCTCCAAAAATTCTAGGACAACCAATCGATGTACACGAGATGGAATATAATTATACTACTATGGGAATGCCTTGTCCTTTGGCCAATATGATTCTCAGAACTAGTCATTTTTTTGAGGACATTACTAGATTTCACCGACTTATACCTCATAGTTGTCCTCTCAACACCTTGTTATGACCAATACATGTTGTCACTTCCGCCCATCCGAGAATAAAATCAATTATGCTACTGCCAGGAAAAACCTTGAACATCAATAGTTGGCTAACATAAACACAAGAGGATAGATTATTTAATATTTTGGTAAAAAGGTCTAAGGCTTTTGCTTGGGATTATAGAGACATGAGAAATTCACCCAAGTGTTTGTATGCATCACATTTACACTAATCCTAATGTAAGGCCAGTACGTCATCCATAGAGGAGACTCAACCCTGCATTAAAAGATCTTGTCAAAATTAAAATTGAGAAAATCCTTCGAGCAAGATTTATTTATCTCATTTTTGATAGTAAGTGGGTACACCTATGGTTGTAGTGCCAAAGAAAAATGGGAAGTGGAGAATATGTGTAGATTACACAGAACTTAACAAAGCCACTCATCGAGATTATTTTCCCTTACCATTTATAGACTAGGTTCTGGATAATTTGGTAGGGAGGAAATATTTCTCCTTTTTAGACAGATTTAGTGGTTACAACCAAATTCAAGTAGCACTAGAAGATCCGGATAAGACAATGTTTACTTGTCCATGGGGAAAATTTGTATATTGTGTTCTTCCCTTTGGACTTTGCAACGCTCTTGTAACTTTTTCAGAGAGCCATTTTGGCTATATTTGTTGAACTTGTCAATGACTGTGTAGAATTCTATATGGATGACTTCACTATCTATGGTTGTTCAACCTATGAAGATTCCCTTCAAAACTTGGATAAGGTTTTAGAGGTTTGTGAGGATCAATGACTATCCCTTAGCCATGAAAATTGTTTGATAATGGTGGAACAAGGAATAGTCTTAGCTCATCATATCTCCTCAGAAGGAATAAAGGTTAATCCCAAGAAAATTGTAGTCATTCAACAACTAACTACTCCTCAGATGCAAACAGATGTTAGAAGTTTTCTTGGGCAAGCTAGATACTATCAGAGGTTTATAGAAAAAATTAGTAAGATAGCGGCCCCTATGTTTTCTCTTCTCCAGAAAGATGTGGAATTTAACTAGACACCAGAGTGTCAACTATCATTTGAAACAATAAAGGAGAAGCTTGTCTTTGCTCCCGTCCTACATGGGCCAAATTGGAATCTTTCATTTCATTTCTATGTTGATGCTTTAGATGACATAATTGGTGCAATATTGGGGCAAGAGGATGATAATGGGGGTAAATATGCCATATATTTTATTAGTAAAAACCTGACATCTACAGAGAGGAACTACACGACAACAGAAAAATAATTCTTGGTTGTGGTTCATGCCATTAAAAATTTCTGCCATTATATTACAAGATATAAAGTTATTGTTTATACAAACCATTCAGCTGCAAAATATTTGATGAATAAACCTATAGCTAATGGACGAATAATGAGGTGGTTACCACTCCTTCAGGAGTTCAATGTAACAATACTTGACAAGCCATGGAAATTTAACATAGTGGCAGACTTTTTGTCTCAAATTAAACAAGAAGATGGTGATTGTGCACCGGTGCAAGATGAGTTTCTAGATGAAAATCTGTTTGCTATTTCTACAAAGACACCTTGGTTCATTGGCATTGCCAACTATTTAGCCGCTTCAGAAGTGCTGCCTTGTTTTACATCAAAACAAAGGAAGCGACTTATTAGAGAAAGTGCCCCATTTAAATACATTAATGGGATTTTATTTCGTTGTGGCCCTGATATGGTCTTGAGAAGATGTGTCAGGCCAGATGAAACTTACAGTATCCTTAGGGCTTGTCAGGATGATCCTTCTGGGGTCATTACTCTACAAAAAGAACTTCTCATAAAATTTTGGGCACTGGGTACTATTGGCCTTCAATGCATAAAGACATTATAAAATATATTCATCGTTGTGATGAATGTCAAAGAGTAGGAAGACCAACCACTTCTACTAAAATGCCCTTGTAGCCCCAAGTAGTCCTTGAACCATTCAAGAAATGGGGATTGGAATTTATTGGTCCCATAGATCCTTCCTCCCAAGGGAAATAATAAATTCTAGTTTGCACTGATTACCTAACTAAATGGGTAGAAGTTCAGGCCCTACGAGTTGCTAGAGAGGAACAAGTCGCTGACTTCCTTTATAATAAGATTTTTCTCAGGTTTGGAGCTCCCAAAACCATTGTTACAGATCAGGGACCCCAATTCATGTCCAAAGTTCTTCTGGCATTCATGAACCATTTTCAAGTGAGTCACAAGAAGTCATCTCCCTATCACCCTCAAGTAAACGACCAAGTGGAGGTGACTAATAGGGAGTTAGAGAGCATACTGATAAAAACGGTTTCTTCAAAGAGAAGAGATTGGGCTAGGAAATTGCCTAAATTTGTTTGGGCGTACAAAACAACATGGAAATCCACAACTGGGTTCAACCCCTATGAGCTTGTTTTTGGAAAGAAACCTCTCTTTCCCATTGAGTTTGAACTCCAAACTCTAAGAACAGTTATGGAGTTGGGCCTAGATCTAAAATGAGCCCAAGTGGAGCGAGTTTTACAGTCAAGTGAGTTGGATGAGCTTTGTTTAGATGTTGTCCATCAAACTGAGTTGATTCAACATCAACGAAAGGTTTGGCATGACAAGAACATTAAAGAGAGAGAGTTCCACAATGGTGGCTGGGCCTTGCTATTCGATTCTAGATATAAAGATCATAAAGGAAAACTCACAACTCATTGGCTTGGCCCATATGAAATTTTTGAAGTCTTTTCGAATGGCACAGTTGAGCTGAAACCCATTAATGGTGATACACGAACTCTCTTGGTAAATTGTCATCACCTACGTATCTACCATAAACCTATCAATAAGGAAGAATTTACAAAATTGGTAGAAATGCAGGGAGAAATTTAATGCATTGACTCTGCCAAGGCAGAGTCCATCTAAACCTTGCATTTTGCATATCAAAAAAAAAAAAAAAAAACTTGAAAAAGTGTAATAAAAAGACGTGTATAAATTTGTTTCAAAGCATTCTTCATTAATTCTTAATTTTCGGACTTAACTACATTTTGTCTTCATTTTTTAGGACTTCTCACAAATCAAAAATAACTTTCGGAGCACCTTACTACGATGCTCTGGAACTTGTTAGTTCAGATGCCCCAGTGCTCCGGAACTTACCTCCTGTCACGGTGAACCTCCGGAATGCATGAACTTGGTTGCGATGGTGCTCCAAAAATTTTAAGCTTTAATGCCTAGATGCTCCAAAACTTGCATCTCAACTCATCACGTCATACATTTGCTCTTGTAGAATGGCGATTGGTAGAGAAAAGCTTCAGAAGTTCGAGGTCATTCATATATAGCCATTTTTCTTCTTTTCGGTTGCATCTTACGATGATGCTCTGGAATCTTCCTTCGGTTGTTGCTCCAGCTGCATCTTGTGATGATGCTCCAAAATCTTCCTTCGGTTGCTACTTCGACTGCATCTTGCAACGATGCTCCAAAATCTTCCTTCGATTGTTGCTCCGACAACATATTTCAACGATGCTCTGGAACTTGTTTATCTTCTTCGTTTTGAAAGCATGCCTCAAAGTTTGCTCCAGAACTTAGTCATTTTTTTCGAGCGCATGTTCATAAACGTGCTCCAGAACTTATCCATTTCCATTTCGCCCGCCTTTTTCCCTAAAATTTGAAGTTTTCCCCGATGCTTTGATTTGTCACACCTTTGTACACATGCCTTCCTTTTTTATTATTTTTATTAGCACTCACTATGATTATTTTGATTTTTACCATCTTTTCATCATAAATAAAAGTCACTATGATAGCCTGTCCTCATTGATGACTCTGTCATTCACAAGATTCCTCACTCATGTCATAATAAATATGGCATCACCTCAACCAATACCATTCCATCATCCTTTTAAATCGATAAAGGTACATAATCTTCAGGAGATCACAAAATGCAAGTACAAATTTTTGCTTAAAGTAAGTAGTTATTTTTGAATAAGGTGTAATTAATTGGCATGGGTTCTCCCTTTCTAATTTAGTAACTTGGGCCACTCATTGATTAACTGCTAGTATGACACTCTTTTTGTAATCCTCCATGCAAATTATCATCATTGCAAAGTAAAGCTCTAAACAAAGACAAAATAAATAATCACTTTTTGATTATATCTTCAAAACAATTATGCACAAGCTTCTCGCACTATTAAATTTTTCAACAGAATCATAGGTTGGAGACAAAAAATGGGGGGTGCGAAGAAGAAATTAGATCCGACTTCAACAGATAAATTACTCAGATTGAGCAATATTTCTAGTTTGCTTCAGGAAGTGGGATGGTTGGATCTTATTAAAAAGTTCAAGGGATACAATGAAAAATTGGTGAATGCATTTACAGAAAATTACACCAATGGTCAGGTGACACTACATAGGAAGCGTTTTCAGGTGAGTCCGAAAGTCATTTCTTGCCTCTCAAGTTTAGATAATTCCGGTATTAAATTATCTAAAACTTCTCAAATTATATATCAAAAGTTATCAGAATTATTTCTTAGAGAGGGATACCCTCAGCGCATGATAGTTATCAACACTAGAGGACAAAATAAAGGGTTTCAAAGGACTACCATTTTAAAACCCTGGGGAACAATTGTTGCATGGATTATAAAATATTTTACCTATGAATTCCAACTTGCTATTGTGGTAGGACCTGCATTTCGTATGCTAATACATTTGCGACATGGGAAAGAAAACCCTACTCTTAGGGTTAATTTGCCTAACTTTTTGAGTGAATTTGTTAGTTCCTCCATAGAAAGATATAAAAATGGTTCGGGTCCGTTGAAACACCATGGGTTAATTAAATTAATATTTAAATATCATTTTCGAAAGAAACCTAAAAGCAAGTGGGAAAAATTTCTTTAAAATTTTGAAAAGTCTCTACCCAAAAGAAAATTGGAAGAAGGGGAATCCTCCAAACAAGTTGCCTCACCTTTCAGAGGAACTTCCCCTGAGGCCTCTAGAGCTCCTGAAGCCCAAATTCCCACAACCCCTGGTGATGAAGCACTAGATTCTTTAACCAAGGAATTGAAAACCCCAGATTAGTCAAGAGATGTTGAAATTATTCATGTAGATGTAAGAAGCATTCCCCCTAGGAAGAGGAAAAGAAGATCAACTGTTACTTTTTAGAACACTCCTCTTTTGAGGAGAAGCAAGAGATTTTCCTCTGAGTCTACATAAACCCCAATTCAAGATATAGGAAGTGTTTCAAAGAAGGATTCTAAGAAACATTAAAATCCAATAGAAACCATGGATCCTGTTGATGACGTAGAAATAAGGGAAACAAGGGAACAAGTTTATCAGTCTCCAGAGAAAGAAACCCCTGTCGAGGAAATACCTCCCCATATAGAGCAAGAGGAAGAAACCTTTGTCGAGGAAATATAGGAAGAGGAGAGGGAAAAATCTCCACCTTTTATGGAGGTTGAGGACAATGTTTTAGAAAATTTGTCCCCCATTGTAAATAAAGTTATTGAAACAACTAAAAATGATAGAGCTAATGAAGAATTAGAAAAACTAAAATTGGAAATTGATGAGTTAAGAAATCAATTGCAAAAAAATGAAGAACATATTGTACAACAATAAGAGGAAATAACAATACATATTACTATAATAGGAAAAAGAGATCAGGAGATTCAAAATTTGAAACTGCAGATACAAGAAAATGATACATTTATTAATGAATTACAGATACAAATTCAAAAATGGAATCAAGAGAATAGGACATATAATGCTAATCTGTTTGATAGGGATAAACAAATTGGAAGTTTGAAAATTAATTTTATGCACATGTTTCAAGATTTTGAAGAGGAAACGAACAAACAAAGTGAAGAACTGAATGTTTCTCTTAGTAGGATTATGGAACTAGAACAGGATTTGCAGGAAAGCACCAATAAACCAATAATGGAATCAAAAGGAACTCAAACTGAACTAACTGTAATTGAATGGTTCTAAGTTCGAATTCCCCCATTATTAATGAAGTGGATGGAATGGTGCTATTTCTTGAAAGATGCTAAGATTGAGAATATTAGGTTAAAAAAGGAGTTGGTACTCTTGAAAGAGTCATTTCATAGGGTCTATAGGGAAAAGCAAGATGCATGTCAAATAGGAGAATTTTTATTAGCATGTAGGAGACCATCAAGGCTATATTCAATGTTTTTAAATGAACAATTATTAAGATGGAAATTGCTAAGAATTTATCATGACCAGCCACATGACCCTGCTGACAGGGAATTTGTTCAAGTGTTTATAGAATCAACTCTTGAAGAACAAGACATGCTATATGAATTCTTTGTTCACAATCTACTATTGGAAACACATACTGATTTCTTTATTAACCTTTTTGTTGGAGAAGTGCAATTGAGATCTTTTTTATCTACCATGTGTAATCAGGTTCATTAGCAAGAATGCATCAAGGGATATTCTCAAGCAGAGAAAAATGTGGGTCTTCAGATAAGATGCCCCAACAACAAACCTGCAGCTTTTTAAAGCAACCTTTTAAGTTGTTAAAGTGGATGAAACTATGAAGCAAAGATACGATGATAGCCTTTGACTTTGTTACAATAATTCCATAGAACAAGGGAAGAAATTGATTTGTAGAGCTTGGCATGCCTGTGAAGAGAGATACACCCCTTTACCAGCATATTTGAAGAAAAGAGAAGTTATCTCCCCTCTTAACATCAAATGGTCCTCCAGAAGAGTATATACCTTGGCCAAAATCCTAAAAAACCTCAAAACAGATTAGATAGGGATGAGGTATAGACCTCGCATGTTGCTCTTTCCACCTCCTACTTTTCATATTAATACAGATCAAGATAATGGAGTCTTCAATATGTGGTAAAAAGGAGTTACTTATCATCAAGGCTTCCTACATGCACCTTAATATTTTGATAAAACAACAAAAAATATGTATGATATTAGTGCTAAGTATGAAGAATTGAATAGAGATGGAGGGCAAGGATCACAACAAAGGGCAGGAGGACCTGCCAGTAATTAGGAAGGGGAGGAAGTGATGAGGTAAAAATAACCTCATCATGATAAGATAATAAATCCCTTCCTCATACATGCAAAATACTTATTCTCTGCCAATTAATTAAACTTTAGGCATAATAATTGCTTGTCTTTTGAGAAAAATAGTACAAACTTTATTTCTTGTGATTTATTGAAGTATCTTGCCAATGTAGATTGAATGGGTTGTTTTAAGTATTTTGTAGGATAATAATTGGCCATCATACAATAGTTAAAAGTGTTCAACCAACATGAGCTCCATAACAGATTGAAGATAGGCACTGGAAACATGCTCCAGAACTTTAGGATGATGGACCGAAAACATAATTTCTTTTAATTAAATTTTTGTTATGTTTTAAAAGTTTAAAGACTTCATGGCTCGACTCGAGCCTCTTTAATATCTATGTAAAGGGAATTTAAAGACAAAAGTTTGTTTACAATCTATTACAAAAAATTTCAATGGTAATCTAAGCCATTTGATATATAGGATTTAGTTAGAAGTTTTCTATAAATATGTAATCTCTAGAAGCAAAAGATAATGCAAAATAGTATTGTTATGTTGTCGACATGTTTTTTGAATATCTATATGGATAAAGAGACTATTGCATATCAATCTCTGAGTTGTTGAAATTATGGATGGAAATTATTTTTAATGAAGGAGCTTTCAAAGATGTTGTCTATGTGACCTGAGAACGAACGTAGGAACCTACGAGCTGGCCACTCGAGGGAGAATAGATTAAATAGATGAGTACTTTCCTTTATGTTGTCTTTATTACATGAATAATAATTATGAGTGTCATCATTTTTCTATGTTAATTCGATAGAAGTCATTAAGACTGTTGTTTTAGAGTCTGAAGTTCCGGAGTACTTGTTGTCTATCATTTCCGTAGTGTGCTAATTGTTATGAACCGTTATTTTTTGTTATTAATTAGATGTTCCATATTTTGTTTCCAAGTTTTGCTACTTTTGTAGTTTACATTCTTTTCAGTTTAGTTATTTCTGTGCTTTCTCGTTTAGTTATCATTTTTTTCTAGATTAGTCATTTGTGCTTTATAGTTTAAATACTTTCAGTTTTCTTTAGATAAACTAATTTTCAGTTAGATAGTTAGATGACCTTAGGTTAAGAATTAATGTTAGTTTCTCTAAAAATTTAGAAAATCTAAGAGAGTCAGTCGAGTCACCTTCTATTGCAAACGGCCTTGGACACTACCCGGTCGACATATTGAATTTTTATCTTCTAAAGTAATGGGACATAACGACATCCTATCACATGCCTATTAGATAATCTCCATAGTTTCAAGTAATGTCAATCTATCATTTCTCCTTTCATTTTTAGATAATGGTACTTTTGAATCTATTTTACTTTAGTAATCCTATCTTTCTTGTATCATTGTGCAAACCGTCTATGGTTTCATTACCATGACCCCATTGAATTTATATGGTGATATAATCAAACAAATTGTATAATCCATAACCCTTATAATTATATGGCTTTATTCTAAAACCCTCATTTCTATTCATGAGATTGTTTGAATAGGGGATTATTTACTACACTTTTTTGACTGATTTCATCATTTCTCATCATGCATCTCTTTTGGTCAATTATTTTCTCCATCATGTGATATGCCCATGAGATACTCTATATGGTTTCAAGTAATGTCAACCTATCATTTATCCTTTCAATTAAAATTGATACTTGTGAATATATTATGCTCCACTATTGTGCAATCCATCAACACCTTCATTATCATTACCACACAACCTTTTTGGGGTGATATAATCAAAAAATCATGTTTAATCTAATACCCTCACTATTTAGGGTTTATTTCTAAAATCCCTCATTTCTAGATATGAAACTCTGCAAATATTTTGAAAGGTCTATTTAGTTATTCTAAAATTAGGGTTATTTTTTCTTATGTGGTTAATTCTAAAAAACCCCTTTATAAATTCAAAAAACTATATCTTTATTTTTGCATTTTTGGCTAATTCCTAAAAGCCCCATTTATATTTATGAATTTTTTTATACATTCATGACAATTTGATTACCAACTAAACCGAACACAACAACATATAATTTCATTTTTATGATAATGTAATTATGCATATCTTTCTCTCCTTTGGTTTTCCAACTGCAAACAACATATATTTTCATTATATATGTGTGTGTATATGTGTATACATACATAAATATATATATGTACACACACATATATAAACATATACACATATGTATATATGTACACACACATGTATATACATATACACATATGCATATTTATACATATATAAATATTATATATGTAGGTATGTATGCATGTAATAACCCATCCCTAATTATTATTTAATAAATATTGTTGTAAATGACACATGAATATACTCCAAATTAAAGAGACATAACTAGTGGTTAAAGTCAATTATAGCTACACATGTTCATTTAAAAGGAGTCAAAGATTCTTATATTCACTTCAAAAGTCAAATTACAATATCATGTTCACTTGGCACCTAAGGCCATAATATCATTTCATCGTACATTTCTCATCAAGTATATAAATGATAGTTACATCATAGGCTATTTTAGTCTGGTGAACACTAAGGTTATTCTTCTTCGCTCGCCACCACTGGTGGATGAGAATATGGTTGAAGCGCTTTACCACCCAACCATGAAGCTTACGCTTCTCCAATATTCTTCCGATATGAATAATGCTCGAACCTGCATGAAAATTTTAGCAAGAGAACAACCTACAAGGTGGAATCTGGTGCATTCCCAACATCAACATGTATTTCTATCTATATGCTAGAAAAGAAAGTGCAAGATCTATGCTAGGAATGGAAGAGAGTGAAATCGCAAATTTTATTCATACATACATAATGAATAATATTGCTTGGCCAAGCATAAAAGTGTGTTGAAACAACAACAAACAATAGGTTCTGGTAAAGCAAACCTATACTCTCTGACTCCATTTTGGCACCCGTTTTGGAAGGTAACTTTCTACTAAACTGCTATCTACCCATAAATGCTCTAGTCAACTAAGGTATAACTATTTTGTATCAATATTAAAATTAATTCTTCATAAATGTATATCAAAATTTAAAGTAATCTTAATCTAAAAAATAGATTTATGATTCATGAAGTAATTCATCATTCAATCACATCATTCTTATGACTACTTTCTACTTATCATCTCAAGCATTTTTCCATTTAAAATGAAAGTACTAAAAGAAGAACAAAAGAAGGTATGTCACAAGTATTTGTATGTACATAGATGAATTCTACGTGCATACACATATATGCACCTACTAATGTTTGAGTTTGTGCATACATTCTAAGAAAATCATTAATTCAGATTACGAACATAGATAGTAATCTATTTGACCTTTCATTGTCAAGTGAACAGTATAGGTCTTACGATTTCATACATACTATTTGAGCATACATTTATTGTTTCCTACTAAACAGTTATAAAACTAGCTATTTTCTTATGTACACTAATGGATTAAACAAAAGAAATGTTGTTCCTACTATTTAGTTATAAGCAAGCTGCTCACACATGCACATTTATCATTTAAACATTTATAAATCAAACAGAGCTGTAATGCAACAAAACATTCATATTCTCTTTTCTACAATTCAATTTTATGAAAAATCTATAGTATCATTGCTCTGTTACAAATCTCTAGATGTTCTTATAAGAAATAAACACTTTTACAAGCATATGATTCACTAATAATTAGAAGAAATAGTACGATTCTTTCACATTGTATATAAAACATTGAAGTAAAAATTTGCCCTGTAACATGACATAAGGATAGTATGACAATATTCAGAAAACTATTCTTGCCCAACAGGCTATAACATCAAGCTATGGCTACTTTGAGTTAACCATTTCCTAATGTTCAATATCATCATAATTATATTTGAAAATTTGCCTATATAATTTACTGTCTTATTACCATGCATGCAAGGATATTCTACATGCTAACCTTGATTTCATTTCAACATAGTTTTCATTCCACCATCCTCGTCGAACGGGGTCGGCTTCATAGCAAAGATAACCTACATTCATTCAAGGCTTATAAACAATAAACACAACCCTTCCCATTTGTTGTTATTGTCCCATTTTAATATCAGGGTTCAATATAAATTACAAGAGAATACAATATTCAGAGGGTTCTCTTATTTCCCCCAGATCATAGTCGATCCCATATAAGTATAAGAGGAATCACTTAAATTGTCATCAGATTTATTTCTGATAGCCCTACGAGCTCAACATTTATAAATAACAAGAGTTTAAGACTGTCTCTTGAAGCATTACGAGCCTCGACCAATTGCTAGGGTGGTGAACAATCATAAGAAAGAAATTCACAGGGTTACAAACCCTCTTCTAAGGGAATCCTTAATCGATCCCCATCATTGTTTAATCATAATGAATTGCAATAAAATGGTGTATAGAATACGATAGCCATCATATGGCATGCTCATGCGAGCGGCCTCAAGGGAGAACTGCCTGAGCTTATCGTTTTATGGCTCGTCTTAGCTCATAGAGCTAGCCGCATGGCTTCCTAAAAGAAATATCTCGTATATATAATGCAAAACAAGTGACCCATAGAGGTCGACACCATTCCATTTGGCCCAAGGCCATGGCTTCTATCAAATGTACTCACAAAAGAATGAAAGCAATCGATATACATAATGATATTGCTATCATTTGATAATAATGAAGGAAAGAATAGGGATAAAACAAGTTTATATTTCTTGCATGGTTCAGATTACCTCAATATTGAATCAAGTAAGCTATCCCTTGGATTTTTCCTTTGATCTCCTCTGCTTTTTCCTTCTTACAACCCACCTTTCCCTATGGTTTCTTCTCCACTCTACGTGTGCGTTGTTCAAAAATGGAAATAACAGTCTATATTTTTGCATGCCCAAGGCAGAGGTGTTATGGCCTTGCCACCAGCCACTACACAATTCAAATATAGCCATTAAATTCATGGCAGGCCTTATTGCCATCATCATATTTTTTTTAAATATCAACTCGATATTAGTATGCTACTAGTTATCATTTGAATTCAACACATATACGTATGAATATGCATTTGAATATACATATATATGTATGTACATATTCGTATTTATGTGTTTATTTAAATGATTTCATTCTCATTTACCATACTTTCTACATTTGCATATACACACACACACATACATACGTATTTACTTCCATGTATAATTGTTTGTTATGGCTTACGAGTTCCATACAATATTACTTTCACTAGGGAACTTAAATTCAAATTTGAGCATCCCTATATATATATAAATAAATTTTGTTTTGTTTCTTCAAACACAAAGTTTTAAATGGACAATTTTTTTTATATCTACAAGCCATATATTTTCAAACAAATAAATAGTTCAAGTCAAGAAATTATCATTCTTTGATATATGCAATTTGATATAAATGCAAGTCATCATGCCCTTCTGTGGTGTGTGCACCCAGATTCCAACTGGCTTATCGTTCGATCTAGCTAAACTATCCCACTTCGACCATGTTCTCGTCCTTCATCCTGTCATCTTGCTGCACACACTTGCAAATTGATTAAGAACGTTCAATTTTTGATGAAATATAAAAAAATAATTTTCAAATTTTCATAAAGTCAACATTAGTCAACTCCTCATATTCAACATGTGAATATTCTAGAATCTCCATTTAATATTATTTAATTGAATTTCATCAATAATTCATTTTTTTGAATTTAAATAAATATATAATAAAATTGGGTTATGGCATCCTTCCCCTCTTGGAAGAAACATCGTCCCGATGTCTAGTAAGTTAAAATGAATGACATCATAACACTTTTGATCATTTATGTCTATTTCAATATCACATGAAATATATGTCTATTTCAACATAATTTGAAATATATGTCTATTTCAACATCACATAAAATATATGTCTATTTCAACATCACATGAAATATATGTCTATTTCAACATGACATGTAATATACATCTATTTCAATATCATTTCAAAATATATTTCTATTTCAACATCACATGTAATATATGTCTATTTCAACATCATTTCAAAATATATGTCTATCTTAACATCAAAATTTTAAATCAAGAAATATCATAGTATCTCAAACCAAAAAGAAATATCAAACAAGATTATTGAGTTTTTCTTTCAAGAAATCAGATGTGGAAAGGAGCATTCTATTTCTTCTGCATCCTCCCAAGTAGCATTGTCCTCAGAATACTAGTCCCATTAGACCTTAAATTGAATGATATCTTTGCTCCGCAACTTAACGTTGCATCTATCCAGGATTCTACTGGGCTCCACTAGCACCTCTCCTAGATCATGTACCTGCAAGGATTGCCAATCAAGTACATGAGTCACGTCAGGATGATATGGCTTAAGTAAAGAAACATGAAACACATTATGAAGTCGAGCTAGAGCAGGTGGTAGAGCTAGTCTATAGGCAACTGGGTTTTTCACTTTCAGGACTTCAAACGGTCCCACATATCTTGGGGCCAACTTGGAAGACTTTCCAAAAGCAATAGAGCTTTTATGAGGTTTAACTCTCAATAAAACCTTGTCCCTTGTTGCAAACCGTCTAAGAGTTTGGTTCTTGTCAGTATAACTCTTCTATCGGTTTGCCGCTTCTTTCAATTTTCTCTTAATGACCCACATTTGCTCTTCCATTTCCTTAAGGATTTTTGGTCCTACTATGATCTTGTCCTCGAATTTATCCCAACTAATGGGGGTATGCCACTTTCACCCATACAAGGCCTCAAATGGTGCCATGCCTAAGGATGTATGATGAGAGTTATTGTAAGAAAACTCTACCAAAGGCAATTATTCTTCCCACCTATACAGTTGGTCCATACAATACATTCGAAGGAGGTCTTCGACTACTTGGTTCACCCTCTCTGTCTGCCCATCGGTCTGAGGATGATAAGTTGATCTGAAATTCAATTTAGTCCCCAATGTTGAATTCAAGGTCATCCAAAACCTTGAGGTCATCTGTGTGTCCCTATTAGAAATGATAGTCTCTGGCACTCCATGCAAACAAAATATCTCCTAAATTTTATTTTTTTCTAGGGTCAACGATCCATCCTCAAGGTTTCCTGAAATGAAATGTGCAAGCTTAGTCAACTTATCGATCACAACCAAGATCAAATTATGCTTATTCTTTCTCAAAGGCAACCCCGGTACAAAGTCCATAGTGATCACCTACCATTTATGCTCAAGTATGTCATGGGGATACAATAACCCGACTGGATGTGCATGCTCAACCTTGACTCGCTAGCACTCCAAGCATCTGAGTATGTCCTCCACTACATCCTTCTTGAGTTTAGGCAAAAAATATAGAGTCTTCAACTCTGCGATCATCTTAGATACACAGAGGTGTCCTGAATAAGGTGAATTGTGAACTTCTTCCAAAACTAGCTTTCTCAGCTCTCCAAAGTCTGGAATATACATTCTCCTCTAGTACCTCAAAATACCGTCTAGTTTGATCTCATACCCATCAAACCAATGATCTGAAGGATTTTCTACTAGGGCATTCTTCACTCTTTCATAGTGCTCATCCCCAGGCAATTTTTGAATTACCTGTTGCCTCAAATTAGACCATGTTGAGATCATGGTTGTCATATGTATTAATCTACTAAGAGCATCAACCACTCTTTTCTCTTTCCCTTTTATGTATTCAATTCCAAAGTCATACTCGCTAAGGAATTCTAGCCATCTTCTATGTTGTGAATTAAGGTTTGGTTTGATAAATATGTATCTCAACCCCAAGTGGTTTGTCTTGAGTTCAAATTGCTTTCGTAAAAGGTAATGCCTCCACATCTGTAAGGCGTGAACTATGGCCACCAATTCCAAGTAATGGGATGCATAGTTCTCTTCGTGTTGTTTAAGCTTCCTTGATTCATCTGCCACCACCTATCCATTTTGCATTACTACTACTCCCAATCCCTTTTTAGAGGCATCTACGATTACTGTAAATCTCCCGTTAGGATCAGGGATAGTTAGCACTAGCGCTATTGTGAGTCTCTCCTTCAGGAGTTAGAATGCCTGCTCACATTTCTCGGTCCATTCAAACCATGTTCCTTTCCTTTGGAGTGTGGTAATAGGAGATGCATTTTGGGAGAACCCTTGCATAAAATTCCTATAGTATCTTATGAGGCCCATGAAGCTATAGACTTCTAACACATTCAGAGGCACTGGCCATTCCATGATTGCCTTAATCTTTTCAGGGTCTACAGAAACTCCTTTCATTGAAATGATATGGCCCAAATAGTGTAGTCTATCTTGATAGAATGAACACTTAGATAACTTCCCAAAGAGTTTCCTTTCTCTTAGTCATTGGAAAACTATCTTCAAATTTCTATCATGCTCTTCGACAATATTTGAGTAGAAAAAAATGTCATCAATAAAAATCATAACAAAATCATCCAAGTAGTCTTTGAATACACTATTCATAAGGTTCATAAAGGCTTCTAGTGCATTGGTTAAAGCAAAAGGAACCACTATGAACTCATAATGTCCATATCAAGTTCTGAATGTAGTCTTGGGAATATCTTCTTCCTTAATCCTCAATTAATGGTACCTTGATCTAAGATCTATCTTAGAGAACATCATTGCTCCCTTCATTTGATCAAAAAATTCATCAATCCTTAGAAGTGGATACCGGTTCTTGATGGTAACCTTGTTCAAAATCTAATAATATATGCACAGACACAAGGTCCCATCCTTCTTTTTCACAAAGATAACCGGTGCTCTCGAAGGAGACACACTGGGTCTTATGAGCCCCTTGTCCAACAATTCCATTAGCTTCAGAGTAAATTCCATAATTTCTTTAGGGAATGCATCCTGGAACTCCTTGAGAATAGGATAATCATCTAAATATGGCTTCTTGTTGTCTGAATTACTAGCATGCACTATGTAAATCACACACCCCTTTTGATGAGCCTTCTTAAGCTACATTGCAGAAATATGTCTAAGCTCTAAGGGTCTCTGCATTCCACAAACCTCCACTTGGTTTTCATAATTATCCAGATAGTTGACCACCTTATCCTCATAGTTTACTAAAGCTTTATGTTCAAATAGCCAATTTATTCCTAAAATCACATCATAAGAGCCTAAGGGTGCCACATACAAGTTGGCATGAGTTTGAAAAGTTGGAAGCTCTAACTCACTACAAAAGAGATAGGTATCTACCCTCTGCTCTACTTGATTACCATAATAGATTGTCCATAAGTTTTCCATCTACCTAGGTCTAATCAATATCTTAGATATAATTCTAGGATCTACAAAAAATTCAGTAGCTCCAATATCAATTAAGATAGAGACGGTTTGGCCATAGAGCTTACCTGTTAGCTGAATTGGCGAAGCCTAGTATTTTTCCTGTCTATTGTTTACATCAGCGTGGATTTGGTGACTTTGTTGGTAGCTTCCTTCTCTTCGAGGCTTCAAACACTGAGGATAATTTGAGGCATAATGATCACCCCCACAAGCATAGCATCCATCTCAAGGTCCTTTACGCCCTTCAGGCTTGTCCTCTTTAAAGCCCTTCTTCTTTTGGTCATCCTTACCTTTGCCTTTATTTGCTTTCTTGTTCTTTCCCCCATTATCATCTTCACCCTTGTCTTGTGATTCACTTCCCCTCTTGAGGTTATGAATCTGATGGCTCTTGTCTCCCTTGTGAAATTTCTTCTTCCTGTAACGAGACTTAGAACTTGAATCACTGCGAAGATTTGATAACTGTTGCAACTTTTGTTCTTGTTTGGCGGCTTTCTGGAAGACTTCATTCATAGTTTGAGGCTCGTACATGTCCACCTCAACTCCTATGTGGGGTATGAGTCCCATTATGAATTTTAGAATGCATAACCATTCATCCCCCTGATATTGAGGTACATACTTCAACAATTTTGTGAACTTTTCCCAATACTAAGTCATAGTTATATTTCCCTAGGTCAAGTTTTGAAATTCCATCACTTTCTTCTCAAAGAAAATCTATGGTAGCCATCTCTTCTTGAAATCTTGGATGAAGAGTCCCCAAGTGATCTCAGCAGGTTGTAGATTTTGTTCCAACTTCTCATTATCCCACCATGTCGCTGCTTCACCTGAGAGATGATACATATCCCATGCCGCCTTGGTTTGTTCAGAAAGATTATAGAGCCAAAAGTATTTTTCAATCTCTATAATCCAAGATTAAGCTTTTGTTCTGATGGCCTTACCATCGAACTTGGGTGGTGCTACTCTTTTGAGGTATTTTCCAAGTTCCCCCTCAATTCACTCTTGTGGACTTGCCCCTGGACCATCGTTTCCTTGATTGCCTTTTTCATTCCTATGGTCCTGGTCCTCTCATGCCACTCAAACTTCTTTCTCAATAAGATCCATGCAAGACTCTTGTCAATTTACAAGCTCTAGAATTTGCTCCATTCTCTTATTTGGTCCGTTATCATAACCACTACCACCCCCATCTTGCTTGGTGGTCACCATGATGTATCACACTTATCCTACATCATAGTCACGTTTATCACATCTCAACACAAGGTTCTAAGAATAAATGTTCTTTACTAAATCACATAATTTTCATATGTATACACTCTTCAACATAGAAGACATACGCATTCATGCATCATACACACATATCAAAGTCTCTTTTTGAACACACCAAAATATCATTCGATTTTATTTATATTTAAGGTGAGTCAATAGACCCTTATTTACTAAAGACTTAGAGTTACATCACTTCAATTTCTCGGTGTCAAATAAAGGGCATTCCTCAAGGTCATCGTCCAAGTTTACATCAAAATTTACATAATAGGATGGTTGAGCACATAGGCTCTCCTTGTCCTCTTTAGACAACATGGGTGTGCTGGGTCCACACCCTAGAGGCTAGTCCTAGATTGCGGAAGGCTTCTTGATTTTAGGTGTTCGCTTCTCTTCAATCTTCAGGCCTCTCTCTAGCTTGAGTCACATAAGAGCTTGAGCTAGAGTTTCATCATCAGTAAAATTTTGAAACCTCTGCCTTGGCATTTCCTTCCTTTACGTCATTCTTGTGTGGGGTTCTAACAGTTTTCCCTTTCCTTCATCCTGCCTTTGACCTTCCCATTCCTACATTCAATTTTAGGTTTGGTCAATCCTCAAGACTTCCGATTTCAAGGATCAACTACCCTAATCAACTATGGTAGAATCAAAAAGGCCTAGAGCTGAACCCTAAGCTTTGATACCAAATGTAATTACCCAAACCTAATTATTACTTAATAAATATTATTGTAAATGACACATGAATATACTCAAAATTAAAGAGACATAACTAGTGGCTAAAGTCAATTATAGCTACACATGTCCATTTAAAAAGAGTCAAATATTCTTATATTCACTTCAAAAGTCAAATTACAATATCTTGTTCACTTGGCACCTAAGGCCATAATATCATTTCATCGTACATTTCTCATCAAGTACATAAATGATAGTTACATCAGGTTACATCATAGACTATATTATTCTGATGAACACTAAGGTTGTTCTTCTTCACTTGCCTCCACTAGTGGACGAGAACATGGTTGAAGCGCTTTACTACCCAACCAAAAAGCTTATGCTTCCCCATTATTCTTCCGACTTGAATAATGCCCAACCCTACATGGAAAGTTTAGCAAGAGAACAACTTGCAAGGTGAAATCTGGTGTGTGCCCAACATCAACATGTAATTTCTATTTGTATGCTAGAAAATAAATTACAAGATCTATGTTAAGAATGGCAGGGAGTGAAATCACAGAGTTCATTCCTACATACATAATAAACAATATTGCTTGGCCAAGCATACAAGTGTGTTGCAACAACATCAAACAATAGGTTCTAGTAAAGCAAACATGTACTTTATGACTCCATTTCAACACCCATCTTGGAAGGTAACTTTCTAATAAACAACTATCTACCCTCTAGCAACAACTACCCATAGATGCTCTAGTCAACTAAGGTATCACTATTTTTTTTCAATATTCAAATTACTTCTTCATAAATGTCTATCAAAATGTAAAGTAATCTCAATCTGAAAAATAGATTTATGATTCACAGAGTAATTCATCATTCAGTCACATCATTCTTATGACTAATTTCTACTTATCATCTCAAGCATTTTTTCATTTAAAATGGAAGTACTAAAATAAGAACAAATAAGGTATGCCAAAAGTATGTGTATGTACATAGACGAAGTCTGAGAATGAAGTACAACAATGTACCCTTAGATCACTTCGCAATTTGGGGTTGATGTTCTCTAGGAATATTGTGACCTTTTGTTTTTCTGGTATTTCAACTGGACACCTACTAGCTAGACTTCACCATCTTTGGAAGAAAGTGGTGAAATTTTCACCATCTTCTTGTGTCGTGTGGCACAAGGTTGCAATTGTTACGTCATTGTCTATGTTAAAGGCGAAATGTTCGATAAACTTCTTAGCTAATTCACCCCAAGATTGTATACCATATGGTAGTTTAGAGAACCATTCCAGTCTATCTCGACAAGGGTTCGTGGAAATAGTCTCATCAAGTATGTGGGGTCATACAATATGTCCATGCATGTTGTTGAGAACTCTCTAATGTGTTCTATAGGATTCTTTTTCCCATTATACTTAGGCAAAACCGGTATATTGTATCCATGGGGGAAAGGTGTCATATAGAGTGCTTTATCAAATGGACATGGACATAGGTCTTGTGCTGAGATAGTTTGTTTTTCGAACATAGACATGTTGTCCATCTACTGTTGAAGAGCTTGCATTTTGTTTTGAAGGACATCAACTTGTGTCAAAGACATGGTGTTCATGTTATTTGGATCAATGTAGGTGTTCTGATACGCCATGTTTTGTGATGGGTTATGATTGGGCGAGGGAATATATCCTGTCAAAATGTTCTGATTTGGGATAGGGATATTCCCTGTCTGAATGGTCTGAGTTGGTATCGGAATGCTTCCTGTCTGAATTGTTTGATTTGGTTTGGTATAGGTATATTCCCGCCAACTTTGGATCTCTTAGCAGTCGTGTTGGTGCCAAAGGGGTTGGAAGAAGTTGCACCCACAGTGAATTGTAAAACTTGTTTATGTTAAAAGGGATTGTGTTTACAATTGACGATGTTTGGGTTGGTATACCTGTTGGTATTGCTGCAGTTATTTGGGGAATAGAGACAGTTGACGTTGCAGTTTGGGATGGTTGACTGTGTTTGCAAGGTACGAATATCAAATCCTATGGGTAGTTTAGCACCGTTTGCTAGCAATTTTGCTAGATAGCGTTGAGGATCATTTAGCAAACATTCATCCATAAAGGATGTGAATTTGGGATCTTGAACTGCTGCATCTATGTCTTCTATGTAAATCTGACCATGCGTGTCTCTAGTGACATGTTTTTCTAGCAAAGGTTGGTGTGGTCGTTTACTTCATGACGGTTGGTTTCCGAACGGATTGATGAATTCGTTGGGGTCTGTCATTGCTTTGTGTTTCTTTTGGGATCTTGTTTCGACCATGAAAGATGTTGCTCAAAATGGGGAATGCAGACTATGTCTAAAACTGATATGACCTACGTTTATGTTTCTGGAATTTTTTTTTGACACTAAATGACGTTGCTAAAATGGTTCTAAAAAGACGTATACTAAGATGACGTGTGATGGGATGGACAATATGCAAAATGCGAGTAGATTATGATGATAAATGAGTCTAAGATGAGTATAACCTACCACCTAATGGAATAAATGCATGCAAAGACTTGTTTGTGACCAAGGAACCTGATTGTATGACAAGGACAGTAACTAGAACCTTTATTGTAGCTAAGACGGATATGACACCTAATTATGGTAACTAAGACGTATATGACACCTAATGATGCAAGGTTTTGAGCAAAATTTTCAATTTCTAATCCAAGGTTGATCCTAAAAACCTAAAGCAAAAAGTGACAATGATGTTTCAGACTCAGCTCGCAGTTTTTGATGTTTTCTGATGACAGGCAAATGCGTTTCACTAGACAGTTGCAGTTCGGGTTTCATAGATGCGTTTTTTTGACAGTGTATGCAATTTTCCTGACAGTTGTGATTTTTCATATGACAAATGCGGTTTACTAAGACACATGCGGTTCAAAAACCGACAGATGCGGTTTATCGGGACACATGCAATTTTAAAACTGACAGATGTGGCTTGCATGCACACATGTGACTCAGGAGGTGACAGTTGATATGCAGACTGTGAAAAGTGAATGTTTTGACAGCCAGATACGGTGTTTCCCCTAACAGATGCAACTCTCTATGACACATGTGGTGATTAAATTGACAATTGCGACTCTATTTTCCGACAGTTGAAATTTTCCTGAAAGTTATTGACTGACTTTGGTTGTTTGATCAAGATTTTGACGAATACAACAAACAACAAACATAGTAATCAATGTATTTTTAATTTTGTGACGGGAGGATTGTTTAAGACTCGAAAACATGTACAACCTAGGATTTTAGGACAATATATGTTGAATTCTTACTTGGATTTCTCCAGCTACGCATATTTATGGCGAATGACTAGTAGCTTGACCCCACTGGCTCCCCTCCACGACACTCACTTATACAGGCAGCCAAGCTACTGTATCCATGAAACTCCCATAGCATACATTTCATTTCCACACATAAACCGTAAATATGTAAGACGGCTTCACAGGGCTGACCTTGTTGCGCCAACAAATAGGTAGGATTTTGGTAACTCTACAACAAAGTGTTTAATAAGGGCATTCCGTTCGTGGGACACTATCCAACGTTGGCGAGAGTCCATCTTTGTCCATCTCGTCAGAATAGTGTGCATGATTCGTGGGGTTTCCACAAGAATCCTCTTTTATATACCGACTGGAAGTCGCTTGGCTTTAGCGTGCTACCGATTTGAGTCGTCTTGGGGTGAGTACTTTTTCCCACCAAGACAGGCCCAAGTTCTAGAGTTAGCAACTGTTTCTCTTACACCCAAGATCGCATGACTACGCAAGGGGAGAGGATACTTCGGTGTACTGAATCGTAAGGGTTACAAATACGTGCAAAACACCAAGCAAAGAAGACAGTGGTTCTTTTTAATCCAAATGACGATTTTCTATCTATCAAACAAAAAATTCATTTTAATCCCACACGACGATTATCTATCTACCAAACAAAAGCTTGCTTAAATAAATGAATTTAACACAAAGGCATTAGGTCTTGCATGCAAATTCATCAGTAGTTCATTGTTCTTCAGCTTTCGTCCTGCAAAAAATTGTCTTAGGTTTTTAAATGTCTTTTATGCTTCGTCCTGCAAACACTATGTTATTCCACCTTAACACAACTAACATAAACATTAGCGAAAAACCCAAACAAGCTAATAAAAACGAAAAGTGAAAATATGGATGCACGAAAATTGATAAAAGAAGTGAAAAAATTTTACCAGACAGGTGCGGCTTTTGGAGCCACAGATGCGGTTCAACTGTTGACAGGCGGATGCGGCTCGCGAATTTGTTGACAGGCGGATGCAGTTCGTGACTTCGCGGATGCGGTTTTCTATAGCAGATGCATTGCTATTTTTGACAGATGCGGCTCACAGATACAGATGTGTCATTTCCCTTAACAGATGCGGTGCGCCGTACGGAAAACCTGCAAAAAAATTAGAAAACAAAAAAACGGAAAGACAAAAATATGTGTGGATTTTGAACCGTGTTCACGTCGGGTTCACCAAATGTAACATCCTAGATTTTTCTGCATAGATGACTAGATAAACAAGGTTAAATCCTAATCTAACAACAAAGAATGAGGAAATAAACTAAACTAATAAAACCAAAATGATCTCACCGAATATGCGTTCATCCCTTCGAATTATCTTGATTGTTCTTCTCCATTTTGCCTTTTTAGTATTCTTGCCCTCAGATTTATGTGTTTGAATGCAAGTATAGTATTGTTGAGTGTCTTTAAGCAAAATATCAAAGTTGAATCTCTTCTCAAAATTATGTGATTTCGGGAGGAGAAATAATGATTATGACAGGCCATTTTATAGATTTTGTGTTTTCGAACGATCGGCTCAGATTAAGAGAGAGATCGACGGATGAGATTGATGAATGCCATGCGATGTGAGTGCTGTCTTAGATAGAACATGAGTTAGAACATGAGTCAAGAAAGACTAAAAATAGAACAAGATCTTAATCTTCAGTTAAGAATCTTCAAAAATAGAAGAAATAGACTTTGAATGTTAAAGACAAAGTTAGAAGTTGAAGAATAATGCATTTGAATGCAAACTTGAGTTAATTAATTAAATAAAGATATTTAATTAATAAAACAGATCATGCATATGAGTTGGAACTAGTTAATCGACTAGTTGTGACGAAGAGTCTTCTCGTAGAGATGATTAGCAATTGAATTCAGAGATAACTAAAAACCTAAAAATAGATCTCGAGTCAGAAGGTGAGTGGACGATTAGATAACTGATTGATAGAGGAATGTGACATAAATAATTAAATATGAATTATATGTTAATTTAATTCAACATTCGAAAATAAAAGATTTAATTAAATAAATAAAGATAATTTATTTAATTTTGACTTTCGAAAAGGGTGGAATTGAATAATTAAATAATAAATATTTAATTATAGTTTAAAAGGGGGTTAAATGAATAATTAAATAAAGATATTTAATTATAGTTGGAAAAGTATGATAAAGGGGTAATTAATGAATTAATTAAAAAGGGGTATTTAATTAATAGAGGAAATATGTGTTAGAAAGGTAATTAAATAATTAACATTATTTAATCAAGACCACAAACTATAGAAAATTATGTTGAATGTGTACTTGCAGGCCTAGACCAATTTTCGGTATCTACATTATTGACTAACAATTAGAAGAAATAGTATGATTCTTTCACATTGTACATAAAACATTGAAGTAAAAAACTGCCTTGTAACATACATAAGGACAGTATGACAATATTCATAAAATATTGTTGCCCAATAGGCTATAACATCAAGCTATGGTTACTTTGAGTTAACCATTTCCTAATGGTCAAGATCGTCATAATTATATTCAAAATTTTGCCTATGTAATTTGTAACTGTCTTATTACCATGCATGCAAGGATATTCTACATGCTGACCTTAATTTCATTTAAACATGGTTTTCATTCCACTGTCCTCATTGAACAGGGTTGAATTCATATCAAAGACAACCTACATTCATTCAAGGCTTATAAACAATAAACATAACCCTTCCCATTTGTTGTTATTATCCCATTTAATATCAGGGTTCAATATAAATTACAAGAAAACATAATATTCAGAGGAGTCTCTTATTTCCCCTGGATCGTAGTTGATCCCATATAAGTATAAGAGGTATCACTTACATTGTCATCGGATTTATTTTTGATAGCCCTACGAGATCAACATTTATAAATAACAAGAGTTTAAGATCGAATCTTGAAGCAGTACGAGCCTCAACCAACCGCTAGGGTGGTGAACAGTCATAAGAAATAAATTCACAAGGTTACAAACCCTCTTCTAAGGGAATCTTTAATCGATCCCCATCTTTGTTTAATCATAATGGGTTACGATAAAATGGTGTATAGAATACGATAGCCATCGTATGGCATGCTCATGCGAGCGGCCTCAAGGGAGAACTACCTGAGCTTATCATTTTATGGCCTGACTTAGCTCACAAAGCTAGCCACATGGCTTCCTAAAAGAAAGATCTCATACATATAATGCAAAACAAGTGACCCACAAAGGCCGACACCATGCCATTCGGCCCAAGGCCATGGCTTCTATCAAATTTACTCACAGAAGAATGAAAGAAATCGATATAAAAAATGATATTGCTATCATTTGATAATAATGAAGGAAAGAATAGGGATAAAAACAAGTTTATATTTCTTGCATGGTTTGGATTAACTCAATATCGAATCAAGTAAGCTATCCCCTAGCTTTTTCCTTCCTACTACCCACCTTTCCCTGTGTTTTCTTTGCCACACTGCCTGTGTGTTGTTCAAAAATGAAAACAATAGTCTATCTTTTTGCATGCCCAGGGCAGAGGTGTTATAGCCTTGCCGCCAACCACTACACAATTCAAATATAGCTATTAAATTCATGGCAAGCCTTACTGCTATCATCGTATTTGTTTTAATTATCAACTCGATATTAGTATGCTATCAGTTATCATTTGAATTTGACACATATATGTTTGAATATGCATTCGAATATACATATGTATATATTTATATATATATATATATACGTAGTATATATATTCATATATTTGTGTTTATTTAACTGATTCCATTCTCATTTACCATACTTCCTACATTTGCATATACACACATATATATACATATTTACTTCAATGTATAATTGTTTGTTATGGCTTACGAGTTCCATACAATATTACTTTCAATAGGGAATTAAAATTAAAATTCAAGCATCTGTCTCTCTCTCTCTATATAAAGAAATTTTATTTTGTTTCTTCAAACACAAAGTTTTAAATTGATAAAAACAAATTATATCTACAAGCCATATATTATGATATTGCTATCAGGATTCAACCGTGTAGTTTTCGAGTCAAACTCATCGACCCATGATTCATGAGTAGTGGTTCACAAGAACCCATATCTCATGATAATGAATGGTCCACTTAGCACTCATTGCATCTAGGTGATGCTCACAGAGGTGAAGCATTGGTCTGTCCCGAGAGGTCACCCATCCCAATACTGCTCCAGCTCAAGCGCACTTAACCACAGAGTTTCCCCCAAGGTTAAGCCCACTTAGCTTGTTATACCATTTTCAATGAGTGCTAAGTGGACCATTCATTACCATTAGAGATGGGTTCTTGTGAACCACTACTCATGAATCATGGGTCAATGAGTTTGAATCGAAAACTACATGGTTGAATCCTGATAGCAATATCATAATTTGACACGCTGTGGAAGAAACCTCCTACTTATCAAGCCATATATTTTCAAACATGGAAATAGTTCAAGTCAGGAAATTATCATTCTTTGATATATGCAATTCATCATGCCCTTATGTGGTGTGTGCACCCAGATTCCAACTAGCTTAGCGTTCGATCCGACTAAACAATCCTACTTCAACAGTGTTCTCGTCCTTCATCCTATCACCTTGCTATTGCACACACTGGCAAATTAATCAGTAACATTCAATTCTTGATGACATAAAAAAATAGTTTTTAGAATTTCATAAAGTCAACATTAGTCAACTCCTCATATTCAACATACAAATATTCTAGAATCTCCATTTTAAATTATTTAATTAAATTTCATCAATAATTCAATTTTTCGTATTTAAATAAATATGTAATAAAATTGGGTTATGACAATGTGTGTGTGTATGAAAAAGTTTGTTACTTATATTTCTAAAGTTTGGCTTAATAAATAAAGTAGCACCATACATATATTTGAACATATATATATGTCCCCAATTTTAACAACTATTATTAATTTAGGGTTACCATTTTTTATAGGTTTCATTAAAAAAATTCATGTTTATATTCATGATATTGTGTTTACACCATAAGCTTAAGCTTAATTTTTATTTTTTATATTGTCCAAAACTCTATTTACATTACTCTTGTTTGATTTTCTAATTGAATACACTAGCATACATTTTCATTGTATAACTATACATTTATGAAACTACGTATATATCACTCTCATTTCACCTTCCAAGTGAGCTCACTATCATACATTCTCTCTCTCTCTCTCTCTCTCTATATATATATATATATATATATATATATATTCATCAAACTATGTATATATTACTCTCTTGTGGCTTTCCAATTGGACACACCGACATAAATTTCCATTATATATATCAATGGTTTCATTTATAATTTGTATATATTTATATGCAAGATGAGAACCGTTGAAAACAGTGAAATTATTGTGGGAAATAATCCACTAATCAAAGCTTAATAACATGTCCATTTCCCACAAAATATGGGAATGTCTAGGTGTACATGGGCCGCCAAAAAACATTGGGCTCGTGCACTTAGTGGATCTAATGATCCTCATATCTTATCATTGATTCAAATTTGCAGTATCCCAGTATGATGAGATCACCAAAGATCAAAATTGAGACAAATGACATGGATATATCACTCCTTTTATCGGCTAAATGAAGTTGGTTTTTTTTGTTATTTGTGCACCACCTTTTGCTACTGTAAGATTATAATGGCATTTAATACCTTAGTTGCACCGTATAACTTCCAACATGTGATGATGTTATTAAAAGATTATCTCTAGTTATTTATCTTTGGATCTCTATTATTTCTTGTTGAAGACACAATACAAAATACTTTCAGAGTGGTGGTTCCGCCAAGATATCATGAATTGTGGGATGCAAGGCCCTTTTGCACTAAAAAATTGAGTTGAACTTGCATTCTAGAATGCAAGTTTGTGGAGGAAACAATAAGGATGGTTTTGGGGAATGACTGGTTAGAATTTAATTTAATGGCACTCTCGCATGAGGTAGCATCTCATTTTGTATCAAACTTAATGGATGTTTTATGGTACGGTGAGATGGTTAAATTTTTAGCAGGCTCTTACATTCTACCTCATGCTTGTCCTCTTTCTTCATTACAAAATGAGCTCTTGAAGATTATGACATTTTAAACGGTTCTAACCTTGTGGGAGGTGTTCTTTGCTACCAATTCATCCTTCCAAACCGCTCAATCTCGACTCTCTTAATTTTGATGGCTCATGGCTTACTTGATGATTATTCTTATGACTTCGTTAGAAATTTACATGGGCTCAAACCAAGATTGGGTCACATAATTTCAAATATGCTTCTTGATCTATTTGATGTAGTGCAATTCTTGATTCACCATGCCCTGGTGGAACCCCATTCCAGACCATATTTCCCTCAACCTATAGATTTGGAGTCTTCCGAGGAAAGCAGGATTTATTCATAATTCTTAGTAAAATCTTTTTTGTTTTTTCATGGTTTTCAAAGCTTTATCAATGGAAGTTTACTAATTTTTCAAATCCTATAGTGGCTTTCGAAGCTTCAATGGTTTTCCCGACACTCGGCTACTGCCACTTCTCCTTCTTCTTCAAGCAGTTTTTGTATTTCTTCTGCTACATTTTGATATGGTACTTCAAGTGCTTTGTTCAAATTTTATTTTGTGGTACAGGTTCTATATGATGCCTGGGTACTCAGTTTTTTGTCACATGCATATGAATGGAATCCCTTCGACTTGGTTTTCGTTTTCTCAAAAAAGAGTTTTTTGTTATCTCATACTGTCAAATTGTTTCGATGCTCTACTCTTGTTTCATCCAAGATTATGTTGTATCTTCTATTAACCCATTAATGGGATTTAGGTTTTCTTCTCGGTGAATGGGTTCTATTACTATAATCACCCATGCTTTTGAACTTTGATATATTTTACTATGGCAGTTTTTAGTTCTTTCACTGCCATAGCCTTCTATGTACTCTTCCCCTTTGCAATAAATTTTGTGGCTCTACCACTTTAAAAATAAAAATGCATGATGGATTTATGAGGTATGTGGTCTATGCCAACATGGGTTTGTTGGCATGGTGGTTGGAATAGGAAATAATAAAAATTTGAACTTTTAACATTAATTTTTTTTTTTAATATATTGCTAAACACATCCTCTCTCTAGACAATTCCCATGTCATGTGTAAGAGTATTGAAGGATGTACACTTGACTCCCAACTATGACAATGATTCATGGAAGGAGAAAAGGAAATGCTAGGATAGAATGTGTCGCTTTCAACTGGAAAACCTAAGTCAAAACTATAGGTAGAATTTTCCTTCCATAATTCTTTGAATTTTGGGTCCAAATTTAACCATTTTCCTTCCACAAGCCAAAATTTTATTTAAACCATTATAGAACCTGGATTCATTTTCATAAAAGAACCAGAATCACAAACTATGCAATTAAAACCCCAAATTGGTGGATCACAACTTTGAATTCAATGCATGGATTATACATTCTAATAAAAAAATTCAAGCCAAAAAGAAAATATCTCTATTAAGCCTCAAATAATTTAAACTAATTTACCCCTGAATCCACCGACTTTAAATAATCATACCCCAAAATATATAGATCACACCTTAGAACCTAATGTAGTTCTTATACTAGTGGAAACAATTATTGTGAGAAAACAATACTCAATTCAAAATCTCACTGCAACAAATCATTGTGTACATGATATCTTATGGTACTATACATCCACTCATTTGAGAGAGAATTTTTCTCTCCCCTTCCCTAAGTTTTAAATGATGTATATTGTTAAAAACAGTAGATATTATTGACACCCAATAATCTAAATCACAAATCCAACTATGATAAATCCGAAAAAGATGGGTCATGACTTCTAATTTAATGCATAATCTCACTGAAATGTTAGAAAAAAGTACATATAGTAGCAATCCAAGCACAGAAGATCAAACACATTTTATTCTACATTATTGTATTCACAAAACCCTAGTTTTAAATTGCAACCCCATAATCATCTTACAACTAAATATTTTATCTTTGTCTTAATTGAAGAATGGGACTAGTAAATTCATATATCACCAACAAAACATGCTGAAATATGAAATAAACAAATATTTTGAATCATTACCTTGACATTCACCATGGTTGCTACTCCAAAAAATCCTACAAAAAACAAATAGGAGAAAATTTAGTACTAAATAATTTCAGGATGGGTATATTGGCCAAAATAAAAACACTATACTTTGTATGGTTCAATTTGTTTCTTGCCTTTTAAATGCAAGGTTGTCTTGTCTTATGGGTTTAATTTTAGAAAACCTCATATATATTCATTAAATTATGTATATATTTTGTTTGAGTTGATAGTGGAATCCCATAGCTCCCAAAAATCACCTACAACCAAAACGCCTATCATAATTAGAAACCTTGAGAAGAGAATTATCCACACAAGCATTTGATATTAATTTTGTATTGAACCAAATGAATGTTTAAAAAGTACAAATGAATTATTATAAAAGCAAAAGTGCAAAGACTAGATGAGGATTTGATTATATTGTGACATGTGTCTTAATCCTATGCAATGAGACAACTTGACTTATAAATATCCCAATCTAATAATAAAAAACACTCCTAAGTTTAGCTTAAGTAATTAAATTAATAAGGGACCTAATAATTAATTAATGACTAATTAATCATAGGTGAATTTCCTAGTTACTCCAACATCCCCCCTTAAGATCAACTTATAGAGAAGCTAAAAATCGTGATGAAGAATACAATGATGGATGCATGGATGGGTTCCAACTACAAGGTCTGATGAGGTACCCATGTAAAAAAAATGAAATCTCTCATAATTAGAGAAAGGGAGAAAACCACATGAGAAAACCCCTAATAGAGGAAATGAAATGATTGCACTAGTGAAAGAATGATAAAAGGAGGACTCAATGCAACCCCAAGATTGATTCTCTCACACAAGTACAATAGATGTCACCCCAATAGGAGAGAGAAAAAGAGGATACAAATCCCTTGGTAAAGAAAGAACTCATGTGCCAATGATGAATGCTTGAAGATAGAACATGATCTACTGCCTATAAACAACATTTCTCCCCTTTGGAAGAAAAAAATCCATTGGTGATTGGAGAAGCCATTCCCAAAATATGGAAGAATCAGGAATCCAAACTTGAATGATGTGTGCCTCTAAATATTGATCAAATTTCCACATGTCGAAAAGAGATTATGTCAATCCAAAAATGATGAAGACTGATGTAGAACAAGCTTCAAATATGATGAAGATGATGGGCCAACAATGATGATGTGGTTGTCAACAAAGAGGATATGAATGTCCTCAAAGTAATCCCCCAAATATGCAATTTGAGAGTCTACAAACAAGGATGATATGTTTGCAAGATACGAATCCCAGGTAACTATGTTTGAAAGAAGAGGAATGTCCTACTGAGTTAAGTTGGCAAGCGGGTAGACAATATTTATACATAGCTACATGAATATTAATAGTTGTTTTATTAAATAAACCTATCAAATAAGATAATCCTAAATTTATAATAGTGGAAACAATTTACTGTGTATGTATGAAGCCATTTAGAGAATAACATATGTTGATAAGACAAAGAGAATAATGTGTACCAAATTGAAGATGCATGGATAGTTGAGGAGCACGAAGATGATGCCTCTTGATGCTTTGAATATTGCAGTGGATATTAAGAAATTTAAATAAGGAGGGAATTGATGCTTTGTATATTGTAGAGAATATTAGCAAAATACCTGAACATAAAATTTGATAGCTTATTGCATTGTGAAAATGACACTAACCATTTTCCCTCTTATGATCTATTCAAAATTGAAAAATGAATGCATTCATTCTGATTGTTGAGTTGTTGCATTTGAGTTTTGAATTAATTTTATTTGTTGTTTGAGGATATTAAATGATTTCGTTCATCAAAATATGTTGTTGCCATTTATATATGAATTGAAGGATGAGATGACTGAATTTTGAATAACATTTTATTTGTTATTTGCTAAGGGAGCTTTACAACATTTATTGTTTGTGTAGGTACCTATTATGAATGGAGTTGACCCTTGTGGATGCAAGAGTATGTATGGGAGAATGTGCACCTGACAACCCATCAAGTTGGAAGGAGTTTCAATTTATGTCATAATAGGAACCAATAACTATGCATGAAGATGTGTAAATATAATATGCTTTGAGTATGGCACCCTATGCAAGTGGGTGGTTCAAGAAATTATTAAAGTGGGTATTTTGGAGCAACTTGTCCTATACTTGAAATGAATTTGTTCATGTGGAGGTGATCACATTCATTGGTCAACTACAAATTCACATGTGAACATGTATTAGTGCATTTGCAATATTTTACTAGACTACTTAGCATTTTTTATTGGTTAAAATACAAAAGTTTTTGGGGGGTTAGGCAGGAAAGGAGTGAACGGTTATTGGAACATGGGAAAAAATTATGACCTCTCCCCCACATGTTGGCAAGTCCTTGCCTACAATTCACTCTGCTTCCACTGATTGTATCATCCTATAATCTAGGCACTATTAGAAAGCTAGTTTGGCACTATATTCGCCTCTTGATTTTGAAAGGTATATCATGTCATTATTACAAAATCAAAGACAATATGTTATGGTTATTTACTATTTAAATCTCAATGTAGGAATCTATGTTTTTCACATAAGGTATGCTGTGACATTATTACAAAATCAAAAGCATACTATGGTTATTTACTATTTAAATCTAAAAAGAGGAAAATTTGTTTTCCACATTCACGATTTCCTTTGATTTCTTCATGTTCGTGGTATAATTATTCTCTCTAAGACATTTCAGATTTTGTAACATATATAATTCAAGTTTTATTTTCATGATACATGTATTTATAAGCTTGAGAATTTCAATTTATCTTTCTTAGGCTTTTATAATTTTAGTGCAAAATAACATTGGTGGCATTTCTAGAAGAACCCGTGCCAACTTGAAGCGCAAGGCCCCCCTAAGTCCAAAAATGGTTCAAACCTTTAAAAAGGGGGTTAAAGATATGCAGGATATGGAGGCAGAGACAGAGACTATCCTTAGGTCTCTGAAGTAATGGTTGGGGCTTCCTGTGTTCTTTCTTTGCTGTCCCTTCTTTCCTAACCCTTCTGGTCCTTTTTGCTTGATTGTTGCTGGTTTTTTCTCGGGCAACTGTTTTTTTGGTGGAACTTTGGTGTTCTCTTCGCTATTTTGTAAACTTTGTGGTTTCGGCTCCCTGTAAAACCCGTTTTACCCTTTTATCAAAAACATTGCAAATTTGTGTTCCCCATGTTCAACAAAATAATTTTATGGTTATGTATATTGACATTTATTTGCATGTTTTCTCTTTTAGGTAATGAAAAATCCTATAATAATAAAATATAATGTTTTAGAGAAAAAATTATAGGAATTTTATTTAAACGAAATAATTTTATTTCAAATGATTGGAAATAAAATAAAATAAAATGGATATAAATTTTTTTATAGAAATTTGATTAAATTCAAATTTATTTATTAAAATAAATTTCTAATTTTTATTAAATTATTTTATAAAGATTTAAATTTATTTTTAATAAAATAATTATATTTTAATAAGTGAATTGCATATTTTATAGGGTAGTATATTCACTAATATTTTATTTGCATTCTAATGATCTAGACATGAATCCCAACAATCCATATGCTCCCATTGCAAGAAATGAGACTCCTACAAGAATTATTCCTATTCTAGCACTAAATCCTTACCAAGATAGATGGACAATAAAGGCTAAAGTTACTACAAAGAGTCAACTTCGTCGTTTCAACAATGCAAAAGGAGATGTAAATGTTTTTAGCTTTGAGCTAGTTGATTTTGATGGTGGTGAAATAAGAGTAACATGTTTTATTGGTGTTGCAAATCAGTTCTACGATCACATAAAGATTGGAAGAGTGTTTACAATCTCAAAGGGGAGCCTCAAACCTGCACAAAGGAATTTCAACCATTACAAAATGATTGGTAAGTTTTTTTGAAAGTAGTTCCAAAGTCTAGTTGTGTTTGGAGGAGGATAGCTCCATACCAAAACAACACTTTAGTTTTAAACCAATAAGTGAACTTGAGGACATAGAAAATAATTCTATGGTTGATATTATTGGTGTTGTTTTATCAATCAATCCATCAAATACAATATTGAGAAAGAATGCCACATAGACTAAAAAAGAACTCTTCAACTAAAGATATGTCAAGTTGCAGAGAGGATTTGATAATGTGGAGTGGTTTCTGTAATAAAGAAGGCCAACAACTTCAAAAATTCTATGATTTAGGAACTTTTCCCATTCTTGATGTAAAGTCTAGAAAAATTAGTGATTTAAGTGGAAAATCTATGGGAATAATCACCACAAGCGAACTTCTTATAAATCCAAATCTTCTAGAGTCACAACAATTGAGGTGCTGGTTTGATACAGAAAGGACTCTATGATTTAGGAAAATTTCCCATTCTTGTTGTAAAGGTTGGACAAATTAGTGATTTCAATGGAAAATCTATAGGAACAATCACCACAAGCAAACTTCTTATAAATCCAAATCTTCCAGGGTTATACCAATTGAGATTTTGGTTTGATACAAAAGGAAAAAATCTGGCTTCTCATTCTATTACAAAGGAAATCTCACCCATTGGATGAGCTAAAATGTTGAAAATCCTGGCACAAATTAAGGATGAGGGACTTGGTAGATCTGACAAACTTGATTGGATTGTGATGAAAGGTACCTTATCTTTCAAAAAAGATAATTTATGCTACACTACTTGCCTCTTGAAAATTGAAGGTAGGCAATGCAAAAAGAAGTCGAACAATAATAACGATGGTAATTGGTATTGTGAAAGATGTGATAAGAGTTTCATTGAATGTGATTATAGATATCTGCTTCAATGCCAAGTGCAAGATCATATTGCTTTGACTTGGGTTACTGCTTTGAGAGAAGTAGGAGAAAAAATTATCGGTGTTATGATAAAGGAATTAAACATATTGAAGCATGAACAACAAAATGATGTCAAGTTTGGAGAGATTATACAAAAAATCCTTTTCAATAAATACATATTTTAACTTAAAGTGAAAGAAGAGATTTATAGTGATGAACCAAGGCTTAACTACATTGTCATAAGAACAAAGAAATTGGATTATTCATTTGAAAGCAAGGTTTTATTAGATTCAATTGCTAAGCTCTATAATGGAGAGTTAACAAATAGTTAATACTCGTTAATTTTTGGTAGCAAAGTAACAAGTTAATAAATAGTTATGAGTGAATGATGCAAGGCAACATGGAAGTAGGTAGTCTCTTCATGGGAATCTAATCGTGACAGGTTTGAAACCGTCTTTGTCATTATTTGTCTTATATCATTTGAACAAAAAAATTTGCATTATTTTGTGTTTAAAAGGTCTTGAAAGCCTTCAAATAGACTCATTGGATATCTCTTGGTGTTTTGTATATAATTATTTTAAAAATATATATGCTAGTTGTGAGCCATTTACACCACAAGTGTTATGTCAAAGTTTCTACAACTTTTAGTTGTATACTTGTATATACCTTACTTTTAAGATTTAATTAAAGTTAGGGCTAGGATTCAATTAGGCTTAAAGCTATAGGGTTAGGGTTAGGGTTTAATTAGGATCAAGGTTTAATTAGAGTTAGGGTTATCATTCAACCAAGGTTAGGATTAGGGTTCAATTAGGGTTATGATAAAGGTTGGGGTAATTGTTGAGATTACAATTGTCTAGGGTTAAGATTACAGTTATGGTTAGGGTTCAATTAAAGTTATGATTATGATTTAATTAGGGTTCTATGATAAAGCTTAGGGTCAGGGTTGAGATTATGTTTAAGGTTCAAATTTGGTTAGGGTTATAGTTAACATTGAGTTTAGGATTATGATTCAATTAGGCTTAGGATTATAGTTCATTTATGGTTAAGGTTAGCTATAGGGTTAGAATTATGAATCTAATTAGGGTTACACTTACAATTATAGTTATGGTTAGGGTTAATGTTCAATTAGTCTTAGGGTTTATTCAGGGATAAAGTTAACAATAAGATTCAATTATAGTTCAAGGTTAGGGATAGAGTTCAATTAAGGTTGTGGTTAAGATCATGATTCAATTATAATTATGCCTATAATTAGATTTATAGGGTTAACATTCTATAATATTCAATTAAAATTAGGATTATCGTTATTTTTTACAAATATATTATTGTAATTTTATATTTATATTTAAACTATTTCACTTAAATAATATATAATAAAATGAAAATGAAATAATATCTCTCAGCCTATTTTATATAGATTTATTAAAAATATATACTAGTCTATTTTCCCATATATAAAATAAATTATTTTCCTAATTCTCAAGAGAAGAACATGTAACACGTAAGAAAATTGAAAGTGGAGACAGGAAGAGAATGAAAAAGACCACAGGCGTCTTGAAGCTTCTGTTTCCCGTCCCGCTTTAATATAAGTGTAAAATTCAGACGGTTCGAATTCCTCGAAACCAACAATTTTGCATACAACTGCTGCAATCTACAACCCTTTTGCCAGCATTGCAGAATTCAAAAATTGAGAAGTGCTGTCAGCAGGCAGTAAAGTAACGGCTTCTTACCATGGCAGTCAACTTTCAGAAACAGATTCGAGACAATACCCTGGTAAGTCATTATATATCTTTTTTTTTTCAGTGAAACTCTAGCGTATTCTTTTTTGAAATTGAAGTTTATGTCTTACTGTCTCACAATGTTTAACCTTTGATCTTACTTATCAGACATTCGAATATACAATTGTTTGTAATATGGTTAATGTGCGATAAACTGCCCTTCGCCATTCTAATTACTAATTCTTAAAGAATGCCAGCAACTGCCTACACCATATTGCATGCATGCGAGCTCTGCCACTTCTTTTGCTTGGTAATTAATCACAGGCCAGTTATAGATGGGCCACATTCTTAAGAAAATTTAGGGCCCTAACATCAGTCACTTCTTTAGATTTCAAACTTACTGTCTCGAACATAACCCTCATCATTAAGGTTCTAAACTTACGTCCCAAAAATGGGCTTAATTTGCTCACCCCTGTGCATACCAGGGATTTGTGTACTTTTGTTTGCTTTCTTTTCTTATCATGGAGTTATTCCTTTTTTTGGATCTTGTAACAGTTTTTACAATAAATGGAATGTGAAATGCAAGTTTCAAATTTCATTTTTTTACAGATATAAAGCAAAAGTAAAGGGAAGAGCCAGGGGTAGCATTGAACTAAACACAACCAAAGTTTCTAGATGTACTTGCAATTTCTAATAAGGTCTTCAATTTTGTTATTGACAAGCCAAAATCAAGTGGTTTACTTTGATCAACCCTCATCCCGCTTTCATCAAACGAGTACCAAGGTTCACTATTGCTCAACTCTCTCCCTATCAGTTGAACCTCTCAACCTCTTAATGTTGGCTAAGGGCCCTCAAATTTGTCAAGCTGAAATTGAGTGGGTTATATCGGTCTTGCCTTGTCCTCCTATCATTTGATAGGTATCACAGTATACTATTGCTCACCCCTCATCCTCCTAGCATTGGACGAGTACTCTGGTTTGCTATAGCCTACAATTCAATCCTCATCCTTCAAATTTTGGACGGGTACCTTGGCTTGCTGTTGCTGGCTCCCGTGCATATTTATAATTTATGTAATTTTTAAATTTTCTGTTCTTATCATGGAGTTATCTATTTCATTTGGTACTTGTATGGGTTGTTCATTTTGACTACGATTTCATTCACATTAACCTACTTTGTTACTTTCGGATATTAATTTGAGCTGATTGGACATTTCAGTCACTTGATTTCATTTTCGTCGTTGACAACTTTCAACTTTGTAATCAACATTTTTTGAATTCAAGCAGCAAATTAGAAAGTTGGCTTGCAAACATGAAACTGAAAGAATGTACATTGAGACTTGCCTGGTACCATTGCACGACATTTGGAATTCCTTCTAAAGTATCAATACTAATTCTTTTTGGAGAACCATAGAAAGTTGCCAATTTTATTCTCTATTTTCAAAAAGAAAAGTCAATGAATTTCCAAAATTTGATTCTTCAAAAGAAAAAAGCAAATGGTAAAGGCATGCATGAATTCACTAATGGCAATAACCAAGCAAAGGCCTGAAGTCAAAGGCATGTAGATTTTACAGAGGTTTTTTAACTTTTCTCAGGCGTTTGTTAATTTCAAATTTCATTTTTTGGAAGACTGAATATTTGAGTGGAGGTTTGTGCATACAAGGTTGTTGGTGGTTGAACTTGACCTCATTATCAACAGCTATGGGTGAGGACATTCACACCAGATTAATGGTTAGCTAGGTGGCCAGTGCCCTCTACACATCCACCCACCCGGGATGGTGACTAGATAAGTTGTCTAGGTCTCCACTTGGTCACCCATGATGAATTGACCATCTCAAAATTTTCCATGCATAGGGGCATCGCAAAATACAAGTAAGCTGTGAAGAGGAAGACTTTGGCCACCGACATGAGAGACATTGTTGTCTCAGTCCACAAACAAGTTGTCAAAGCCTTGCAAGCTAGCAAGCTATTGGGATCCGATTACTTGCTATCAACAAAGGGAATTAACCAAAGTTAAGGTATCATAAACATATTTTAAAAGGTGAACAAAAAGTTTAGATTCAGGCTGATATTATGCAAATCTATATTTGAATTTTATTATTTTAGGGGTTTTAATTCATTTTTTCCCTGTTGGAGATGGCTTATTGGAAAACAAAAAGGTTTGAATTTTGAACACATATTTTGTGAATAATATGATTATGAATATGGAGATCCTCCAATGGAATGTGAAAATTTGCAGGGAGACCAATGTTCAGAATTCAACATAACACTTGAAGAGAATCTTATATCTCCTACTATACTATATGAGGTTGAGAAATCGGAGATTTTCATTTAATGTACAATGCAGAGGTTGAGTTTTCAGGGATGAGGAGATAAAACACAGAAGAGAAAGAAGGTGGTCTTGGTATTGGTCAGAATCAGAGATTTAATGTATAATGCAGATGTCATGTTTCCAGGGATGATAAAATATAGCACACAAGAGAAAGGAGGTGGTCTTGGTCAGGTTAAAAGTCCCAAGAGACAAGTTTTGGTTGATGTTATTGCTGTCATACATATCACATGGACTGGTTTCTTGGCATTGGGTGTAGATTCATGATCGTCATCTTTCGTGAGTCTTTAAAGAAGGCTTGAGTTCATTATGCCACCTTGGTGCTTGTTTGACAAGTAAGAGAATAGGTCAATCTTGGAAGGCCTATTCATATCTTTAATCCCGAAACAGAGGAATCAACTGTTGTTGATTATAAGAGAACAATGGTGGTTAGATATTGGTCTACTTTTTTTAATTAAGTTATGAGCTTACACATGACTGGCCAAAAGGTTTAAATGATTACGTCAGGACATAAAACAAGCAAAAGTTAATTGAAAGAAAGAAAAATATAAAAGCTTTGTGTATCTTCAATGCTTGAGCATCGGATTAAGGTATGAAAATTCAATATATATGAAGAGCTCCATATTGTAGTGTTTGCAAGACCTATTTCTTAGTTTGGGTGGGGGGTGTGCCAAAGGTTATTGATTTGTGCTACTTTATTTTAAGGTTCTTGTAGAGGGTGTAGTCTGCAATTGCTTGGAGTGCATCTTAACCAAGATCAAAGTTTAAATTTTTGACATTTAAAATTTTTTACATGTTTTTGCATATTTTGCACTTCTTAAGTGATGCAGTTGACGAGTTTGGTGCCAATATACTCGGTGATTTATTGCCTTTGCCTGCATTAGAACTGATTGTGTGCAAATGGAAGCTCCTTGGCATAGATATTTCTATGCTTGTAGCTTTCAAACTGAAGAAGAGGGAAATAATTATTTTTGATGCCGACGAGGATGAGTATTGTGTTGGCTTTCACCAAGAGAAACAGCCACATAGTTGATTTAGAGAAGAAGATAAGGCATAAATCACATCCAACCCAAAAGATGGGGATGATGATAATGGGGATTTGTATGATGCATATGGTAATGAGTATAAAATCTTTGAAGCCAATGTCGATGATGAGTAGGGCTCTACAAATAATGATGATGCCCAGCTGCATGATCAGCAAAATAATGGTCTGATGTCAAGGTACCCTTTGAGGAATCAACTACTTAGGGCCATTGCCTCCTGTTTCCTTTCCTATTTGCGCTTTGCATGGGGGTTCAAATCTTGCATTGTTTATTGCACATTCTAGTCAGTCTCACATTCAGCATCCTGCACCTATTCCCTACCACATAAGCTGACAAATTAAAATCTGTTTACATGCCTTTGGGCGCTGAGATCTTCATTTCAATTTCATAAAGAAAATATTATTAAGAATAGGCAAATATTGTACCAAATTACATTGACATCAACAATGAGAACAAGAAGCCGAGAAACAGAAATACAAAAAACTCCCATTCTACTAGCAAAAATGCCTTCCTATATGTGTTGGTTATTTGTGACTTGCTCTTTCTTGTTTTCTAATTTTCTTAATCCTCAAATTTTCTTCTTTATTTTTGATTTTTGGATGTACATGGTGTCCATCAATTCTCCTCTGTCTGCTTGGGAAACAAGGTTATTGGCCGTGTACTTGTTCTTCACTTTGTTTTCTAGATCTGGACCATTTCATTTCCTCGTGACAGCTTACCTCTTGACATCTTACAATTTGATTTTGCTCTAACTGAATGAATCTTCTTAGTAGTAGCCATAGATGTTTTATGAATTTCTGAGCTTGCTCTCTCCACTCCTTTGAATTCCTTGATTATCTAACAAAGGTTCTTTTCTTCTTGCTTCAGATAGTCATAGGCTGGTTCATTCTAAGTGAGATTGAAGTTGTTCTCAATAGCATTCTTTTGGGTGATACTTTTCTAAATAATTCTTTGAGGAAGGGGATACAACTTGTGCTTTATCCATGGTTAGCAGCGACACAACATACACCAAATATCTGGTGATTTTTTTTTGTCTTGTGGGATTTTTCACCAGTCTGATCATTGAATCCCCGATTCTAGGATATAACAGTGAGTATTGTTTATTGTTTATGTATGCAGATGGGCTGCTAATTGCTGCATAACTATATGGACTTCATGCTTTAAGTGAATGGATTTCTATGCAAATATTCTCTTCGTGCTCTTAGTTTTTGTCAGACTCAGCCTAAACGTTATCGCCACTTTGTTATGCATATTTCCAGATCCTCCATGGAATCATTTGTAATGTCCCCTCTTAAAAAATTAAACCAAGACAAACCCAAGTGCGCATCAGACAAATAAGAGGGCCATAATGTCACAAAAAGGAGCGCTTAAGTTATATTATGAAATTATAATAAAGTTCAAATATTAAATAAAGGCCTCTTATAATTAAATTTTATCTTAAATAATAATTCCTCTCAAATAATCAAGGGTCATTTGAAGAGTTATGTCTTTTGAAGGGAAATTCTATTTAAGAGAGGCCAAGCAAGGAGAGGGAGGCATACATTGATGAACAATTATATTTTCTGATTTCTACTCCTTGTTGGAGCATTGATCTATGGTTCAAATAACCTGAGGACGAAACCCCTCTAGTTTCGGAATTGGAGGACGAAAACCCACAATTCCATGGAGTGATTTTACACAGACATCACCATTGTGCAGAATTGATTAATTTTCAGTTTATGCTTGAAGAAATATCCTTTCAAATCTACAATTTATAATTGGTGCAGTGATCCATATTCCTTGGCAGGTTTGGAACAATTCATATTGCATATGAACAATGGTTTAAATCTTGAAATCTGCACAATGCCTCAAATAGAAAATCGTCACTTTCACATTACAGCACCGGCTTACATCTGCTTTTTATATTGAAGGGTTGAAAGGCTGAATTGTTCTTAGGGTGGATTGATCAAAAGATTAGGATTTATAAGTTTGTGGTGGAATTTTGTGATTATCTTACAGAGATCTTCAGTGACTTTGTTGTGGATCTGTTTGTAGAGATTTTGGAACCCAGTGACTCAAAAAGATACACATTCAGTTCCAGCAAAGTTGTATAATAGGTGATTAACATTGTATAACAGAATACTGGAGACATTATCAATAAAGAAATTTCCTTCTGAGTACTATTTGTCATTTTTCTATTAGATCTATTAAACTGCTCCTAGACAATTTTATAATTGCAGAATTGATAATTGTATAGCAAATGATAATATTCATTCATTGTGAAGCAAAAAATTGTTGAGCAGATTAAAATTGGGTAGATATTATAAAATATTTTATTCGGGATATTACATCATCATCCATGTATTCATGAAGAGGAAATGTTATAACATAGTTACGGTAATAAAGTAAATAAACAAATTTTTGACACACATTGCACTATCAGAAGCATTATAAATATTCTGACACAAATGAACACTAAAATTATTCTGCCTGTTGTTATTGCTTTAATTGAGACACTTGAAAGGATCATTTTGACAATTGAACTTGTCTGATGTGCATGAAGCGAAAGATTCAAGGAGTCAAAAACTCGATATGGAGAATCATTTCATTCTTTTGCGTGTTTGTATCATTTCAAGTAGGAGGGTAGTTGACTAGTTTATTAATTACAAAACCATGAGTATTCAAAGCTAAGGCTAGTGTTTGGTCTTTTTGTCTCTGCTGAAGTTAAAATCTTTGCTGGCAATTTTCTCAGTTGTAACATCTTGGTGACTACCCTGCTTGAAGACCTATTCTTTGTTTTTGTTATGCTAGAATTTTGCAGAGAGATTTGGCTTCAATTCTGTAACTTCTTTATATCCTAGCATATTGGTGCCATCTTTTAAATCTAAGTTCTTTGAAATAATTAAAGTGACGTCATATTTTTTTTGATAGGGCGCTATAGACTGAATATATAATACATGCATGAGTACTTGTCCTAAAAATATTCTCAAAAAACAATGAGGATGCTTATCCATATTAACAGTGGTTGCAAATGAAATTTTAAGGAATCCATGCAAATTTTTCAATATCCAAGCTTTCTTTTTTCCAGTTGTGCTAACCTAGTCAAAAGTACGGAAGCAATGGAATTTTGCATTCAGAAGTAATGGTTGCAAAAGCAATTATTTATCATTGGATATGTTAGGGAAAAGAAACAGTAACAGAAGTATGTACTGATTAGTCAATATGCATCTCGGTATGTTCTTGTGCATAAGCTGTGAAGTTGTTGCAATTTCTCATGCATTAAAAAGTGACAGCATGAGAAATGCAGTATGTTCACATGCATAAGAAGTAATGGGATATGCAAACATTACAACATTAGTTCCAAATTTCCAATGGCCCAGAATTGAAAATGGTTGTCTTCCATGAAACTAAGTGGAAATTAATTCCCCTTGTCAATTTGGTAATGCATGGCTAATGTCTTAAGATGGTTGCCAGAGTAAAAATCTGAATATAGTTCTACAATCTGAATTAAAATCATTTTAATTTGATTAATGACAAATGTGTATCTTCTTCAGGAACTTCGTGAGTTCTTGAATGATCTGCAAAATTGGGAACAATCTATAAAAGAAAGAGATAAGAAGTTAAAAAGTCAGGTTCATGAGCAGGAGAAGCCAGTAAGTTTTTATTTATCACCTTTTTAATCATATCAGAGATGATTATAGATATTTAGTACTGTCACATTTATTTTCCTTTGTTAAAGTCTTATACTCTCTTATCTCCATCGTTCCCAGAATAGTTTAATATTATTTTGTTTTTAGTTTGTTTTTCATGCTTTACTTGGCATGTCATTGTTTACTCAAATACATTCAAGTTAGCAAATATTTTTTCTGTGTACTCACACTTAAGGTGAACTGTATAACACATTTTGTAGTGGTTAATGTTAGAGTAACTCTAATTTAAGAAAAGAATAGAAGTTTTGTAATTGTCTCAGATGGCACCAAAAAAACATTTGGGATCAAGCAGCTTTCTCGTTGATGTGAATTAATTTGATGGAATCCAGTTAATTTGCCTACTAAAAATTAAGGTTTCATCCCATCAAATGGATCATTATGATATAGAGTCTAGACCAAACGTATGTATGTCAAATACTGATTGACAACAGAAAATATTAGAATTTTGAGGACATACTTATCTGTTTGGGTTATCTTTTTTGCATTGTCTGTTGCCTGTTTTAGACAAACTTCTACCAAACTCACCGAACTAAAATATCTGTTGGTGGTGTTTGAATTTTTTTTGAACTTGAATATGTATGTTTATCAAACGATTGACACCAGAAAATATGTAAGAGAACAAACACAAAGCTAAAGAAACAAAACGGAATCACAAGTTCAATGTTGGAGCTCATCCCTAAGGTGATCAGACAATTGTATGGACAAGATCTTGCAGAAAATTGCATGATAGTGGGTCCATTTTGGAGAATATTGCAGACAATTAACCACCAGAAATGAGCCATTCTCACTAGAAAAGCACTCGTTTGGATAATTGGATATTTGGAGGTCTTGCAGGATTGTGCATTTTGATTAATAAGAAAAGATCGTTGTAAATGTAATCAAATCTTTTCACAAATAGGATCCTAGAACCTAAGAATAAACTAAGGTCTGAAAATCTGTGTAAGAAAGTTCTAAGTCAAAAATGTGATTTCCAGATTTCTTCTCTAATTGTGATTTCCAGATTTCTTCTAAATGCGAATGTGCTGATTGCAGAACATTAATTGATTTCAATATTTGCATTCAATGTTGGAATTCCTATTTGAATGTAGGGAGGCTCGCCTCCAAGGGATGCGTCCCTTGAGAGGACGTGTCCCTTTGGGCATGTGGGCCTTCTCTACAGCCGAATATCAGTTAGCTTAACTAACTTAACACATATAACCCCCTCACACAGGGCGGATATATATCATAAGAATTCCGATTTTAATTTCAATATGAATTTCGAAAATCATTTATTAAAATTTGATTTTATACATGCATTATAAAATTCGATTTTACTTATTTTAGAAATATTAAATATGAAGAGCAATTTATCATATATAAAATATGAAGGTGTTTATAGCGATCATAGTTTTATATCTGACCAAAGCTACAATTCATCAACACTCCCTCTTAGCTAGGGAAGATATTTCAAATCAAATAAGTCAAGATATCACCTTCACACGTGATATCGAAGATATGATATGTTTTCTCAATGTTGTCAAGTCACATGACATTCTTCATAACACATCTTCATTATGGTATGTGCACTGACATCAAGTCACATGATGCCTACCATAATTCATGGCATATCCACCATGATTACCTCTTAAGGATCACAATGATCTTTAGATGATATCAAGTCCCATGATATCCATCAAAGTGTCCAAGAGATACTATCATGACATGTCCATAGATATCAAGTCACATGATATCTATCATGATAGTTTATCATTGTAGAGTCGTCACTTTACAATGTCAAATACAAGTGTTCATTATCAGAAAGATCGTCACCTTTCGATAATGTACACAGGGGAGTAGGCCCATAAAGTCATGGAGTCACACACATGACAAAAGAGTTTACACATTAAACATCTTTATATATTAGTACAATTATAAACAATTTGTATTTCAAACATAAATAACAAATTACATTTCAACCATACCAAGTTTCTTCCTGAAGTGCTCTACCTTGATCCGGGAGAGAGGCTTGGTGAGAATGTCTGCAGTTTGATCATTTGTATTAATATACTCCAACTGGATCACTTTCCTTTCCACCATATCTCTTACATAATGATAGGGGATCTCAATGTGCTTAGATCTATCTTGAAAGACAGGATTCACAGAGAGTTTTATACAACTCTGATTATCACAATGAATAATTGTAGGATTCAAGGGCTCACCAAAGAGTCCCACAAGCAATTTACGAAGCCAAACTGCTTCTCTTGCTCCCATTGAGGCTGCAATGTATTCAGCTTCCGTTGAGCTCTGTGCAACTAAAGATTGTTTTCTGCAAATCCAGGAGATCATAGCCGATCCTAAACTGAAGCAACATCCTGATGTGCTTTTCCGATCGGTTACACTTCCAGCCCAATCTGAATCAGAGTACCCATGAAGATCTAGTTGATCATTCTTGTAAAGAAGACCATATCCAATAGTGCCTTGAAGATATCTCAAAATATGTTTTATAGCCATTAAGTGAATTTCTTTTGGTTCACACATGAACTGGCTGAGAACATTTATTACATAGCAAATATCAGGTCTGGTGTTAACCAGATACATCAAGGATCCAATCATCTATCTGTAAAGGGTTGGATCTGCACATTTGGATTCTGCTGCTGCTTCTCTCAATTTGTGAAGATTGGTTTCCATAGGTGTAGACATCGGTCTACAGTCCAACATTCCAAATCTTATCAGAATGTCAATAGTATACTTCCCTTGGTTTAGTATAATGCCTTCTGATTTCTGCCATACTTCCAAACTGAGGAAGTAGTGTAGAATACCCAAGTCTTTCATGTCAAATTCATAAATTAGATCCTGTTTCCCTTGAGCAATGAGGTGATCTTCTCCTGTGATCAGCAGGTTATCAACATATAAAATAATTATAAGCATATCACCTTTGATTACCTTGAAGTAGAGATTGGAGTCAACATTATTTTTGGAAAATCCTAATCCCAAGAGATAGCTGTCAATTCTTTCATACCAGACCATGGGAGCCTGTTTAAGTCCATAGAGAGCTTTCTTCAGCTTGCACACATGTGAGTTAGATTTATGTATCGCAAAACTTTCAAGCTGTTCCAGATAGACTTCCTCTTCAATGGTTCCATTCAGGAAGGCAGTTTTTACATCCATTTAATGGATCTTCCAACCTTTAGCTGCTGCAATGGCTAGTACTGCTCTCACTGATGTGTAACGGGCAACAGGTGCAAATGTTTCTTCATAATCAATGCCTCTAGCCACAAAACGTGCTTTATGTTTTTCTATACTGCCATCAGCAGCATGCTTGATTTTGAAGAGCCATTTAGAAGAGACAATAGATTTCTCTTTTGGTCTAGGCACTATATCCCATACATCATTCTTTAGGATGGACTGATATTCCTCCGTCATTGCATCCTTCCAAGCTTGATGTCTGAAGGCTTCTGTAACACTGGTAGGTTTAGAGTTTATGATGTTGTTCATTAAAGCAACATAGCTAGAGAACCGTTTGGGTCTTTTACTCTCCCTGAACGTTCCTTTAGGTGCTGCATGATCCTCTGCTTCTTTGATCATCTTCTTGGCCCAAAGTGGTCTCTTTCTGCTGATGTCATTTGTATCCTCATTTGAAGTGGCAGGAAGTTCATGTGGTATTTCCTCAGGATGCTCCCTCTGAATCTCAGGAGCAGGTTCCATTTCAGGTACACTAGGGGAATAGGTTTCTGTCTCACTAGAACTTCTTGCCCTCTTGAATGCAATGTCTTCTTCAAAGATGACATCTCTGCTCAACTCAATTTGTTTCTGCCTGGGTATGAATATTCTGTATGCTTTGGAGGTTTCACTATAACCCACAAATACTCCCTTCTTTCTAGAAGGTTCTAGTTTGAATCTCTTCTCTTTGGGTACATGAATATAGACAATACAACCAAAAATCCTAAAATGACTAATGTCAGGTTTTATGCCGGTAAAGGCTTCTTCAGGAGTTTTGTTATCAAGATGAGAATGAGGACATCTATTTTGGATATAGACAGCAATCCTAGAGGCTTCTGCCCAGAAAGATGTTTCAATGTTTTGGTCCAGCAACATTGCCTTAGCAACTTACACAATGGTTCTATTTTTCCTCTCAGCAACTCCATTCTGTTGAGGATTGTAGGCAACTGTGAACTCCCTCTTAATTCCAGCACTCATGTAGAATTCTTTAAAAAATCTCAAAGGTATATTCTTTCCCATTGTCTGTCCTTAAGGTTTTTATTTTCTTTCCGGAGAAGTTTTCAGTGAGGGCTTTAAATTCTTTGAACCTTTTGAGGATTTCTAATGACTCTTTACACTTAAGGAAATAGATCCAGGTTTTCCTAGAGAAGTCATCTACAAATATGACATAGTATATAAATCCTGCTTTAGAAGGTACAGACATGGGTCCACAAAGATCAGAGTGAACCAGTTCTAACACATTAAGGGTTTTACTTAGGCTATTCTGAAAGGATCCCTTAGTATTCTTTCCTAGGGCACAACCTTTACAAGTTCCCTCATGAGATGGTTTTAGCTTGGGTAAGCTTGTAACAAGTTTTTCCATAGAAGGTAGGGCACGAAAATGGAGGTGTCCTAATCTTCTATGCCAGATTTCATTTGTATCAACAATGTCAAGGGTAAGGGCTTGTTTAACCTTAGTGCATAGTTTGTAAAGGTACCCTTGTCTTATGCCTATGGTATGGGCCTTCTTGATAGTTGAGTTCTTAGGCCATACTAGAACTTTACCATCCATAAATGTAACTTTGTAACCATTGTTTTCAAGGGCAGAGATGGATATAAGATTTCTCTTTATTCTAGGTACAAATAAGACTCCAGTAAGTTGCAGAGAAATCCTAGATTTCAACTTGATGGAGCATGTTCCAACCCCTTTTATAGGATATGCAGAATCATCCCCGATGGTTACTTCTTCATCAGACTTTTCAGTCATGGAGTCCAAGTGTTCTCTGAACCCTGTGATGTGTCGGGATGAACCACTATCAATTACCCAATTTTGAGTGTTGTCAGATACTTGACTAGAAAGGGCTGTATAGAACACAAAGTTCTCAGATTCATGATTTGGTTTTGACTTTTCTACTTTGGTAAAGGATGCTTGTTGTTTAGTTCTATCAGGGCACTTCATTGCATAGTGACCATACTGATCACATCTAAAGCATTGTACTTGAGAGATATCTTTCTTCTTATAAGATTCCTTTCCATTGGAATTTCTTTTTCTTTTAAAAGATCCTCTCTTGTACGAGTTTTTCTTACTCCTCTTATTAGATGTTGTGTGGAGAACATGAATGTCTTCATCTATGTGTTTCTGTTTATTCTCTTTTGTGGAAAGTCTTGTTTCTTCTTGAAGGCAGTCAGTTCTTAGCCTGTCAAACTTAGGGAGTTTAGACCTCGCACTTACTCCTTGAACAAATGACTCCCATGAGTTTGGTAGGCGTCCTAGAGCAATTAGAGTTAATTCTTTGTTGTCAATCTGATATCCAATTGTGGATAATTGATCCCTTAGTTCAATAATCCTCATGAAGTATGCATTAATGGACTCTCCTTTGTTTATTTGAGCATTGTTGATTTGCCTTTTTAATGCTAGAGTCCTGTAGGTGTTGTTGATTTCATAAGTACTCTCAAGAGATTTGTACATATGGTATGCAGTTTCATGTTTTGCTAGGATAGGCACTATATGATCCCTAACTGCATCTACTAGGATTTTCATGGCTCTTTCATTGTTTTCGATCCATTGAGTTTTCTCAAGTTCAGCCTCTGGCTCCCTTTTATTTTCTCTCACAAGTGAGTCTAGTTCCTTCTCTCTAAGAATCATCATGATCTTAAATTTCCATGATGTGAAATTGTTTGCTCTTGCAAGACGATCTTCAAATCTGATCACACTTGACATTATGAAGAATGTGATGTGAATTCGATTTTTGAAAAATACGAATTTTCTAGAGCAAATTGATTTGATTTGGATTCACACAACCTGGCTTTGATACCATGTAAATGTAATCAAATCTTTTCACAAATAGGATCCTAGAACCTAAGAATAAACTAAGGTCTGAAAATCTGTGTAAGAAAGTTCTAAGTCAAAAATGTGATTTCCAGATTTCTTCTCTAATTGTGATTTCCAGATTTCTTCTAAATGCGAATGTGCTGATTGCAGAACATTAATTGGTTTCGATATTTGCATTCAATGTTGGAATTCCTATTTGAATGTAGAGAGGCTCGCCTCCAAGGGATGCGTCCCTTGAGAGGACGTGTCCCTTTGGGGGCGTGGGCCTTCTCTATAGTCGAATATCAGTTAGCTTAACTAACTTAACACATATACCCCCTCACACAGGGTGGATATATATCATAAGAATTCCGATTTTAATTTCAATATGAATTTCAAAAATCATTTATTAAAATTCGATTTTATACATGCATTATAAAATTCGATTTTACTTATTTTAGAAATATTAAATATGAAGAGCAATTTATCATATATAAAAGATGAAGGTGTTTATAGCGATCATAGTTTTATATCTGACCAAAGCTACAATTCATCAACAATCGTGATAGTGGTCTTTTAAGTAGAATTTTAAGCAAGATTTTTGATAAACTTGGATAAACTGTCTCTAGATATCATGACAAATTGGTTTTGTGTGGTCCATGAATCATAAAGTATTGGAAGTGCTTAGCATTTGGACATGGTCTACATTTTATGTAATTATTAAATGAGTAATGGATTTGTAAGCTGTCAAAAATGGGTTAAAACATTAACAAATAATTAATTCCCTAAATTGACTAAAAAAATGTGCACAATTTGCACCTGCAAAATTAACCACGGAGAATTGGGAATATGCTACACACGAATTTGGTTTTCATGAACTGAAGTAGTTGTGTGAGGATACTCAAATGTGACACCATAAATTAGAAATACATAATATGAATATGTCAAAAGCTAATCCTAGGTTCCTTTCCATCGACATGATAAAGAATATGGTCATGATGAATTGTTCATTAGGCTCAACATTTGCTGAAGGTTTCACAAATGGGGTAACAAGCTAAGAGGGCTTGATTGTGAAGGAAACTCAATTGTTAAATGTTCTTGAGCTATAGTGCTATTGGGATGTTTGACCACTTAGGAAGTCCCAAAGCTTTATCCTTGGGAGCATTGCTTAGATGCAATGAGTGCCAAGTGGACAATTTGTGCTTATAAGAAATGAGTTCATGTGAGCTATGTTGTACCCAAAACAAAATTTTTGCTTCATTAAGGCATTTTGATTAAAATGGTCTAAATCTTGTAAAATTGTCGTCAAAAGTCAGTTTTAGGTTAACCAAGCATGGGCTTTTTGTGGGTTTTTTGTCTAGAAGATACTGGCAAAATTTGAAAAATTTGAAAATTAGGGTTTTTGGACCCTTATTTTTTTAGGAAAAACCCTAAAAAATAGGATCTTGTTAGAATTGACTGAAAATTATTTTGATTGGCTTATTTCACGTCACGATCATGTTGGCAAAGTCAGAATCAAGAAAAAGTCAGTTTAAGGCTGGTGGGTAGTTTTCACTTTTTCGGGAGAAAAGTTAGGACCTCCGAGGTTGTCAATGGTAGTTGACCACTACCAGGTGTCGAAATCTAAGCCTCAAACTCATCACAGAAGATTCTGTGGCGAAAGATGCTAAAAAAGATGCTTCGCGATAGAGGGGATTTTCAAATGGTGAAAATTGTAAAAAATATTCTAAGCTGGAAACACTGTGCTTTGCTACGTGGGAGATACTTGTGCAATCAACGTGCAAGTCAACTTTGCAGTGTTCGTACACGTAAAAATGGTGAGCTGCAGTTATGCACTCGCGTTAGCGGCAACAATGCTTCAATGCAGTCGGCTCAGCAAGTGACACGGTGTTCGCGAAGCGCGACGGAGGAGAAAACCATCAAGTTTGGAGCATATTGTGCCCTTGTAGGCTAGGGGCGCCTTTGAATTTGAGGGCCTTAATGCAGTTGAAAATGGTTGCAAATACATTCATCTTCTTCGGAATTTTGTCAGCTTTCTAGCGAGTCATCAAGCGAATCCATCAGATTTGCGTAACACCGGCAAACGAAGGCGGAAATAGAAGATGTGGAAGATTTACACATCAAAGACGACAGTCAAAAAACAAAATTTGCGCCCCTGTAGCCCAGGGGCGCCCTTGAATAAAGCCTGTTAGGTGCCAAAATTTGCAAAAACCATCTCCGGCTAATCTTTCCAGATTCAACCTAGCTTCGCAATGAATCCATTTGCCAGTCCATCAGATGTATTGAACGACTATAGTTATTGATCCAACGAGCACGTAAAACGGAGGGTAAAATGAAAGTCAAAATGACAGATGTACCTCTGTAGGCCAGGGGCGCCTAGCCTTTTGGTCAGCTAGATGGGGTTTTCAACAACTGTCGTCTTTACGAGATCTATGCAGAATCCTTCTAGCTTCACAATGAATTCATCCATTAGCTCTTGGGATTTGTCAAACCTCTGTGAGGAAGGTTCAAGCACAAAACGCTGGAGGCGAAAAGCAAGTGGAAATTTGGCTAAGTATGGAAAAATGCACCCTTCTTGAAAAAGGCGCCCTTCTATTGGAGGCCTTAGATGCAGTTTTCTAGCCTGATGACCCCCATGAACATCTCTTCCAAGTTGTTCAATCTCCGCAATGAGATTGTCAATGCAAACATCGGAGCAATCCAGCTCCCAACAGCTAAGGTCAACTGGAGCTTTCCGTTGGAAGTTACAAGTTGCAGAAAAAGCTCAATTGTGCCCTTGCAGGCCAGGGGCGCCCTTGCATTTGAGGTTCTTAATCTAACTTTCAGACGTTGCATATGCAGTCATCCTTTGCAAAATTCCTTTAGCTTCGTGATGGATCCAGTATCCAGTCAACTGGAGTTGTCAGTCACCGGTAGTTGCGGATTGAATGCACGGAGGGTCAAAATCCAAAAAACGGCTAAGTCTGGTGAAACATGCACCCTTTTTGAAAAAGGCGCCCTAGAATTTAAGGTGCCAGATGAGGTTTTTAGCTTTCGTAGCTCCTAACAACATCTTTTTAGACTTGACCCAACTACACGATGAATTCGTCAGCTCAGCTTCAGGGTCAACCGGGCATCTGAAATTCATGGTCAAACAGAGGCTTCGGTGACGAAATTTCAAGAAATTTTCTAAGTCTAAGCATAATGGCGCCTAAAGTCAAACTTTGACTTTTTGAACTGAAGTGTTGTGGACGCCCTATAATGGAGGGATTTTTGAACTGAATTAAAATAATAATAAAACTTCAGTTTAACTTCCAAGTTGAACTGCAAAATACTTCATTTTTGCTTGCATGAGGCGTGTTTTCTCTTTGCATGCTGGGTGGTGCCCATTTTAGGGTTTTATAATCATCTAGTTAACTGAATTGGGGTCCAATAAGATTATTGCGTCCTAAATTTAGGGTTTTGCATGATGGGTTGACGCCTTAACTCACGTAATCTATTTATTAAAGCCTTTGGGCACCTATTTTCTTCATCACAACTTGGAGGCAAACACATTTTTCCTCGTGCAAGCAAGATTTGGAGGCGCTACAGGAATAATTTTTCAGTGTTCTTTGCAATTATAGGTCCAAATTGCTCAATAGGGTAGTTTCGCATGTTTCATTTTTCCGAAAAATTCTTCGCAAATTTCATCAGATTCAAACAAGGAGGCGAATTTCTTGAAGATTGACAGAGGCAGATTATAACTTCTATTTTCTCTCTCATGTTTCTTCTATCCTTGTCTTAGGTTTTCTCTTGCATGCACAAGTAAACGAGATATTTTTCAAAATTTGGTCTTCTGGGTTACTCTGCACAGTGTTGGCAACAAAACCCACGTGCCAGATTTTTTTGAAAAAATTGCCCCTCGACCCCTTAAAATTAGGGTTTCCGAAAAAGTCAAAATTTCAAAAAACGGAGAAACTTGGTTTGTTCAGCTTGCATGTGCCAACAAAACCCATATGTCAATTTTTTCCGGGAAAAAATAACCCCGATGCCCTTTGCAGCTTCTACACCGAAAAGTCATTGCATGCCTAAGTAAAAGTCAGTTTTTCAAATTTTTGACGATCTGGGTGGGCTTAGAATTTCATTCGCTACAAAACCCATATCTCAGAATTTTTTTCGTGAAAATTGCCCCTCGATAGGGTATTTTTAGATTCCCCAGAAGCTATTTTTAGCTATTCAGGAAAAGTTGTCAGAACATATCCGTGTTCACAGTCAATAGGCGAGTTTTTCAGAATGCAGTTCACTCGGACTGAATTCAAGACCAAATCGGTCTTAATTCATGATTTCATCAAAACAATTGACACAGATTTGCATCAAGTGGATCCAGAGGTTAACTTGAATGCTTCAGAGATAGACCAAACCACACTTCAAAACATTGAAGAATCTGGATTGCTAGAAGCAACCTCATTTCCCATCTTAGCACAGTGTATAGAGTTTGTTGGCATTTCAAATCACACCTCTGGAATGCGTTCTGGAAACAGACAGCTATGTGCAGTAAACTGCTCTTCGAATTAGGAGGGGAAGCTCCTTCTTTTGCTGAGTTGTATAAAGAAAGTAAACTAAACTTAATTTTGCCTATCTTTTTGTTTCAGCTGCTAGAACACAAGGTTATAGAACACTAGATGTTGTGGCTGAGGTTTTCCCTTTAATGAAACTAGACAGCTACAACTTAACCTACGCTTAAAACATTTCTAACCTCTCAAGTAAATGTAGAGCAAGAGAGTTTAGAAATGGACGAGTTTGATTTTTGACAAAGATACTTAAACAAACTTTTCTTCAACGTACATTTTAAGCAAGTTGAAAAAGAGATCATGAAAGTATTACGAAAATATGAGACTTTTATTTCAAGAGCAGCAAAGCAAGCTTCAAGATTTTATTTACTCACACTTCTAACACAAAAACAATAAACGAAAATCTGAGATATTTATATCGAGGGCAGCAAAGCAAGCTTCAAGATTTAATATACTCAAACTTTTGGAACAAAGATTACAATTTCGGGACAGCAAATTGTAGCAAAATACTTGCAACATGCGATCAACTTGATTATAATTGACACATAACACATGCACTAAACAAAGATTTGCAGCTAAGGAGGCATGCAAACTTGCTCTTTACACAAAGTGAACTGACACTAGATGATAACAAACATGAAGGCATAAGCTTAGCGATTTTGTTATCACAAGCACGGTTAAAGAAAAATGAGCAAACACTGCTCTTATTTATAACTAAGCAGAGGAGTAGGAAACCCTAAAATCTCCTTGCTTTTACAACTACTGCTTGCCAACATGCAAGCTTTATTTCTAATTCTAGAAAAGATAAAACATCTAAACCCTAGAAAACATCTAAAAATGGAAAGTGCCAACTCATGACAACTTATTACAACTGTTTTCTTTCTATCCTCAAAGAATGGATAAGAATCGAGACAAGAATAGAAAGAAAGGTTGGAAGAAGCTTCTAGAAGAAAGCAGATTTAAATCTCGATCACATCTGCTAAAAAGTGGGCAACTTCATTTGTAGTAGGAGTGTTGATACTATTAATAGTAAAATGCCGCTTTTCCAAGATTTCTTCGCCATTTGCAATAGATCTCAAGAAATCTTCACTCTTATTGGCCGCTTTCTCAAATTGTGTTGACATCATGGAAATCATCTTCATTCTTCCAATATTGCCATCGCTGCCATTGAAGACACTCTGAAACTCTGTTTGGACTACGTCAAACCCAATGTATGAACCATCCTCAAGGCAATATTGACAAGGAATTGCTGCAACAAATTCTCTGATGAACCTAAGAGTATCAATGACTCTTTGTTTATACACTGCAAACTCCTCAGATATTCTAACATATGTATTTACCTTGAAAAGATGACTTTCTTTCCACTCCAGGATTTGTCTTTTATGTTCTCTCGCCGTTGTAGAGCTGTAAGCCACCTCTAAATCTGCAATTATGATTTCGTGCATTGGTTTGAACTTGGCTATCAACTGCTCAAAATCTTGGATACCTTGACGTAAGTCATGAGCTTTGTATCTTAACTGGAAGACCTGTGTTAGAATTTTTTTTCCTCTGTTGATGATCTCTTCAATCCACTCTTGAGTTTGTTTTCCACAAATAACTAATTGCCTTAACTGTTGCTGATCAGCTAGTGTTTCTAAGACTTGAGGCAGCAACTGAGTTGTTTGTGAGGTGCCTTGGATAAGATTTGATATATATAACCGGAGTTGACGATTTTCAGCCTTGAGGGCTGCCTTGTCTTCTCCATCCTTCTGCACTCTTTCTTGAATGTTTTCAGTTACCATTTTAAACAAACTGATATCAGCATGTTGGGTACTCTTGCCAAGGTTTGCTTTGACCATTATGAAATCATCAACATCCACCTCATCGCTGATTTTATCTTCAAGAGGCGTAGCTGTCTCCATAACCATTTCACCCTCAAGATTCCTCTCAAAATGCATTTGTTTCTTGGCCTTCTTTTTGGGTGCTTCCTGATATATACTGAGGTCATCATCAATCACCTGATATGAAGGCCTTCTTCTCGTCCTTCCCAAAGAGCTCTTAAGCCAAGATGTGGTATGTCTACTAACATCCAAGGGAGGAATAATTGTAACATTGGCCTCTATCTCCTCGTCTTCCAAATCAATGTGAATTGGCGAAGACCTAGGAGATGGTAAATGATTTTGTATCAAAGGCTCATCATGTACTTCTTCTTGAAGTATGGGCTCAAGTGGAGGAACTTCTGTTTCAGCTGTAGGCTGCTCCTGTATAACAATTCCTATGTACTCCAACCTCCTTTTGACACTCTTTGCTGATCTACTGCCCTTTGTGACCTCTTGAGACTGAATTTTTTCTTTGTTCTTTGTTTGTGCTTTTGAAGAAGAGGGAAGAGATGAATGTTTCTTTGGCGGCTCTGCTACCGGAATAGACTCTCTTCTTTTGAGGATTCAAAAAGTCTTATTGTAATCTACCACTTGTCGTGTCCTTTCTTCCAACGTACTACATTCTTTGTGAGCCCAATTGACCTGTGGAAGAGGTTGTTGTTCAACCTGATTTCTAGTATAGGCTGGGAGAATCACATCTCCATCATCATCTGACAACCCTTCAATGTCTTCTGATAAGCAATCTTTCATCTGATGAAGGGTTAACCTACTGTTACTTCGCCTTCGCACCTCATACTCGTCTCTGCAATTAGCCCAAAAGTCTTCAAGTGCGGGCATATGAGCATAGTTCTGACCAAGTCGAGCTGCATAGAAGCCATGGGGATCATAGGATCGTCTTTCACTGAAAGGCTTGAGACCAAATTTGTCTAACTCCTTACCCATTTGTTTAGCTTCTGCGGATGATCTACAAGTGTAAATACCTAAGGCAAAAGGAAAGCTGAAGGCTGGTTTCTTCTTGTTTATGCAGACAAGTGTGAACACTTGATACCTGTATGAAGAATTCCATACACACTACCTCATCTGATGGATACCTCGGTAACATAAGAGGAGCTCCTGAATAACCGTACACCCTTAGGTAAGTGAAGGTGGCAAACTGAATAAACCAATCAGCCCATTTTGATATTGCAGCCCTGGCAACAGATGAGATGCGAACATGTAGCTCGTTGTCCAGGTCTCGCACTGTGTAGATTAAAAATGCTTCATTCACCCGTTTGTAATGATATGATGCAGCAGTGAACTCCAACTGAGTGTAATAATTGTAGACATCTTGAATGTTTAGAGAATCCTCTGAATTTACCTTGATAGGCAACGAAGTAGACTAGGTAGGAGACCATGTGGAATGCATGTCTATTGAAATACTCAGTTATTTGATGGTGAAGGCAATCACTGATCAATGTAGGCCAGTCATAGAACTTAGTCTTTTTCATTATGTGAGGTATAACATAGGACATCCAAGTGCTGAAACTTTGTTGCATCTGCTTGACCAGTAACCCGGTTGAGTAAAGTGATTATTATAGCAAATTCGTCCTTGAACTGTCCTCTTCCGACGTCCTTTGGCAATGTGGTGTATTTCTCTTTCAGCCACCTGTGTGCAATCTTCTTGTTGTACTTATCTTGATGCTCTTCCCATATCCTTTAACATTCTTCTACGTTGATGGTAACACTCCCAGGCCATGGTGGAATGGAGAAGCATTTCTCAATCATGTCTGGCTTCAGGCTACATATGATTCTTCCATCAACTGACTGTGTTTCCCTTGTGGCTGGATTATAATGCTTGATGCAAGCAATTATGAACTCTAAGCTCTGTACTGAGAAAGTTATGGATGTTGCTGCAAGGAGACCTGAATGGCCAAGATGCCTGATGGTGGTGTTGCCTGCATCTTCTAAAAGACGTAAATTGAACACTGGCTTGATATGATGCAAGTCCATCTCGGCCGTTTCAACGGAATCATGGTACAACATTGATTTGGTTTTGAAATCTGCAGGAGTGTACTCCATTCTGCAAAACTTAAAGATTAACAGTAAACACGCCTAGGTTCTGACAATTTTTAGCAAACTTTCTAATTTTAGCTTGCTGATTTTTCTTCCTCAAACGGACGAAATTTTGAGATTTTTTCTGAGATATGGGTTTTGATTAGAATTTCGTTACAAGCCAACCTAGATCATCCGTTTTTGAAAATATGAAGTGAAGACTGAAAAAGCAGCAAACCTTAATTTTCTCCAAAAAAAAGCAAAAAAACTGGCATCAGGGTATTGTTCTTGAGCATATTTTGGATGAACCCAGTTGATTAGATTTTACAAACCCTGGCTTTTGACTGAAAAAACAATAGTTTTAAGTTTCTCTAAAAAAGTTGTGATATGGGTTTTGTCTAGAAGAAGGTTTAGCATAGACCCAAAAGATTAGAAATGGATGAATTTGAAGTTTTCCTTGACATGCAAAATAAAAACAACTGCTGCAACTTAGAGAAAATTCTTCAACAATTTGTCCAGAAGATAGAACAAATATGAATCAGCTTGCTGAAAATTGATAATATTAGCCTTCTTCTTCACAAATATGAGGTTCTTGATGAAGAAATATGAAAAAGGAGGCCTTCTTTGATTGCTGATCTGAAATTTTATGAGAAACCAGCAAGTTAGGGTTCTTGAATCTTGAAAAATATAGGTTTGAAGTTGCTGCTCTGTTTCTCCTTGAAGGCACCTGCAAGAAAATATAAAAAATAATGCATAGAGATGTCCTTAAATAAGTTTTTGTTTTGAAAACAGTTTCTCAAACCCTAATTTGATGAAACCCTATATTTAGCTCATGCCTTGTGCAAAGGCGTTTTTCCTCTCTTGTAAATTTTTTGAAATTTCTCAAAAATAAACTAAGGCATGAGAAGTTGGGCGCCCTTCTTGAGGTATGGCGCCCAGTCTCCCCAGACTTAGCCAAATTTCCATCATTTTCATCTTTTGTCCATTTTTCAACCTTGTTTAAGCTCTATCTCTTGGCTTCCTGATTGATCCGACGAACGAATTGAACATTCCATTGCGGAGCCTGGTTGAATCTAACAACATTGTTTTGGAGACGTCATCTGCTAAAACTTCATTTGTCCCTTCGAAATGTCAGGTGCCTATCCTTGATAAGGGCGCCCATTTTCTCTAGTGTTAGCCATTTTCATGATATTCAAATTTATGCTTGTCTTTTGACCTTCAGGTGAATTGATGATTCCGGGTGCTGTGTTGATCAGATCGACTGTTTGACGGATTCACTGGATAGCTGAGATGATTCTTGAAGAGGTCTCTTGGATACCTCATCTCCGGAAATTGACTTTTGGTGGCTCTAAACCCTAGGCGCCCGTCTCCTTCAGGGGCACCCATGGCTTCTAGAATTAGTTTTTTATTTTGGATTTTCACTATTGCTTCCAACTCTTGCCATTTCTCACAATTTTTCTCCTCAGTTCGGCTTGTGACATTTGACGACTGCTAACTCTGACGGACGAGTTGACGGATTCGTTGGAAAGCTGGGTCCAGTCTGACGAAGTTATGTTGGAGGAGTCTTCTGCAAATTTGATCATCTGATACCTCAAAAGCTTGGGCGCCCTTCTCCTTCAGGGGCGCCCATCTTCTCCAGACTTAGATTTTATTCTGTGTTCTTTGTCTTCAGAGTCTTAAAACATCTCTCCGTGACCTTTGTTTGTCTTATTTGTCGGTGATTGGATGATCTGACGAACATGCCGACTAATTTGTTGCGGAGCCGAGATGATTCTGAGCAACATTGGCCTAGAAGCAAAAACCCTAATTTTAGCTTTTGGCCTCTTGAAAAACTGGGCGCCTTTTTGCTTCTGGGGCGCCCATGGCTGGCAGTGTTAGAAAAATTTATCAACTTTTCAACTTTTTACCTTGTTAAACGTGCCTTCCTTCGTTGTGACTGCTGGAATGAAAAATTTACTAAGGCATTGAAGTATGGGTGCCTCTTCTTGACTGGGGCGCTTGAAGTCTCAAGACTTAGACAAAATTTCTTATTTTTCATTTTTCAAACTTCCTTTGCCTGTTCCTTGTTCTTTGTGCACGTTGTTCGTCGACAACCTCTGTTTGATGCCTGAGTGTTTGATTTTGACACCTGGCAGCTGTCTGACCTCCATTGATGACCTTGGATCTCCGAAAAAGCTTTTGGAAAAACAAAATAGACCCAGTAGAGTAAAACTGATCTTTTTGTGATTCTGACTGCACCAGCCTAATGAGAAAGTATTTTAAGCCAATCAAAATCAATCTTAACCCTAACGGCCAAACTTTCTATTTTTAGAAAATTTTACAAGTATCCGTTTCGTAAGAAACCCAGAAAAACCCACAAAAAGTTTTTATTTTTAGAAAACTGCTAAAAATAGAAATTTTCCTAAATTTTAGGGATGAAAAATTTAAGTCTGGGTATTGTTGGTTTGATCGTTTTGAACCGACTCAAATTGCCTGATTTTGAAATTTCTAAGTTTTTGACCCTCATGCAAGACATGCAAAACCCCATTTTTGACCTTTTCTGACAGATTTAACAGTATTTTGACTCATTTCTTCAAAATGCCTAAGTGTAGCGAAAATTTTAATTTGGGCTACAACAAAGTTCGTAATTGCTTGTGTAAGGCATTACAACTCTACTACTTGAGAAATTCAATCAATGGATGGTCGAACGATATGCAGTCTCAAGCCCAAATACATCGAGAAGTGCTTCGGTATTGCTCCGAATCCAAACAATTTGGTCATATCTATGGAGAAGTGTGAAAATGCGTTCAATTATGAGAGGGAGAAATGTCAGAGAAGAATGGCAGACACATGGCTCAAACAAAAAAGGACTAACTTACCAAAGAATGTGGGTCACGGAGAATTTAGAGATGAATATGCGGTAATGATCACCCTACTCAACCGTGTCACCGGTCAAGCGGATGCAAACAAGTTCCAGCCTTGGATGTATTACATCATGGCTCAGATCATCAACATAAAGGAACGCTATGATTGGGCTTCTTTGATCAACGACGTTCTCCACAAACAAATGACCAATTTCTTGGTTGCTCACGAATTCCACATGTGTTCATACCTCATGTATCTGATAGTCTACCAAGGCCAGTTTAGAGGGTTAAACACTGTGGGGATTCTAAGTGTACAAAAAGTTCATCAATATTACTTGCAGCTTGAGTTCACACAGTTCGAGTGACACTTCAAGTGAGTGCAGGAAGCATTCTTAATGTACATTGTGAGGAATCTTGATCGTGAGTTACATGTGCGTATAGATTGGGCGGATTGGTTCATCCAGTTCCCAAATTTTACTTACATCCGCCTGTATGGGTACTCAGGTCATCCAACCATGCTACCTTATTATCCCTCGGATAAGGTGGTCTTCATGGAGTTTCTACGGCAGTTGTACGAGGTCCACTCCTATCGACGTGTCAAATGCAATCCAGTTGTCAATTTTCCATTACAGATGGGGATTTATAGGTGCAAGTCAGCAGCTGACGCCAAGGCTTAACCTCATCGTTGAGAGATGCTCGTATGACCCTTGGGGTCACTTTTCAGCACGCCTTGGCGGTCGTTCTTCACACAAGCCTTTTATGGAAGACTATTGGTTCAACTATGAGGATGAATTCGAGGTGCGAAGGCGCAACTACAACAGGTTCACCCTTTCACAGATTGCTGATTTCATGTCAGAGGATGTGGAAGGGTTGTCAGATGATGATGGGGATGTCACACTTCCTCAATTCTTCCACTTCCAGTCATTGATTGGTACGCCAAAGAATGCACATCTATTAAGGAAAGATCCAATAGGGCTGTTAGAAATAGCATACTTTACTTGGATAGCAAGAGGTCGAGGAAGGCAACCATGCCAAATACAGAGCCACCACCGTTGGTTACTTCACTACCTTCCTCGTCAAAGTCAAAACCCAAACAAAAGACATGGAGTAATCCTCCTAGAACAACCAGAGTGTTAGGAAATACTAAGGGAAAAGCACCAGTTGTTTTGGACTAGCAAGAACATGTAGAGATAGCCATAGATACAACTAAGAATATGCCAAAAGCAGAGCTTCCCATTTCGTCACCAACACCACAACAATCCCCGGTTCGCATTGACTTGGAGCCAGACTTGCCACCACATAGCAATACTTCAACGCATTCTCACTCATCAAGAATTCCTAGGTCTACTACCGGCCCTTCCAACAAGATTAGTCGAGATTCGTCTTTGCTTAAGAATTTTTTGGGTAGGAAGAGGAGGCAACCATCCTATCAACTAGACTTTGCAGATTTTGATCATGTCTACCTAGACACGCCAGATAAAAAGTGCAAGAAGCAGGTTCATGTGGAGAGGAATGTTGACAAAGAAATAATCATTGAAACCGCTACACAACCAGAGGATAGAAACTTGAATGAGGTAGAAGTTGACGACTTCACTTCAATAAAGGTCAACCTTGGCAAAGCACACGCCAAACCATAGTTGGAAAACTCGGACTCGCCGCGGACTCGGCAGCCCAAAAATATGACTCGGACTCGGGACTCGGGACGGACTCGGGAAAAGACTCGGCAAGGACTCAGCAAAAAAAAAAACCGTAGTTTTACAAAAAAAAAAGAACAAATTAATGCATTTAGAGAATATAAGAGCTTAATTTGATTATCAAACACTCATAATTCAAAGATTACACATGTCATATGATCATCAAACACTCAATAATTGAAATTTAATCATTCATAGTCATCAAATACTCATAGTTTCACTTTCAATGTATAACATCATAAGTTTATAAATGTTTACATATAATCATGTCAAAAAGAGGAAAACATTAACAACCACATATAATCTACATCTTCCTCTTTCCCCTCCCAATGGTACTCAATTTTGGAGGCCTAGAACTAGAAGGTGCCCGTGTTGTAGTATGCAAACGAGGACTAGGAGATCGAGCAGGGGAAAAATGATATTCAAATGTGTCTTCGTTGTCCTCCATGGCATCCAATCTTGCTGCTTCTTCTTCTTCTGCTGCTGCTCTCTCTAATTCAGCAATATCCTCATCAGTAAGTAAGACATCAGCCTCATCATTTTGTTCATTAATAGTCCATTCACCATATGGATCAATGTCATCCAAGTCGATGGACTCGTGTGAAACACCCTCCACCTTCCTAGTTCGAAGGCGAAGGTTGTACCGAACAAAAACTAAATCATTTAGGCGCTGCTGAGTCAACCTGTTTCTTTTCTTTGTGTGAATGTTTTCAAATAAACTCCAATTGCGTTCACACCCAGAAGCACTGCATGGCTGCGACAAGACACGTATGGCTAGCTTTTGAAGATTTGGTGTGCTAGCACCATAGTTCTCCCACCATAGATCTACAAAAACATGTTTAAAAAATATAAGTATTAAGAAATAAGAATAAAGTAAAAATCTATATGTAAGAATCAAGTTTCTAATTTCAATTTTTACCTGGTTGTTGTTTTCCTCTCCTTTCAATTGCTTGTTGGGAGGAAAAGAGTCTCCCCTCTGCACCCTTGTAGACCTTGAATAGATAAAAGAAAAAGTAAATCAAATATAGAAAATTCATAGATAGTCAAGGCTCAACATTGCAAATTCATAAATAAGATGTAACAAATCTCACCTCCAACTCATCAAGCACCTTATCTTCTCAGCTCACTATCAGGCACCATCCTATCAATGCAAGTGACAACACCGTCCATGACCTCCTCATCCGCCTTAAATGAGTCCGAGAAGTAGAACTTCGGATTCAAGAAGTAGGCAAAGGCATGAATCGGCTGGTGGAGTTGGTTTGTCCATCTCCGATCAATGATGCGCCATATGATTTCATATTTTTTTTGTTGCCGCCATAGTAATGTGATATGGCCTCTTTGGCCCTATCCATGGCCTCATAGATGAAACCCATTGGCATGCCATCTCCATCCACCATACGAAGAACCCTCACCAAAGGCTCTGTCACCTAAAAAAATGAAAACAAATGTTAAATTATAACAAAATTAACCCCTCAAAAAATAAAAAACAGCAAATAGATTATCATGTATAATTTTTTTTGTGTGATTGCTACTTACCCCCATCAGCTCCTCTCCATTTTTGATGAATGTCTCATCAAAAACTATGGTAACAATCCTCTCCCCTTCAGCTCTACTGGAAAATGAGGACTCCTTCCAAGCATCGGACACAAACATTTGCTTGAGATGACCAATGGCACCAAGAATGCTTTGCAATGTGAGGAAGTGGCTAGCAAATCGTGTCACTCCAGGTCGCACAAGGTCCTTGCCATTTGTGAATTTCCTCATCAAAGAAAGCACCCAAGTATGGTTGTAGATAAATTTTGTAACACTTTTTGCATCTTCAACCACTCTTTTGACCCATGAAATCTTCCCAATATCCTCTAACAATAGGTCCAAGCAATGTGCAGCACATGGAGACCATGCAATTGTGGGATACCTCTCCATAAGTAGCCTACCTGCAGCTACATATGCAGCTGCGTTGTCCGTGATAATTTGGACAACATTATCAACTCCAACCTCCTGGACCACCCCATCCAATAGACTGCATAAAGTCTCAGCATTTTTAACTTCATGGGAGGCATCTATTGATTTTAGGAACACCAATCCACCATTTGAGGCCACTAAAAAGTTCAGGAGAGTTCTATTCCGTCCATCTGTCCACCCATCAGATAAAATGCTGCAACCTTTTCTTCGCCAAAATTTCTTTTGCTCATCAACTACAAGCCGTGTATTCTTTACGGATTCCTCTAGCAATGGCCCACTCAAATCTTTAGCTGATGGGGTCTTAAACCCCTTTCCTGCAACTGTAAGGGCGTTCACTAGACCTTCCCAATATGGGCTGCTTGCAACATTGAAAGGTAGATTATTGTAGTACCAAAAGTTTGCAGCAGCCATCCTAGCTTCATGATGCTTTTCCTTATTCCAACCGGTACCTTCAAGTGAAGGTTGTGCTCCTGGAACATTACGTGGAATAAAATAATTTGGTCCTGATGAAGGACCGTGGCCAGCACTAGCAGTAGAATAGGAACCCTCAGGACTCTCACCAAAAGATGAATGTGGAGCACGAACACTTGGACTTGCAGCAGTAGCACCATGAGGCATAGTTGGTGTAGAAGGGGATCCACTCATCATTGATGCTAGGGCATTCTTTGTTTTTTGTCTTTCATCTTTTTTTAGCTCATAGTCAGCAAGAAGGGCCTTTATCTCTCTAATAATCTCAGGAGTAGTTTTAGGGCATCCCTCCACATTTTGCCCAGGTATCCTTGCAAGGTGGTATTTTAACCTGTTTATTCCTCCTGTCATCCATTTTTGACATTCAGTACATGTCACTTCACCTTTTTTGATTCCTGGTATTCCATACTTCCATGCAGGGTCTTTTCTCATTCCCTTTGGATTTGAAGACGACATTGCTGTTTCAAGTTCAACGTGGAAAAAAAAAAATCAGCAAGGGTTTGCAAAAAAATCAGCAAAAAAATGTGATTCAAAGTTTCATTTATTTGCAAAAAAAAAGAATGCAAAACCAAGCTAGAAATAATAGAAATTAGGCTATAATGGCTATTAAGGAAAATAGAAAAAAAATTTGGCAGCATATCCCCTTATTTTTCTTTATTTTTTAAAATTTTGAAAGCAAAAAAACAAAAAAAAGAAATGTTAGATCACTTACCTGGCTCTATTTTGATCTTTTTAGCTCCTCCTCCTGCCTTCTTTCAAGCTAAAACCAATTTGCAGACCTAAAAAACACCAATGCTTGAGCTAAAATGAACAAAAAATTTAAAAAAAGTATGGGTTTTAACCCATTTAGACGCCCTAGCCGCGGACGAGAGTCCTGGGTCGGGACTCCCGAGTCCGACCTCTGGACTCGGCCGAGTCCAGAGGTCGGACTCAGGAGTCCCGACCTAGGACTCTTCTGGACTCGACTCTCGAGTCCGTGGCGAGTCGACTCGGCTCAGCCACGGACTCCCGAGTCCGCCGAGTCCGCGGCGAGTCCTGAAGAGTCCGCCAACTATGCGCCGAACAAAGGTGGATTTCCTCGAAGTTGCAACGAAGAGCATAAAGGAGAGTGTGATAAAGGATGGTGAAGATAAAGCAGTCCTCAAGGCTGAAAACCAGCAGCTTCGCCAATATATCTCCAACCTTATGCATAGCATTGAAAATGTCACCGCCTTGCTCCCGTAGATGTTAGAGTTACCAACAAAACAAATTCAGCTAAGTCAGCTGGTTGTATATGGAAAGCGCCTAAAAGACTAGGAAGAAGAGTTCATCACAAGGGGCTGCTTCATACTTTCAAAGTTGTACTAGTTGAGGTACAATGCCCACCAACTTCACCTACAAATTCAGGAGTCGGAGCAAGACATAGCGGTTGACAAAGCATGAAATGAAATCTTGATCTCTCACTTGAGGATGGCATATGACTCGGTTACAATAGAAGAGGATAAGGAAGCATATTTTACTTGGAGAGAACAACAAATCTTCAAGGTAAAAACAAATGAAACAATTTCAACAGAGTTGACCGAGAGCAGAGAAAAGGTGACAAATGCACTCCAGTTCGTGAGAAATTTCATGTCGCAAGTCCCTTGCCAGTATCAGCGTGGAGATGGTGCATACATTGAGCTCGCCGACGTACAGTCAGAGTTTACAAATCTCATTCGTAGCATTTTCAACAGTGATTTAGCTGGTTGTAAGTTGAGCCAACTTGCAGCCATGTCAGCACAATTTGATGAGGCGGCCAAGAGTAGAAGAGAATTGCAAAGTTAGATCACAGATGGTGAAGAGATGCCGCGAAGACATCAAGTACTTCAGAGGAGTATCAGTGCCCCAGATGGAGATGTAGTTAACAACTTCTTGGAGGAGTTGGCTGCTTAGAGACACAGCCAGTGAACTACAGATCTAGACATCCCACCTTTTCAGGATAGACATTAAACATAACAGTTAACTTGATGCCTGTTTCCAAGTTAACTTGCTGTCCTACATATCATTGCATGTCTATTTTGGAGTCACTTCTGTGCATTTAGAGTTAGATTTCAGTAAACTAATGTTAGTTATCGGTTGACTCTCATATCAATAAAGACTTGCATGTTGCAAAGTCCAATCAGTATAGTTTAGAATCAGTTAACTGAGGTAGTTTCTTCAGTTAACTGTTAAGTTGCATACATTTAGACCTAATAATAAATCTTGCATGCTTGCAAGACTGAATATTAACTCAAGGAGATTTTAGGGTTCCCTACTGTTAGTGTTTCTTAGATCAGATTAAACAATGAAAGCACTTAATAGAATTGCAACACATAAGACAATGAACACAACAAGATACCCTGGGAAAACCCTCCTCTTGAGGGAGAAAAACCCAGCAAATGATTCTCTTATATAATGTAGCACAAGAGTAGAAAATCTGCTTACAACTCAGGCCCAACAATGGCCAACAATGAATACAATGAGGTCGCACCTCTCCAAGATGCACAAGATACAAATGAATATGTTCTTCCTTGAAATCGGATCTGCTGCTATGAAGTGCGAATTCTGCTCTTAAGGAAATGCGAACTTGCTTGAATAATGAATGTGATGAAACAATGACAAATAAGACCTTGTATTTATACAAGTGTGGCGCCTCTTGAACATAGGTCGGCCCACATAAAAGAACATAATAAATATAATAAACATGATAAGGTTGGCCCAAGTAATAACCAAAGTATGCGAGCAAGATAGGGTCGGCTATCTTCATTCATTAAATATTGTAATCATGAATTAAATAGCCGAAGGCTATTCATTTAATTCATGTACTTCTTCTTGTAAATTGTGCGAAGGAAGTGCAGCCCTAAGCTGCTATAACATCAACACCTACTCCTTTGAGGTTCTATAAATAAGAGCATCCTTGCTCATTTGTACTTTAACTTTTGCTGTGATAACAAATTGCTGTGCCCACCTTGCCTTGCAATATTGCTATTCTGTACTTGTTCACTTTGTTTAATATAAAGCGGGTTGATCGTTTATTATGCGTTAGTTCCTTCATACAATTTGCGGTCCCAGATTTATTTGTTTCTAATAAGCTTTTTTTCATATCTACACCTCGGATAGGGGTTCTTCCTCGGGAATTTAGAAATAAAGTTTATCGTTTGATGTTGTTTATAATAGTCTTTCTTTCATATCTACACCTCGGATAGGGGTTCCTCCTCCTTGGGAATTTAGAAATAAAGATTGTCGTTTAAGTGTTTGTTTCCAGTAAGCTACTTTCAGCCTACACCTTGGATAGGGGTTCCTCCTCCTTGGGAATCTTGAGAACTAGCTTGCCGTTTGATGTTGTTTCCAATAACCTTTATTTCAGCCTACACCTCGGATAGTGGTTCCTCCTCCTTGGGAATCTTGAGATAGAGTTTATTGTCAACCATTCCCAAATATGCTCCTAATTCCTCTTTCTCTGTTTTTCTTAAGGAAATAGGATAGTTTTAGCATTAGCTTAGTTGTAGTTAAGACCTGCGGAAACCAGAGAAAATCTTAGCTGCAATGTATTGAGTTTCTTAACCTTGTGCCTCTACCAGCTGAGTCAAAAAGATAGGATTTTAGAATACTTTACTTTTTTACGCATATCAGCAAAAGAGGGAGCTTCCCCTCCTAATTTGAAGAGTAGTTAATGCTGTGCATAGCTGTCCGTTGCCAATACGCACTCCAGAGGTGCGAATTGTAACACCAACAAGCTACATCTCATGAAATATTGTTCAATATAGATTGACTTGAAAATATCTAGATGAAACGTAAAAATTCACATGTCATAATTTGTTCCATTGAGGGAGCACTTTTTTTACAAAATTGAAAGAGCAAAGGAGCTATATAAGAATGGTTCATGATGCACAACACTAGCTGAAAGTTATGCAAATTGGGTAGCAAGCTGAGCAGACTTCATTTTGGAGTAAGCTCTCCATTTGGAGTAGTACTGGCATGGGTGGCCTTTGGGAAGTCTTAGTACTTCACACCTGTGAGCATGACCTAAATGCAATGAGTTCCAAGTAACCATTCATGCTCGTTAGAGATGGGTTTTTGTGAAATATTGGAGCCATGTGGATTGACTTGAAACGACACAATTAAATTTTGGAAAACCATATCACATCATTTGATCCATTGTGGAAACACTACTTGTATAAAATAAAAGAGTTGGGGAGCTCCATAATGAATGTTTTACAAGTGACAACACTTGTTGAAAATTTTGCAAATAGGTAGCAAGCTAAGCAGGCTTGATTGTGGGAAAAATTCCATGGTTTTCCCATGTGAGTGTCACCTAGATGCCATGAGTAGGAAGTGGACCATTCATGCTCATGAGAAGTGGGTTCTTGTGAACAACTTACTCATGGGATACGGGTTTTTCTGATTTGTAGTTTTCTACAAGATTATACTTGTGTAAATTGTAGTCAAAATTAATCTTCACTTGTGCTATAGACTACTTGAATTTTCATTCAAATGATAGTTGAATTCCTTTTGAGTTAGAGTTGGAGCATGTACTCAAGTGTAGAGGATGATTTATACTTCTTAAACAAACATGAACAAAAGCAAATGACAATGTCCAAGGGGTTGGGCTTAATTGGTTAAAATGTTGGGTTTTCATTGTGGAGAGCCAAGTCTAATCCCCATGGGGACATCTAATGTAGAATTCTTAGTTGTGACTCTTGATCTTCCATAGTTGGCTTCTACTAATGTGGATGTGTGGTTTTTAAATAAATGGATTTCTAAGTAGCGATTCTTAGTCTTCCATGGGTGATTTCTAGTGTGTTTGCTTGTAAGAAGCTTGGATCAATCTCTAATAAGTGCTTGCAAGAGCTCATATTGGTCTCATGTTGTTGCTTGTATGAGTATAATATTTGTAAACTATTTGCAATATAAAAAAAAAGCAAATCACATCATAAAGAGACAAATTTATCTTGAAAACCTCAAGGTGAGGAAAACCGGTTGGAAGTAGAAAATGCATGACTTCCAAGCTTCCTTGGAATGTTAGAAAGAGAATATGGAAGACATGCATTTTCTACTTTCAAGTAGTGTGGTTGGAAGTACTTGACGCCAAAGACCACTAGGAAGATAGAGAATATGGCGGAGTCACCATTGTGCATACCTTGAATTGAGTTTGCGCATTTTTTGTAGAGGACTCTTCTTTTCTTTTCACCATTATCTTGGAAGTTTTCCAACATCTCTAATTTCAATTGCTACTCTTCTATGATGCCCATGAGGAAGTCCCCATGGCTTGTCAATTTGTTAAAGATGATCAAATCTATCAGATTATAAACTGAATAATGAACTTGAAATTATGAAGTTGATGTCAAGTTAAATCTGGATGTATGTATGAATTTCTAAGTCTGAATATCTGTAATAGATATTCGATCCTCAAGAGCAGAACATTTATTAATTTCGATGATCTTCTTGAGGATCGGATCTCCCATAAATATAGATAGGGAGACACGTACCATGAGCGGACATGTCTTAGTTATTGCGTCCCTTCGTCTAACTAAGACTACCGAATATTAATCGGTTTAGTCACTTAGCAACCATGAAGGACAATTTATATTTATCTTTGCACATTTAAATGTCATCCAATCTGGAACTCGATCTGATTTATATGTACAATTTATATCCTCTAAATGCAGATAGAAAACTATATTTGGGATGTAGCGATTTTGATATAAATGATGATGTTGAATATATTCAATCATCATTTATATCTGACCGAAGCTACCTTAATTCAACACTCCCTCTAAGCTAGGGAAGATAACTCCAACCAAGTATATAGTGATATCACCTTACTCGTGATATCAAAAGATATGGTATGCTTCTAAAAGTGTCAAGTCACATGACATTCTTCATAACACATTTTCATTATGGTATGTGCACTGACATCAAGTCTCATGATGTCTACCATAATAAATCATGGCATATCCACAGATATATTTATCCACCATGATTATCTCATAAGGATCATAATGATCTTCAATTGATATCAAGTCTCATGATATCTATCAAAATGTCCACAAGATACTATCATGACATATCCACAGATATCAAGTCACATGATATCTATCATGATAGTGCAACTAATCATTGTAGAGTCGTCACTTTACAATGTCAAATACAAGTGTTCATTATCAGAAAGATCGTCACCTTTCAATAATGTACATAGGGGGAGAGAGGGTCCATAAAGTCATGTTGTCACACACATGACAAAAAGAGTTTACACTTTAAACATCTTTTAAATACATTAGTACAAAATAAACAATTTGAATCTCAATCTTAATAATAATTTACATTTCAACCATACCAAGTTTCTTCCCGAAGTGTTCAACTTTAACTCTGGAGAGAGGCTTGGTGAGAATGTTTGCTGTTTGATCATTTGCACTAATATACTCCAACTGGATCACATTCCTTTCTACCATGTCTCTCACATAGTGGTAAGGGATCTCTATATGCTTAGATCTATCATGGAATACTGGATTCACTGAAAGCTTAATGCAACTCTGATTGTCACATTAGATAATAGTAGGATTCAGGGACTCACCAAATAATCCCACAAGCAATTTCCGGAGCCATACTACTTCTCTTGCCCCCATAGTGGCTGCAATATATTCAGCTTTTGTTGAGCTTTGTGCCACTGAAGACTGTTTCCTACTGATCCAAGAGATCATAGCCGATCCTAGACTGAAGCAACATCCTGATGTGCTTTTCCGATCGGTTACACTTCCAGCCCAATCTGAATCAGAGTATCCATGTAAATCTAGCTGGACATTTCTGTATTTAAGACCATATCCAATAGTACCTTGAAGGTATCTCAATATGTGCTTCACAGCAACAAGGTGAATTTCCTTTGGCTCACACATGAACTGGCTTAGGGCATTCATTACATAGCAAATATCTAGTCTGGTGTTAACCAAGTACATTAATGATCCAATTATCTGTCTATAGAGAGTAGGATCTGCAAATTTTGATTCTGCTGCTGCTTCTTTCAATTTGTGTAAGTTGGTTTCCATAGGCGTAGACATGGGTCTATAGTCTAACATCCCAAATCTCTTCAAAATATCAATAGTGTACTTTCCTTGATTTAGGATGATGCCATCTGATTTCTGCTAGACTTCTAACCCCAGGAAGTAATGTAAAATGCCCAAGTCTTTCATGTCAAATTCTGAAGCCAGGTCCTTTTTACATTGAGCAATAAGGTGATCTTCTCCTGTTATTAGCAGGTCATCAACATATAAAATTATTATTAGCATATCACCTTTAATTACCTTAAAATAGAGATTTGGATCTGCATCATTCTTGGAAAATCCTAGTCCCAAAAGATAGCTGTCAATTCTTTCATACCAGGATCTAGGAGCCTGTTTAAGTCCATATAGAGCTTTCTTCAATCTGCATACATGTGAGTCTACTTTATGTATCACAAAACCTTCATGTTGCTCTAGATAGACTTCTTCAATGGTCCCATTCAGGAAGGCAGTTTTCACATCCATTTGATGGATCTTCCAGCCTTTAGCTGCTGCAATAGCTATTAATGCTCTCACAGAGGTGTACCGAGCAACAGGTGCAAATGTCTCTTCATAATCAATACCTTCCTTTTGTGAGAAACCTCTGGCCACAAAACGTGCCTTGTGTTTCTCTATACTGCCATCAGCAGCATGTTTGATTTTGAAGAGCCATTTGGAAGAGACAACAAATTTCTTATTTGGTCTAGGTACTATATCCCATACATCATTTTTCAAAATGGACTGATACTCTTCCGTCATCGCATCTTTCCACACTTGATGCTTGAGAGCTTCCCTAATACTAGTTGGTTCTGAACTAATGATCTCATTCATTAAGGCAACATAGCTTGAGAATCTTTTGGGTCTCTTACTTTCTCTAAAAGTTCCTTTGGGTGCTGTATGATTCTCAGCTTCTTTAATCATCTTTCTAGCCCAAAGTGGTCTTCTCTTGTTGTTGTTATTAGGATTTTCTTCTGGAGCAGTTTGGTTTTCATTTATGATTTCTTCAGGATACTCCCTCTGAATCTCAAGAGCAAGATCCTCCTCCAAGACTTTAGGAGAATCTTGAATTTCTATCTCATTTGAACTCTTTGCCTTTTTGAAAGCAATGTCTTCCTCAAATATGACATCTCTACTTAGTTCAATTTGTTTCTGTCTAGATATGTATATTCTGTAGGCTTTTGAGGTTTCACTATAGCCCACAAATATCCTTTTCTTTCCAGAAGGTTCTAATTTAGATCTCTTTTCTTTAGGTACATGAATGTAGACAGGGCAACCAAAGATCCTTAAGTGACTTATGTCAGGTTTTGCACCAGTAAATGCTTCTTCAGGAGTCTTGTTATCTAGATGTGAGTGGGGACATCTATTTTGAATGTAGACAGCTGTCCTAGAGGCTTCTGCCCAAAATGAGGTTTCTATGTTTTGGTTGAACAACATTGCTCTAGCAGCTTCTACAATAGTTCTATTCTTTCTCTCAGCAACACCATTTTGTTGAGGATTGTAGGCTACAGTAAACTCCCTCTTAATCCCAGCATTTACACAAAATTCCTTAAAGATTTCTGAGGTGTATTCCTTCCCATTATCTGCTCTTAGTATTTTGATTTTCTTCCCGGAGAAGTTTTCTGTAAGTGCTTTGAACTCCTTAAACCTTTTAAGGATTTCTATCGACTCCTTACATTTAAGAAAATATATCTAGGTCTTCCTAGAGAAGCCATCTACAAATATTACATAATAAAAGAATCTCGCCATGGAGGGTACAAATATGGGTCCACATAAGTCAGAGTGTACTAGTTCTAATACATTTTTGGTTTTACTCAAACTATTTTGGAAGGTCCCCTTTGTCTTCTTTCTTAGGGCGCACCCTCTGCATGCTCCTTCATGAATTTGTTTTAGTTTGGGCAATCTTGTTACTAATTTTTCTATAGAAGGTAGGCACGGAAATGAATATGTCCTAATCTTCGATGCCGAATTTCATTTGAATCAGAGGTCTCATGAATAAGAGCTTGTTTAGAGTCAGTGCACAGTTTGTAGAGATATCCTTGTCTTACACCTATAGTTTGTGTTTTCTTTATAGTGGAGTTCTTTGGCATGCCGAAACTTTTCCATCTATAAAGGTAACCCTATATCCGTTGTCTTCAAGAGCAGAAATGGATATTAGATTCCTCTTTATTCCTGGTACAAACTATACTCTAGTGAGTTATAGAGAGAGGCCAGACTTCAAATTTATGGTGCAAGTTCCAACCCCCCTTAGTGGATGTGCAAAATCATCCCCAATAGTTACTTCTTTGTCAGTTTCTTCTATCATAGTATCTAGGTGTTCTCTGAACCCTGTGATGTGCCTTGATGAACCACTATCAATTACGTAGTTGTTGACTTTGTTTGATACTTGACTTGATAATGCTGAGTAGATGACAAATTTCTCAGAGTCATATTCTATATTTGTCTTTCCAACTTTAGCAAAGGATGCTTTTTGTTTTGTTCTATCAGGGCACTTCATTGCATAGTGTCCATATTGATCACATCTGAAACATTGTATTTGGGAGATGTCTTTCATTTTTCTTGAATGGTCCATTTCCATAAGAATTCTTCTTTCTCTTGAAGTTTTTCTTCTTACCTTTCTTATGAGAATTTGTGTTTAGCACATGAATATCCTCATCTATGGTTTTCTGATTGTTTTCTTTTGTCATTAGTCTTGTTTCTTCTTGTAAGCAATCTGTTCTTAGCCTATCAAATTTAGGGAGTTTTGATCTTGCACTTATTCCTTGAACAAATGACTCCCATGAGTTTGGTAGGCCACCTTGAGCTATTAGAGTTAACTCTTTGCTATCAATTTGATATCTGACTGTTGACAGTTGATTTCTTAGTTCATTGGTTCTCATGAAATATGCATTAATAGATTCTCCCTTGTTTATTTGAACATGATTAAGTTGTCTTTTTAGAGCAAGGGTCCTACTAGTGTTGTTTATTTCAAAGGTGCTCTCAAGGGATTTAAACATTTGATATGCAGTCTTATCTCAAGGGATTTAAACATTTGATATGGAGTCTTATGTTTAGATAGAATAGGTACTATATGATCCCTAACTGCATCCACTATAATTTTCATGGTTTTCTCATCGTTCTCAATCCATTGAGTTTTCTCCAGATCATTCTCTGGTTCTATCTTGTTTTCTTTCACAAATGAGTCTAACTTATTTTCTTTCAGAATCATCATGATTCTGAATTTCCATGAAGTAAAGTTGTTTGCACCTTCAAGACGATCCTCGAATCTGATTACATTTGACATTATGAAGAATGTTATGTGTTTGTGATTTCAAGAGAAAATACAATTTAGATAATCTGATATCTGGATTTAGTCGGATCTTTTCTCAACGTGGCTTTGATACCATGTTAAAGATGATCAAATCTATCAGATTATAAACTGAATAATGAACTTGAAATTATGAAGTTGATGTCAAGTTAAATCTGGATGTATGTATGAATTTCTAAGTCTGAATTTCTGTTATAGATATTCGATCCTCAAGAGCAGAACATTTATTAATTTCGATGATCTTCTTGAGGATCGGATCTCCCATAAATATCTTTGTGGAGACACGTCCGCTCATGGGACGTGTCTTCCGCTCATGGGACGTGTCTTAGTGATTGCGTCCCTTCGTCTAACTAAGACAACCGAATATTAATCGGTTTAGTCACTTAGCAACCATGAAGGATGATTTATATTTATCTTTGCACATTTAAATGTCATCCAATCTGGAACTCGATCTGATTTATATGTACAATTTATATCCTCTAAATACAGATTGAAAACTATTCTTGGGATTTAGCGATTTCGATATAAATGATGATGTTGAATATATTCAATCATCATTTATATCTGACCGAAGCTACCTTAATTCAACACAATTGAACTTACAATTCTTCATTTATTTCCTGCAAAGATTGCAACAAAGTCCACAAAACTTTATTTTCCATTTGGATTAGTTGATTAACTTCTTGGAGCTCTTCCATGATAGTGCTCTTGCAACCATAAAACTTGCACTTTGACAATCAATTATATAAGCAGCACATTATGTTTACCAAACCTTTTCCTTGATTAGAGTTTGGGTTGTTGTATAAGCTCATCTAGCTTTGTGTTCCCAACAGGCTCCACTTGCTAGCTTCTGCTAAATGATATTTTCACATGTAAAAGACCTGGCATCATTCTCAATGATGCTTTTAAAAAAATTTATCCTCTATGTGGAAGCAAGTTATAAATTTCATCTGTTGGTGTTCTCTCTGCTATAGTCTAAGCCTTCTAACTGAAAACTTCAAATGTAGCATCCATTACCTTAACCAAACCTTTTCCTTGATCAGAGTTTGGGTTGATGTATAAGCTCATTCAGCTTTGCGCTCCCACAGGCTCGTTGCCAGCTTCTGCTAAATAACATTTTCACATGTAAAAGACTTGGCATTGTTTTCAATGATGCTTTTTGATCCTCTATGTGGAAGCAAGTTATAAATTACCTCTGTTAGTGTTATCTTTGCAATAGTCTAAGCATTCCAACTGAAAACTTGAAATGTAGCATTCATTACCTGTACCTTCATGCAAATGGTATTTCAATTTTATGGACTTCATTAGTGTTTTTTTGAATGATAAATGTTAGCATGACTTTTCCTTTTTGATGATTGTGTGCTGATTTTTCACAATGGTGATCTCTATACCATGCATGAGTCCACTTCATTCCATTTACAAATTAAAGGCTAGATTAATGCTATTAATCACAACTTAGACCATGTCCTTTTAATATTTCATGAATGAGGTAAGCATTGGGACAAATATCTGTATATTGTTCAACAAAACAAGAAGACTACCTACATCTGGATGAGGAATTCTCTTTAGAAGTTTGTTTTAGTTTCCAACCTTTCACCCTGTGCGATTCTGGCTTCACTTGAAGCATCATATATGTGCCACCAGTAGAAGCAAGATGAAACTTCTTGTTTTGTAGAATTACAAAGCTTTAATGAAAAAGCAAAAGATGCTTTATGTTGGTCATCCTATCCAGCTTTTACTGAGATGAGCAGAGGTTTCATAACAAATACTATCACTAGTTGAAGTCCATCTGATATGGGCCTTATCATGATAAGCAGTCCCGCCCAAGACTTTTGTTCAGATCTTCCAACTTGTTTTGGAATTCATTATGTTTTCAATGTGAGCAAAGTCAAGCTGTATGAGCCATACAACTTTCAGGAGGTTTCAATTACTCATCTTGAGGCTTCCATCTTAGATTTGCAATTATAATTGGCTAAGGATACTTGGCTTGATTTTTTGGCACACACAAAGCAAACCAGTACTTACTACTTAGCAAAGGTATTCTGCTGATATAGGCCAAGTGGTGCCCTGAAACAGCTTTTGTGGAAAGTTTTCCTGATATATTATAGGAGTTGGCAACAACTTCTTCGCAGCAGGGAAGAAGACAAGAAGAGAAAGAAAGCTTATTATTTCATTAATGAAAATTAGATTTTTTTGTAATTACGGGTGAATTTTTTTGCTAATCCTGAAGATCTTTTATGAAATTCAGTATATCAAATAAATGTATGGAACCCTGATAAACCCTCTGCTAATGCATGATGAGTGTCATTAATAACTCTGGTTGAGGCTAAGTAATTTAATTATCTTTGTAGGCATCCTTACAACACTATAATCTGTTATCTATTAAGGTCCAAAGTGTATTCCCTCCTCTTTAAGATTCAAAAGCAGTTGTCTACAATCAGGCAGTTGTAAGTAATTTAATTTGGTCTTCCCAGAAACTACGAACATTTAAAAGAAACTCCCACAAGCTTCAGCACTGAATGCAACAGGCCAATGTCAAGTCATCAACATGAAACTGTTAGATTTTCATGATCAGATAATTCAAAACTGAAAGTAATCAAAAAATGCAGCACATAAGACAATTGACACAGCAAGATACCTTGGGAAAACCCTACAACTTGAGGGAGAAAAACCCAGCCAATATATCTCTTATATATTGATAGAATAGGAGCAGAAATCTGCTTACAACTCAGGCATAACACAATGCCGATTTGATACAATGAATAAGAGCACCTCTTTTAGATGCTAAATACAAATGAATATGTTTCTCCTTGAAGTCGATCTGCTGCTACAGAATTCTGATCTGCTGTAAGTGCGAACTTGTCCTTGATATGCGAATTATGATGAATGAACTTGATGACCGAATGAATGATCACAATCTTGTATTTGTAGGCAAGGGAGATAAAGTCGCGCCTCTTCAAGGAAGGAAGTCGGCCCCAATAAGAAAGGATGTGTTTCTTCATATTACAAGTCGGCCACCATAAAATTCGCGTCTCTTCATAAAGTCAGCCTCATTCATTAATTAGTTATTAATCATTAAATAATATAAATGATATTAAGAGAAGCATCTCTTCATGTAGCAATTTGACTTTAATAAATAGAATAGCCGATAGGCTATATGAATATTTATTATTGCAATACGTGGCTGGAAGTTATCATCCAGACGCTGCAACATCAACACTCCCTCTCAGCTAGGGAGGAATACTTCCAGCTAGGCAAGACATATCACCTCATCGTGATGTCAACCACCATGGCTACACTCATGTGTGGAAAAGAACCTATCACCTCAACGTGATAGTATATCACCTCATCGTGATATCAACCACAATGGCTACACCCATGTGTGGAAAAGAGCTTATCACCTCGTCGTGATAGCATATCACCTCATTGTGATATCAACCATTATGGCTACTCCCATGAATGGTATATGTGCACAAATGCCCATCACTTAACATGATGTCGTCACCTCATTGTGACGTTCACCATAGATACTCCCAGAGGGTGAATAAACACAAGTACAAAGAAATCATCACAGACTTTCTCACGTGATGTTGTCATGGAGTCACACACATGACATCCACCTTGGCTACTTCCAGAGGGTGGAAACAAGGGCTTGCACCTCAAATCTCTCTTATAGAGAGAAATGCATTAAAGCAAATCATAGAAGATCACTGAAGCTAAGACTCCCTCTCAACTAGGGCTTCATTCTCCACAATACCAAGCTTGTCTCAGAAGTACACAAACTTTACTCTGGAGAGGGGCTTGGTGAGAATATCTGCCGTTTGCTCATCAGTGCTAATGTATTTCAACTGAATTGCTTTTCTCAATACCATATCTCTGATATAGTGGTATTTGATCTCAACATGCTTGGTCCTGTCATGAAACACTGGATTGACAAAAAGCTTCACACAACTTTGATTATCACAATGAATGATAGTAGGCTCCAATGATTGCCCAAACAATCCTGCAAGGAGCTTCCAAAGCCACATTGCTTCTCGAGATGCCACACATACTGCAATATACTCTGCCTTTGCGGTGCTTAGTGCCACTGAAAATTGCTTCCTGCTACACCAGGAGATCATTGCAGACCCCAAATTGAAACAACATCCAAAGGTGCTCTTCCGATCAGTGACACACCCTACCCAATCAAAATCAGTGTAACCATGCAGCTTTAAGTCCACACCAGAAGAATATCTCAAGCCATATCCAACTGTGCCACACAAGTATTTCAGAATATGCTTTGCTGCAACTAGATGTATTTGCCTTGGTTCACACATGAACTGACTAAGTGCACTCACTGCATAGCAAATATCTGGTCTAGTATTGACTAGATACATTAATGATCCAATCAACTGCCTGTACATAGTGGTCCACTAGATCTGAATTAGCTGCAACTTCCCTTAGCTTCTAAAAGTTTGTTTCCATAGATGTAGACATGGATTTACAATCCATCATACCAAATCTCTTCAAGATGTCAATAGTATACTTACCTTGACTCAGAATGATCTCATCTGGTTTCTGCCATGCTTCTAGGCCAAGGAAGTAGTGCACGAGACCAAGATCCTTTATTTCAAATTCAGAAGCTAGCTCCTTCTTGCATTTGAAAATTAGGTGTTCTTCTCCAGTAAGAATTAGATCATCAACAGATAGAACTAAAATCAATGCTTTGCCATCAATTACCTTGAAGTAAAGGTTTGAATTAGCATCATTCTTAGAGAAACCCAAACTCATCAAGCATTGATCAATTCTTTCGTACCAACTACGAGGAGCCTGCTTAAGGCTATACAATGCCTTCTTCAGCCTACAAACATGAGTCTCCTTCCTATGAACCTCAAAGCCATCAGGTTGCTCAATATATACCTCTTCCTCAATTACACCATTTAGAAATGCTATCTTCACGTCCATCTAGTGTATCTTCCATCCCTTAGATGCTGCAAGAGCAATGATTGTCCTGATGGATGTATAACGAGCAATTGGAGCAAATGTTTCCTCATAATCTATCCCTTCTTTCTGAGAGAATCCTCTAGCCACAAATCTAGCCTTGTACTTCTCAATGCTCCCATCTGCTGCATGCTTGATCTTGAAGAGCCATTTAGAAGATACCACAGATTTGCCTTCAGGTGTAGGTACGATGTCCCAAACATCATTCTTGAGGATAGAGTGATATTCCTCAGACATAGCATCTTTTTATACTTGCTGACTTTTAGCTTCCTCAACACTGGAAGGCTCAGACTCAATCATTTGACTCATCAAGGCAACATAGTTTGAAAACTTTTGAGGTCTTTTGCTTTCTCTAAATGTTCCTCTAGGAGTTGCAAAGTTTTTTGCCTCCTGCATTGTTCGCCTAGCCCATAGAGGTCTCTTTTTACTAATAACAATGTCGGTAGGCCCATCAGTAGGTTCCAAGGGCTCAACTAGATCATCAACTTCTTTTGGATCAGTCGCCTCCCTCTGAATCTCAGGAGTATGGTCAACTTCCATATCTTGAGGAGACTCTTGATCTTCATTGTCTATCTCCATGTTAGTGCCCTTGGATCTCTTGAATGCAACATCCTCTTCGAATGTAACATCCCTGCTAATCTCAATCAACTTCTGACCTGGAATGTAGATCCTGTAGGCTTTAGAAGTCTCACTGTAGCCCACAAATATTCCCTTCTTGCCAAATGGTTCCAATTTAGTTCTTTTATCTTTAGGCACATGAATATACACAGGACAGCCAAATATTCTCAAATGACTGACTTCAGGCTTTACACTTATAAAAGCTTGTTTAGGAGTCATGTCCTCCAAGATGCGATGAGGGCTTCGATTCAAGACATACACCGCTGTCCTAGAAGCTTCTGCCCAAAGAAAGGTTTGCAGATCTTGATCATGGATCATGGCTTTAGCTGCTTCTACAATAGATATTTTCTTTCTTTCTGCTACACCGTTCTGTTGAGGAATATAGCGAACACAAAACTCCCTCTTAATTCATGCTTCAATACAAAAGTTTCAAAAGCTTCCAAAGATGTATTCTCCTCCGTTGTCAGATCTCAAAACTTTGATCCTTTTTCCGGACAAGTTTTCTACTTAAGCTTTGAATTCCTTGAATCTTTCAAGTACTTCCTCAGATTCTTTAGTCTTTAAGAAATAAATCCAAGTCTTTCTAGAGTAGTCATCAATAAAAATTACATAATACAAGAAACCACTCAAAGAAGTAACAAACATTGGACCACACAAATCAGAATGAACAAGATCTAGAATACATTTAGATCTACTTTCACTACTATGGAAAGGTCTTTTAGTGTTCTTACCCAATGCGCATCCTCGACAAGTACCTTCATGCTTCTGGCTCAATTTGGGAATGCCGGTGACCATCTTCTCCAAGGTTGGAAGAGCACAAAAGTGAATGTGAGAAAATCTTCTATGCCAAAGCTCACATGAACTTGAAGCATCATGCAACAAGGCTTGTAGAGGATGGTTGTAGAGCCTGTAGAGATATTCTTGTCGAACACCAATCACACTGGCTGTCTTGATGTTAGAGTTCTTTGGCCATGCAAGAACTTTTCCTTTAGAGAATGCTACTTGATACCCCTTGTCTTCTAAGGCTGAAATTGAGACAAGGTTCCTCTTGATGCTAGGTACAAATGGTACATTACTCAACTGCAATGTGATTCCTGAATCTAGGTGAATGGTGGAGGACCCGACGCCTTTCACAGAGTAACTTGCATCATCTCCAATTATTACTTGAACACTTGAATCTCTCATCACCAAATTTGGGAGATGTTCTCGAAACCCAGTGATGTGACGAGAGGCGCCACTATCAATCAACCAAGTGTTGCTATCCTGTTGGAACATTGCTTGATAAGGCAGAATAGAATAGGAATTCCCTTGAATCCTTCTGATGAGAGATCTCATCCACATCCGCAAATGAAGCATGCTGCTTAGGCCTAGTTGGGCAATCTTTTGCATAGTGACCAAACTTGTCACATCTAAAACATTGAATGCGAGATAGATCCTTCTTCTTCTTGAATGCAGTGGCACCATCTTGTTGATGTTAAGTACAGCGTCGGTCTGCACTTTCCAAGAAAGATTATATTAAATATTATCTAGAGCCGACCTTATTTTGTGTTATATCCTTCCCTTGTTGACTGGCCGACCTAAGTCACATTTATTCATTTATCATTACTTGCTCAAAGGCCGACCTATATGAAGAGGCGCCAAGAAGGTATATATACAAGGTTACCTTTTGATGTTCATACAGATTCGAATATACAAAAAGGAAGTTCGCTATTTTGGCAGAGCAGAATTCGCAGTCATAGAAGAAGTCCATTCTTGGATTCGCAGTCATAGAAGAAGCTCATACTGGATTCGCATTCCTAGAAGAAGTTCATACTTGAACAGCAGATCATCATTTTGTAGCAGCAGACCGATTTCAAGGAGAAACATATTCATTTGTATCTTTGCATCTAGGAGAGGTGCTATTATTCATTGTATCAAATTCGGCATTGTGTTGGGCCTGAGTTCAAGCAGATTTCTGCTCTTATTCCTTCAATATATAAGAGATATATTTGCTGGGTTTTTCTCCCTCAAGAGGAGGGTTTTCCCAGGGTATCTTGTTGTGTTCATTGTCTTATGTGTTGCATTTCTTTTGTTCAATTGATTAAATAATCTGATCTAAGAAACACTAACACATCTAATCCTTTATCTCTATTCCTCTTGAAGTATCCTTTCTTTCCTCCTTTTCCTTTCTTCTTCGAGGATTGAGCGGAAAGAACATGAATGTCTTCATTTGTAGAGCTTTGACCAATGCCTCTTGCAGCCAACCTTGATTCTTCTTGAATACAATTTGCTCTCAATCGATCAAACTTAGGAAGTTTTGATCTCGAACTGATTCGTTGAATGTATGACTCCCAAGATTTAGGAAGACCATTGAGAGACAGCATTGTCAGATCCTTGCTATCAACAATATGTCCAATGGTAGAGAGCTGATCTCTCAACTCAGTGATCTTCATGAAGTATGAGATGATCGATTCTCCTTTTGCCATCTTAATATAATGAAGTTGTTGCTTTAATGCAAGAGCCCGAGCTGTGTTGTTGATTTCATACATCTCCTCCAGGGTCTTGAACATATCTCTTGTTGTATGCAACTTAGAGATGATTGGCACAATGTGATCTTTCACAGAATCAACCAACATTTGTTTCGCCTTAGTGTTATTTCTCTTCCATTGAGGCTTCTCATTCTCTTCGGTTGGTTTAGGAACATCGTTCTCCACGAACTCAGCTAACTCATTTTCCTCCAAAGCGAGCATCACTCTAAACTTCCAGGATGTGAAGTTTGATGCACCCTCAAGTCTGTCCTCGACTTTGAGCCCGTTCACCATCTTGATGAAAGATAGATGTAAACTGAAATGTGAACAGTAATGGAGGATATCGCTGCTTGAATAAAATCTGATCTAGATCTTCTTATACCTGCTCTGATACCATGTTAGTTTTTCATGATCAGATAATTCAAAACTGAAAGTAATCAGAAAATGCAGCACATAAGACAATTGACACAGCAAGATACTCTGGGAAAACCCTCCAACTTGAGGGAGAAAAACCCAGCCAATATATCTCTTATATATTGATAGAATAGGAGCAGAAATCTGCTTGCAGGCATAACACAATGCTGATTTGATACAATGAATAAGAGCACCTCTCTTAGATGCTAAATACAAATGAATATGTTTCTCCTTGAAGTCGATCTGCTGCTACAGAATTGTGATATGCTGTAAGTGCAAACTTCTCCTTGATATGCGAATTATGATGAATGAACTTGATGACCGAATGAATGATCATGATCTTGTATTTGTAGGCAAGGGAGATAAAGTCGCGCCTCTTCAAGGAAGGAAGTCGGCCCCAATAAGAAAGGACGTGTTTCTTCATATTACAAGTCGGCCATCATAAAATTCGTGTCTCTTCATAAAGTCGGCCTCATTCATTAATTAGTTATTAATCATTAAATAATATAAATTATATTAAGAGAAGCATCTCTTCATGTAGCAATTTGACTTTAATAAATAGAATAGCCGATAGGCTATATGAATATTTATTATTGCAATACGTGGCTGGAAGTGATCAACTAGACGCTGCAACATCAACAGAAACCATGTTGCTGCTGAAATGTGTTCTCTAAATATGAAAGTATATGAATAGGCACCCAAGTAAACTTCTACCTACTGAAATTTCTAAATTCGCTTTATCATCCTTTCTGTTTAGAAATTTCGCATGCCCTCTACCTATCAGTAAATAGTTCATATGTTTTTCCAAGAGTTGAAAACTGACCTTTCACTATGCAAAATACTCCGCTTGCCACAAATTATTCAATGAAAGAAGTTGCTATCGGTATTGTTTGCTTTTATGGAAGCATAAAACATCCTTTCATTTTCTTAACATCTTTTAGGAGAGTGCATGGTTTGGTAAGCTTCAATTTACTTGGAGAATGCCAAAAAATTGATGATATTTTTGTTGATCTCTGTGGTTTACTTTTTCAGAATTTACCACCTGTCAGAGGAAGAGTGCAGAAGACAAGCCTATCACCTGTCAGAAGAGTGCAGGACTCAAGCCAATCATCGTCTACATCTGTTTTGGGGTTGAACAAAAGAAAAGACGGATCTCATAAGGATGGGAATATTGGAAAATCAACAGCTGCAAGTCACACCTATGATAATTTTCGGAATAAGTGGGATAAATTTGATGTTGTATGTTTTGTAAATTTTCCTATAAGCTATTTAAAGTACATCCAATTTTTTTATCAGCTATTTTCTCTTTTTCTTATGGATTTTCGCCATCCTGGTTCTGCTTTTTTGGTATGAAACTGGATTATAATTTTAGAGTTGTTTATGATTATTACATTTTAAAGGATGCTGCCTTGAGAGAGGTGGATGAAAGTAAAGAGTGGTCTCCTCCAATGAAAGCTGCTGCAACGGAAATCAGGACTCCAAGCAAAGGTGCAGAAATAGGCAATTTATTGAAAAGAAATTTTGGTGATCAAAGTTCTGGAACAATTAACAGACTCGCCAGTGCCTTTACACGTAATGATCCTACAACAGATGCAACATCAGAGAAAGAGCAGGTTTTTTTTTTTTTTCTGTGAATTTTTAACTTCTGTTACAGAATTTCATGCAGAGTTCACATATGTATTGTTTTCACAGGGCAATGAATATTTCAAGGCAAAGAAGTATGCTGAGGCAATTGATTGCTATTCCAGAAGTTTAGTATTATATCCAACAGCTGTGGCTTTTGCAAATAGAGCAATGGCTTACATCAAAATTAGACGGTATGCTTATCCAGTTTGACTTGTATAAACTTACAAAGCCAGGGAACATGTGGTTAATGCAAATAAGATCTAATTTTCATTCTAAGGTTCTAGGGATCTAGATTCACATCTATTAGTATTAGAATTGTGGCATTTTGTATACACTGCTCTTCTATTGTTGGCTTAATTTGTTCACTTCAATTAGGTGTTTGTGGTCTTCTAGGATTGGGTTTCTTTCTACATAACTTTTTCATGTGGGTGTCAGATGATACATTATGCTAGAGAGGCATAATGTAGTCAAAGTGCATTCAATATCTTTCTATTTCCAGGTGGGTATTGTGGCAATCAAAATTGGGGTTCTACCTTGTATCAATTGAAGTCAGTGATCTAAAAATTATCAGTTAAACATTCAGATACAGTTGGACTACTGACAACATAAAAATGCAATTTGAAAGTTTGACATTTTCATATATTTAGAATTTTAGATTCCTCTCGAAAAGTATTAGTGATGTTTACTCGCTACGGGTACAATGACGTACAGAGTAAATGGAAATATAAATACAATCACATACGGCTTTCACTTTAATATTTTTCTTGTTTTGTACGGTCGGTTTCTTCTATTGAGGTTGTATGAGATTCTTTTTCCTTGAAACTTGTACGACACTCTTCAATATCAATTTTCGTATGGTCACTTTATTGCTTTGTACGACTTCTTTCTTGTTGCTTCATATAGACTTTCTGTTTTGCCAATGTACGACCCCCTGGCTCTAGTGATTCTCGGTTTGTGTTGCCAAGTGTTCTCCTCCTCAAACGGCCTCAAGCTTCATCCCTTTGTTTAGTCAATTTTTCCCTTCCCATCGTACGACAACTTCTCTTGTCGGTTCATGCTTGAGTCGTACGTTTCCTCTTGAGTTCTTCTCCTATCGTAAGGTGTTGCACTCTTCGCCTTGTTGTTCCCCGACACTTCTTCCCTTCATCGATGCCTTATCTTCCTTTGGCCGTGCCTTTCTTTTATTCTCACCTATTCCTCCAATCGTCCGTATGGCGTATGATTTATACTTTTGCCGATTTGTTTTGACTACCACCAGTGCCTTACCTTCTCTTGACGATCGTATGGTGCTTCCTTCCAGTATGTGACCTTGGCGTTTTTTGGTCTCTGCCAATACTTTGTTTTTTCCCAATGGCCGTACGGTTTTGAGTTTTAATAAAGTGTCTTAATTTTATTTTTCCCCGAACTCCTTTTATCTTGGTCGTACAATGTGCACTTGGTTCTTCATTGTGCTCTGTTAGATGTATTGTCATTGATGTCAAAATATCACACTGTCATATAGATACGTCAAAGCAAATTATATATCACAAGTTTCAGACGGATTCATGACAGATTACACTTTCCGTTTATATAAGCTAAGATGATCGGGTCTTTATTCCAGTAAAGCTTTTAGTGGAGTTTCTATACGTTTTTTCAAGAGACGTCAATGATTCTCCAGACGTAATTGATTCATCAGACACGCGTATTCATTATGCATATTACCTTTGTTTGGACACGCGTTTTGAAAGACAAGTATCATATCTGGTTCTATGTGTCTAAAGACTATGATCAATTTATAATTGATGATGTTCAGTGCGTGCTAACAAATTAATAGTCAAAGATAACTAATCGCGGTTCTAAGAGACATGTTCTTTCCTTTTTCAAAAGACGTGTTGATCACTCTATGAAAGGGACGCGTATTTTCCTCTAAAAAACGTATTTGATAAATGAATTTATTAAAATTTCCATGAGACATGTTATCTTTGAAAAGAATGTTTATTATAAACACAAGTATCAAATGACGTGTTTTTGAAAGAACACGAGTTAAGGAAATTCTATCTTGAAGAGACACCAATAGGTGTTATGAATTTCAACCAAGCGTATCTATGAAATAAGGAGAAGCGAATCTATGAAATAAGGAGAAGCGACGCCTATTAAAAGGTTTCACAAAAGACATATTTTTTCCTGAAGAAAGACGTCTGATCTGAAATAACAGATTTTACCATGAAATGAAGTTTAGAATAAAAGCATGCAAATTAATAAAACTCGATTTACAACAAATAGATTTGTTTTATGAAAGGATATTCTTGAAGGTTGCAAGTATTGTTGTATTCTTTCAGTTAAGGGGTGCAATGTTTGAGTAAGATATATGAATGACATCTCATTCAAGGCTTGAGGTGTGGTTGTGTAATTGAAGACTTGCAGTTTAGTCAGATTCCTACCTCCTTGTGTGGGCTGAAGGTGATATCTTGGATCACATAGAGCAGATTGGAGAATTGGGCTTGTGCAGATTAGATTGAAAGCAGTCTCACTCCCATCAAGTCAAGGTTTGGTGCCTTGCATTAGGGGTTGGTGCTCCTTGTAGGCAGGTGTCTACTAAATTTTGGAGAGGTCTAGGTGTTCCTTGTGGAATTCATTCTACTAAATCATCTTATTGTAAATTTGTAGGTTGGTGCCTACTTGAAAAAGAAATTACTTCAAAATAGTTGTGTCAACTTGTGGAGATTGGTTCATATCAAAAAGTTGATTGCAATAAAGTTGAAAAGATTAAGAAATAAAAGTTTGTGATTGATTTACTGATTCACCCCCCCCCTCTCAGTAAATCTTTTGTGCTCTTCATTTATTGATTGCCCTTTTCTTTACCTTGGTCTTTGCTCGGCGGTGCACTTTCCCTTCTTTCGGTCGTACGATGGATTGTTTTGGCTTTAAAATTCTTTGCCGATGTTTACTTATTTGCCAATGTTCGATCTCTTCCTTTTGTCGTCGCACACTCGTTGCTACTTTTAATGTTGTAATATTTCTCACTTTAATTTTTCTTCTCATGATCAATTTTAACTTTTTCATTTTTCCACTTCTCCTTTTAATATTTTCCACTTCATTTGATACTTTTACCTTTGTAATTCTTTTATTTTTCCCCTTTTGTATTTTTTCTCTCATTTTCTAATTTCTCCTTCACATTTTTTCTATTTTTGTTTTCTCTTGCTTGTCTCCAATTTTTCTTTTTTTTGGCCATTTTCTCTCTCCTCTCTCCTCTCTCTCAATTTTTTGCTTCTTATTTTCTCTCCTTCGTCTCTTTTATTCTCTCGTCTCCATCTTTTTTTCTCTCATTTTTCTTCTCTCTCCTCCATCTCTTTATTTCTCTCTCCTCTATCTCCTTTTTCTCTCTTCATTTTTAATTTTTTTAAATTCTTCTACTGTATTTTTTTCATTTTTTTGCTCCAACACAATTTTTCCATCTCGTACCTATTCGGATTTGTGGGTTAGTGTATCGTCTGGTTCTAATATTCCTTCTTTGTACTCTCCGTATTCGGCTAGAAGTGTCTGGTTGGATGTGCCTTGTTTCTCTTCTTCCTTGATTTCCTCGATCTGTAGCATGTTACACTCTCAGTGGAACACTTCATAGTCTTCCATCTGCCAATGAAATATGTCATTCAGCGAGCTTGTCTCGTCCTCCGAACAACTCTCTAGTTCAAGTACACCTTCGGTGTTTGGTTCCATAGCTTTCCTTCCTTCGTCCACATTCGACTCACCTCCATCTGATTTTGACTCGGAGGAAGCCAATTCTTCGCTCACGGCTTGGTTCTTCAAGTCGATGACGTACTTCCGCCCATTGTTCTCGATCGAGAGTGTGTTCCTCTTCCAATTATGATTTGCCTTGGCGGCTATCAACCATCCTCTCCCAAGCAGTGCATCGTATGCTTTCCTTTGTAATGGGATGACGACAAAATTTAGTAGAAACTGTTGTGTCCCGATCATCAGCTTCTGCGCCATCAGCGTTCCCAACAACTTGATACCATGTTGATCGACACTGACAAGTTGGAATGTTGGTGGCTAGAGTGTTGGCTTCCTGAGACTCTTCCATGTGTCTTAGGGTAGTACGTTGACTCCCGATCCTCTGTCGACGATAGTATTTGTCAAAATGCTCCCTTCGATCTCCATCTGAACAACCGTTGGCATCTTCCCAATGTTTGCCGGCAGTAGTATGGGATTGATGGTTTGTTCACGGTACGTTGGTGAATCTGGTACCAATTCTTGCCTTCGGTCCTCCGCTTGCGATTGCTTGACATCCTTGAGGACGTTTGTCATTGCCAGACCCAATTGCGGCAACGTCTGGAGAAGGTCAGTTACTTTGATCGGTACGGTGGTCTGCAGTACCTGCTGTACGATGTTGGTTTCCGCCTCCGTCTGTCAAGAGGTTTTTGGCTTCTCCAGAGATATTTTGTTCTCCTTTGCCATCACCAGTTCCACTTCGACTTTTGCTTCCTTCATCCTTTGTTTTTCCGTACGTGGATCTGGGTAGGTTGCCTTCTTTGCTTGCGCTTTGGTGATCGCCAATACCTCTTGTTCTTCTACTTCCAACATATGGATACCCTTTTGCTTGGGGCATTCACTATCTTGATGGTCGCCTGGTCCACACCACTTACACAATCTTCCTCCCGAACCTTGGCCGTTCTGGCAGTCCTTGGCGAAGTGACCCCATTCGTTGCACTTTCGACATTGGATCATGGGCCGTCCTTTACTGTCGTACTGTATTCTGTTCCTCGGACTCCTGTTGCTTCGGTAACCTCCAGGGGATGCATTGCTATTGTACTGGGGCTTTTGTGGTGTGTTCGGTGGTGTCGATGGTTCTCCTTGAGCGAAGAGTACTTGTGCACTTCTGGCTTTCAAATTGTATGGGCATTCCTTGATGGAATGTCCCATAACTTGGCAGATATCGCAAAACATCTTCTTCGGACAGTTCGCTTTTGTGTGGCCTTCTGTTTTGCATTTGGTACACAACAGTTTGTTCACCTCCTTCAACCCTTCTTTGTCGGATTTCAGTTCTTTCATCATTCTTATCATATCACGACGGAGAGCTTGTACGATTTTTGATTCATCCTCGCTCTGCCCCAGACTTTCTTCGTCATCATTCTTCTTCCCTCTAGAGGATGTCTTGTTCTCGCTTTCGATGTCCATCGCACGGTTATATGCTTTAGTGTACGAGGATGGAGGTACCATCTTCATTTTCTTTCGTAGCGAGGGAAGCAGACCCTCAATAAACCATCTCTTCTTTAGGCCATCTGCTGGCTGTGATTGAAGTTTCCCCAGCAGATCTTTCAGTTTTCGGTTGTAGGTCCGCACACTTTCGTGCTTCCCTTGCTTGGTATTATAGATCTCTTCTACGATTTTGTTGTCGTCCCTCAGGAGTCCGAATTCATCTTGAAATGCTTGCTTCAGTAATCTCCATGTAGCTTTGTTTGCTTGGTCCAATTATGAGTACCAGTCAATGGCATTATCTCTAAGTGTCGCCGGAAACGCTTTCAGCCAGTGATTCGGGTCATCCTGTCCATTTTCTATCCAGATTGTTTCACATGTTTTGCAATGTCGTACTGGATCCTCTGACCCATTCCCCGTAAACTTTGGCAGCTTCTGCTGCTCTAGAGTCACCGTCCATGCCCGTTGTCCTCCTTGTGTATTGGACCCGACTAGACGGGTTTCCTCGTTACGTTGCAGTGCATCACTTCCACTCTCGGCCACGTACGAGTCACTCCCACGTCTTTCGTCAGCGTCCTCGACACCTTGAGTCTCCTGGGTTCCACTCTGGTGCTCCCTCTGCCAAGGGGTCTTGGGCTCAAATCTCCCAATCCTTAGCCCTTCGTCGTCATTCGATATGGACAACTCTCGAATGCGTCAGATACTGTTCTCAAGTTCTCCACTCAATTCATTTTCATTTTCTCGGCTTTTATATTTTTCTACGTACGGGGTGATGAAGGGTCCTTCGTCCCTCCCTTCCACAAAATTCTGATGTGCTCTACTGATGGATTGGTCTATCTTCTTGAGATTAGCATTTGTTCTTTTTATACTTTGGTTTATTTCAATTAAATCTTCATTCAATTCTTTATCAACTTGCCTTAGTCTTCGTCGCCGGTTTTCTTGCTCCTGTACTCTCAGTGATCGCCGAACCCTTTCCTCCTTCGCTTCGTGCCCGAATGGTATTCGGTTCTTGTCTTTGTTTGGCCGTACGAGCATTATAGGTTGTTCACACAATCATTGTTGGTTGCCAGGTGTACGTCTCCAACTGGTATCCCTTTCTTCCTCTTCCCACTTGGCTCTCTCCTCGTACCGCTATAGTATTTATTGCCTCCAACGTTCTTGATCCCTCTCAACCCGAAGATCTTGTAAGATAATGTAGTGGCGTGCTATCAGTCTTGGTAGTCTTGTAAGAAGGTGGTCGACCTCTTCGTTGACACACAGTCTATCCCAAATGACCACCTGAGGGATCTCTCGCCTAAGAGCCTCCCTCCGTATGTGGTCCTTTAACGAGATTTCCCACAAACTGCAGAGGTCTTCTGTCAGGGTGTCTTCACAATCCTCGTTTGCTTGTACCGGCCCTTCGGTCGGCTGCCCCATCACAACGCCATTCTCCTGTTTGGGTGTTTACCGGATTCGCTTAGGCAACGGCGCCAAATGTTTACTCGCTACGGGTACAATGACGTACAGAGTTAATGGAAATATAAAATAACATTGACAGCATATAATAGTCACATGGCAATTGCACAAAACATAGATGTATTGCTTTATTCAGTATTCGACAATTACATCATAATGTCTCCAAACAAAACATAGCATAGCATAGTAGAACCGTAATGTTTCCCGACTACATGACTCAAGTACATATAGTACGTTGGCGGTGGTTGAGGTACCAACCGTCGTGTCCCTTCATTATAACTAATTACTTCGTCAAGAACTTAATTCCTGAGACAACTAACTAACATGACACGTACATAACATAAGTACATGGATTATTAATATTAACTAAAGTCTTATTTACTTATGACTCATAGTCGACCAAGTACACTCTCGGTTGACTGTATCGACTCACGGCCGACCAAGTACACTGTCGGCCGACTACAAGTGATTGGTTCAGCCATGACCAAACTCGTTTACTATGTTGACTGGGTTTGAATTTGTCATTGATGGGAAATTAAGTAGCCAACAATTTGCTTGTAGTTGAAAGCATCTCATATGGGGCAAGATAATAGAATTGAAGAGTCGTCTGGAAGTTTTAATCAACTTTTCTTTTGTTTCCTACATGTGGAAGATGTTTCATTGCCTTATGTTCCATTCATCCACCCATCCTCTAGTATAAATACATCCATTGGGGTATGTACTAACTACAACAAAGACAGTTGAATGTTGGAATAACATAGAATAATCTAGAATTTGAGATTTGCTGATTTCTAATCCAATTACCATCCTAGATATTGTGGCGAATAGAGGTTGTGGTTCAACACTCTAGATTCTCAGTATAATTAATTATTTGTCTATATTTAGTCAAGAAGTTCACTAGGTGCAAATCTTTGAATGCTAGAATAGTGTTGTAAGGATCCTCAAAGAAGCAAGTGAGCTTGTACAAATTGTTCGTAGTGGATTCTTTACTAGAGTTTCTTCCCACATTGGGTTCTTCAAGTTAAATCACTTGAGTTGATTTTCTTTTATGTGATGCTGTTTCTTTCACTTGCATATATTTTTTTCTTAACAAGTTTTGCTAACAATCCAGAAAATTCAGTTGTATATAAAGATGATAAGCTATTTGAAAGCATAGTTCTTGTTCTTCACAATATAAATTTGTTGAAATTAATCTTCCACAAGCACGCTCTTGGCTGCACTATGATTTTGGGGATGAAGTGCTCACATGGGTATAATAGCATGTTTGGGGTATGAATTAAAGGTTGCAATAAATGTAGGCATATATGTGAGAATTTTAACGTGTCTACGAGGATTGCAAGGTGCTAGAAATTGCTGTAGTTGCCATATTTATATACTAGTTTGCAGACTTAAAAGTTATTAAAATAAGTATAGAACTTGTGAGCAACAAGGTGTTGGAAACAAATTTGTGTTGCTGAATCTTTCAATGGAATATAAATGAGGTTTATAGATCAAATGGTATTATGCACAATCTATTGAAAAATTCGTTAAAACATATTTATTTTCAACACTTTGTTGCTCACAAGTTCTATGCTTATTTGAATAACTTTTAAGACTTGAAACTGAGATGTAAGTAGAACTGTGGCTGATTTTTAACACCTTACAATCCTATTCCTTATGCAAAAGGCAACATGCTCGCACACATTTCTAAATTCATTGAATCATTTAATTCATACCCAAAACATGCTACTATGCCTATTTGAATGCTTGATCCATCTACAAAACCACAATGAAACTAAGAGTATGCTTAAGTGAGATTAATTTCAACAAGTCTATATCTTGAAAAACAAGAACCGTGTTTTTAAACTGTTAGTCATCCTTATATGTAGTTGAATCTTATCTACTTGTGCTATGGATTGGGAAATGGTAATTGATTGATATTCAAAATTCATTATTAAAACAAGGAGAGGAATACTCCTTTAATAATAAAATACAAGACAATGTTTTAAAAAAGAAACAATCGTTAACTAAAGAGAACTAAAGCAGAAAACAAAAAGTTACTAAAAACTAATTGAAGCAAACTAGGTTAATTGAAAGCTAACTACCGACTAACCAACAACTAAGATGACCATTAAATATTACAATAATAATTAATACCCTCCCTTAATGGTCATCCGTCATTCTACTAACTAAACTAAGTCTACCCATAATCTGATGGTCTTCTGGCCATGAACGCATAATAGGCAGACTCCTTCTGCTCAGTATGCTCTGCAACATGAGCCTTTTGTTGAGATCCTTCCTGGTTGGACTTTTGATTAGCCAACTGCTTCTTGCAGTGCTTTTGCATATGACCAATCTTACCATAGTAGTGGCATGTGAAAGACTTCTTGGAGCTATCCTCTGATTTGCCTTGTCCTTTCGGTAGAGAGGACTTGCCTTTGCCATTGTCTCTGGCAGTAAATGCTTGTTCTACACTGGGAGAGTCATTGCTGCTCCCAAACTACTTCTTCCACCTATCCTGTTGCAAGAGCTTGTTGCACAACTTATCAAATTTCAGGTCAACATTGGTGGAGGTAATGTTGAGAGTTTTGATGAAGTGCTCGTAGGATTGTGGCAAGCTTTTTAGTGTGATCACCACCATATCCTCCTCTTCCATCTTGCGACCAATGGCCTCCATTTGATCGTGAATGTTTTTGATCTTCATCAAGTGATCCTGCAAAGTCACTTTGTCATCCATCATAATGGAAAACAACATATTCTTTAGGAAGAACGACCTGCTCTTATCAGAGGTTTCATGAAGATCCTTCAAATGTTTCTAGATCTCTGCAACAGACTTACCAAATGGTATTTCTGGTAACATCTCAGCGGTGACAGACAACTTGAGAAGCATAACCGCCTCTCAATTACTTCCATCATACTTGTCCTAGTCCTTTCCCGCAACAATGGGATGTGCTTCTGTACCCAGAACAAGCGAATCTAAACACCGATACTCGAAGATGGTAAGCATCCTTTGCTTCCATGTGTTGTAGTTTTTACCATTGAACCTATGGCTACCTTCCAACATGATGTTGGTCAAAGACGCCATCCCTCTCATTTTCCAAAGGCATGAAAAATGAGGTAAAAGTTGGTGATTAGTTGGCACGGATCCCAAGTCAATCAGTTGGCACAACTCCCACAATTTTTTTTTTAAATCGTCAAACAGAGGCTCAAAAACTAACGATTTTGTCCAAAAATCGAGCAAAAAGATGAGGACTTCGCCTATAAACCCTAGGTGGCAGAATTGGCACGATTTATAAAAAAAAAAATCTTCAAAAAAGCTTGCAGTGAAAACCCTAGCCACGAGTTTTCCAGCAAACAACAATTTTTTTTAAGAAAAACTTTCAAAAAACTCTTCACAAATCAGACCCACGAGTTGCAAACACCCTTGGTTGCCAAACAAAATTCTTCAGATCCACAAAAATAAAAAAATTAGGTCTAAAAGTCTTAGAAAATCCACCCAGAAAAGCTTGGCGTGAAAAATACTAACACCCATGTTTTTTTTCAGGTTGTAGTTCTTGAAAAGCTCGAAAAACCCATCGCAATTTCCTCATTCATGATTCAGAAAAATGCCAATTGCGCACCACAATAGCAGTCAAAACCCTCATAATGTAGAAGAAACACCCAAAAACTCATGCAAAATCACCCAAAAAATGCATGCGCATAGAGGAAGCCGTGATTTCTTCAAATAATCCATTGATTAGACCCGCGAACAAGCTTCAGACAATCGCAATTTTTTATTGATTAAAACCTGCAATGTTTTTCTTCTGAAAACCCTACGATTTTCAGGTAAAAGAAAAACCACAAATTTTTCCTTCAAAAAATATGTGATTTTCAAAGAGAAATAAACCCTTAAATTTTTGCTGCAAACAAAGCCTTAGAAATTGCCCCAGAAAAACAAAGTCGGGACTTGCAGAAAATTACCCACGATTTTTTTATTAAAAAAAATCAATCAAAAAACTTATAATTTTTTTTTTCAAAATCTCTTAGGTAAAATTCACGAATTTTTATTGCAAAAAAAAATCGCCAAAAAGATGAGCCTAAGCTCTGATACCATGAAATGGTTATTGATTGATATTCAATATTTGTTATTAAAACAAGGAGAGGAATATTCCTTTAATAATAAAATACAAGGCGATGTTTTTAGAAAGAAACAATCGTGAACTAAAGAGAACTAAAGCATAAAACACAAGGTAACTAAAAACTAATTGAAGCAAACTAAGTTAATTGAAAGCTAACTAATGACTAACTAACAACTAAGATGACCATTAAATATTACATTAATACTTTAATAGATTGTTAGCAGAACCAAAAAAAAAAAAACATAAGTGAAAGAAACATCGAAGGAGAGAAGATCAACTCAAGTGACTTATCTAGAAGAAACCCAATATGGAAAGAAAAATCTAATAAATAATCCACTAGGAGCAATTTGCATAAAGCTTGCTCCCTCCTTTGAGGACCTTTCATGGTTCAAAAACTTTGACTCGACAAAACCTCAGAAGATTAAAAATGTTTTGGACTTTTTATGCATAGAATTAGAACACATGGGTTTGTGTGTATGGATGGATGATCCGAATGTTTATGGTTGATGTTTTTGCAAAAGAAGATGAAGTAGGGGTCCTTGTGGACAAATGAGTAGAAGGTTGGGCCGGTTTTGCTGTTCTTGAGGGTGTGGCAACAAAAGAGGAATGGGTGGCACTTATTGCTTGGGTTGAAGTGGAATTCTTGAAATGGTTAGGGTTGTGTTGTTTCTTATTCTAGCGTGTCGATTTGGTCAAGGAGAAGAGTAATAGAAATGGTAAAGTCCTCTTCCTACAATTCTCTCATTACATGTAATTAGATTGTGAGGCATATCAATTTGCAAGTTTTATTGTGAAAGTTGTTTTGCATTTTTATCGGTCATGGATGTTTTTGTTTGAAGTTGTTGAAATGTTCTTCGCTTGTTTGATAATGGCGTGGAAAACGTGAGTTCTTTTGTTCGTTTCTTTATTTTATGATATCTTTGGTATTTTATGTCTTGAACAAATTCAATAATCTAATGAAGGTAAAGAAAATTTAATTTAATAAAGAAAATACAAGTAATTTAATCAAATTGCTTGAATTAGTTAAATTAATCTAATTTTACCTTACTAAATGCAATTCTTTTCTTTCCTTTGTTTTTTTTAAATGAATAAGATACAACATAACTAATTAATTAAAAACATAGTTGCTGGGAGAAGTAGGGTACTGGTACTGGTACGGGGACGGATATGCCAATCAAATTAGGGTACGTGAGTTAAATGAATAAGGAGACGACTATTTTATATGTAAATGATTCATCGGAAATTTTGGGTACGGAGATTGGTATGTTGTCTATGTTCCCATAATGGAGAATCCCGACAACTATAATTAAAAATATATTGCTAATTAGGCACACTAAATCAATTAAATATTAATTTAGTGCAATTAATTAATTAAATAAATCTAATTAATTGAATGCAATTAACTTTTAATAATTTTTGGAAAATAACTAGAAGATTCAATTGTTCTTTTTTGGAAAATGGAACTTGTTGGATAATTAATTTTCAAGAAGCACAATTAATCTTTTCCAAGGAAAAAAAACATGTTCAATCTTTTTCAAGCAAATCAAACTAAATATTAAGATTATTTAGAGCAGATAATTAATTTATTTGTTGTGTGAAATGAACAAGGTTTCTTTTATAGTTGAATTTATTGAAAATCTCTCTAACATTTCTTCCATAAACTTCCTCTAGGAAGCTTTTTCTTTTTTCTTTTTGTGATTTTTGATGAAAGGGTGCAAAGAAACAAACACAAAGAAGTAAGAACCAAATAAAGAAATGGTATAAGTAACAAATTCTATTATACTTTTCCTATTCTAACAAGTCCTATATTAAAAAACAAATCTATACTAACACAAACAATATTTTAACGAAAAATCTTTTCCTAATCTATAAAACAATTAAACTAAATCTAAATAAAAGAAATAAATCCACACCTAGAGTAGAGTGCTTTAGGTGTAGAGCTAGGTTGACAATGGCAATGGTTGTCCTCAACAACCCAAATACCTTCTTGCTCACTCTTCCTTCTATGATTACTTACTTGTGGGTCAATCTCTAAGATCAAGCTTGGCTAATAAAGGGGATTGAGATACTAGGATGAGGTTGATGCTAGTTTGACAAGAGCTCATTTGGAAGTTGGTTAACAATGGTTGTAGGAAATATTTTTACAGTCAATGTTATGGATGGAAGCTTATCAAAAGTTGGACCTTTCAATTGATTAAAATTGTGTTTTGTAAGCATATAGTGATTGGGGATGATTGGCGCCAAATAAACAGATCTAAATGGATAAAACATGGAGGAAGAGTGTGGGGAATGGGTTTTTTGAAGCAATTTATGCGTGTGAAAGAAAGGAATGAGTTTGTCGCTTCACACAAAGTTGTTGTTTTTGATAGTTATTAAGCTGCCATGGTGAGCACGAATTCATTGGGGTGAACATGTGTTCACCGCTTGAACAAAGTGGTGAAGTTGTAACTAAAGGGGAAAACAATGTTTTGAAGCAAAATGAAAGCATGAACAAATAACAAACAACAAATAGTAAGCAAAGAAAGCAAATGAGATGTTCTAAATGTTTGATAAGTGGAGCCTTACCCTAGAGACACATATCAAGAATCACATATTCATGCTTTCATGCCTTGTTGGCTTATTTCTGGGATTTTGGTCATCATTGGACTTGCTCAGTTGACCCATTTCATTTTTGGGCACTTCAAGACTTGGAAGTGGGCAAAAACTTGGCAAATTTATTGAACACTAAAAAACACTTAAATTTGTAAAACAATCTTAAAAAACATGCATATAATTGAATTAGAGAACTCATAAGTAGTTTTCCCTTCATTTATAGATAAGAAAAGAGAGTTTAATATACATCATAGCGTCAGATGTTGATTTATCAAGATAAATAAAAACTATAAATCTGTATTATAATCTACAAATTTCTTTAATGATTAAAGCTTCTAGGTGGTTGTGTGGGTGTTCTTGAATTGGATTGTAATGATTCTTGTTGAGGAACAATATCATCCTTAGCTTCAGCCTTAGGCATATGATGTTCTTCTAATGAAGTTCCTATTGATGCCTTGTTTTTTGCCCCCTCATTTGCTGCTACATCCACTATCACCCTTGTCATGTCCCCTTCTCAGTGACATCTCTCGGAGTACAGGATTGGCCTATCACACGACCCTCGTAGGCCGATAGACTGGATAGAGGGTCACTTCGGAGCTTGGCTCAGCTTCAGTTGGCAGAGTTTGATCAGTAGGCTTTCGTTTGGGCTCGATCGGAGACTTCTTGCTGAGTTGCTATTTTTAGCAGTTCCTGGCAGTCAGTGTGGGACCCCTGCTATTTTTAGCAGTATGGCTTTGGCGGCATTCAGAATCACTTCAGTGTTCGTCAGCTTCAAACGGAACAGTCATCGGATGAGTAACGAGAGAAATATTAATATTTAATTGTATTAATTAAATATTAATTATTTAATGATTATAATATAAAGTTATAATATTAAATTATAACTTAAGTGATTCTTCTTGAGGGGTGCGCCATCATCAGAGGGGGCCAATTTTTAATTATATTTTATAATTAAAAATTTGAGTTGAGACTATTGAAAAATTAAAAAGAGGAGAAGTCGAATTTTTAATGAACCCTATTATTGAGGAAATCGCACTTTTGAGAATTATAAGCCATTTACATTGAAAATCGAGCCATTATGTCATTTGGTGAATGGAAAATTGATCAAGTCTTGAGCAGAGCACAAAAGCTTTAGGGTTTCAGTCTCGAATTCATTGGGGAACGAGCCATCTCTATTGAAAGCAGTTCAGAGGGTGTGAGATATCACCTGATCTATTGCCAGTTGAGAGATTTCTTCATCTAGAGGAAATTACAGAGCTTCAGAGATTATTTTATCTTCAGAGTTCTATTAGTATTTTTCATCCAGAGAACATACATCTATCCAGGCGCCCCATATTACAGAGTCTGGACATTTATTTCAAGGGAGCCGTACCTTTTGCATTGATTGCTGCTGCTGCAGCTGTACCATCTGTCAGGCCGTACCATTAAGAGGGCCGTACTTCTCACACACAAGGAAACGCCTCCTCTTTTGGTTATCCAGTTTCACTCATCCAGGCGCCTAGACTACTGGACCATTTCTTGATCATCAGACGGAGAGATGAAGGTGTAATCATTGCAGCCGTACCATATTCAGCAGATTATTTATTGCTGCAGCAAATCAGGTTTTCATAAATATCACTGCCTTTTTAATTTGCATGTATCTGGATCATCATTGTAATCATTGCAGAAGTTTAAATAATAGCCTGGCATCAGTATTTGCTATTGATACTGTAGTTTTCAGTGTTGATTAATTTCTATTGAATTTATTATCATTTTCAAGCAAAATCGCAATTTCTCTATTTCATGCAAAAAACCCAAAACCCACAAAAAAATCAAAAATTGCAAAAACAAACAAAAAACTCAGTCTGATTTAGAAACAGGGGAAACCAAGGGTTTCTACAACCCTCTCCAAATTAGTGCTCATTTGCAAAAAGCATGAGATCCACATTCTCGACAATCCAATTTGAATATGGATTGATGTCATCAATGGCAATTGTTTCATGTGTCTCCTACCTCTCCACCTTTTTGGCACACAGATGAAGGTTGTATTGCAAAAAATAGGTCATTTGAGTACTTTTGAGTCAATTTGCAGTTCTTTATGTGAATGATCTCCAATGTGTTCTAATTGCACTCACACAAAAGTGCCACATTGGGACAAAATGTGAATGGTGAGAGATTGAAGATTAGGCGTTTTTGCACCAAAATCTTCTCATCACAAATATGCAAGTACAACATTTTTGACTTTTTAACTTTTAAGTTAATAAACTTAAACATAACCTAAAATTAAATTAAAGTTAATATATATGTATTTTTTACTTGGCTGTAGAGTCGTTTTCCTTTGAATGTATAGAGGTGAGGAAAGCAACCTCCCCTCTATGCTCTTATAGATTTGCATTGTGTCATAGATGATTTTTCTTATGGCTTCATTGGGGAGCATCCTCTCCATACATGTGTTAAGGCTAATCATAACCTCTTCATTTGCCTCGAAAGAACTGGAGAAGAAAAAAATTGGGTTCAAGTAGTAAGCAACAACATGAATGTGTTGGTGGAGTTGTTTGTTCCACCTTTGATCAATAATGCACCATAGGTTCATATTTTCTTTTTGTTCAATCCATACAAATGCTGAATGGTCTCCTTGGTCTCGTTCATGGCTTCATATATACTATAGATAACCTATGGGGTTTTTCTCCCCATCCACCAATGGTAGAACACTAACCAATAGTTTTGATACTTGAAACAAGAGAGTAGAGAAAACTAAAATAAAAAAAATAAATAAAAAATTGAAAATCAACCAACTAGAAAATTAATAGAAAAGTATAGTTTTTAAAATTTAAACCTACCTTGATTATCTCATCAATATGCTGGGCAATCAATCATCAGAAATGGTCTTCACAACCCTTTCTTCTTGGGCCTTCCTCGAGTAAGGATTTTCCAACCACCTAGCACTCACAAACATTTATAGATCAAAAAATGAGTTCAATTCACATCACAAAGTCATATGATTATAAATTGAATATCCGTATTAATATTTTACAAGTTTCATCTGTGGAGATCTTTAATTTTTGCTTTCAACACCAGGATGGAAAAACAAATTAAAAAAATGATGAAAAATGAAGTTTTTTAGGGTGGACAGACTTATTGCAATGTGGTCGAGTTTTTCCCTGTATTTTGCAAGTTATTAGCAATTAACTCATGAGCCATTTTGATTTGCAAGTACTCACAATTTTTGTGAGTTTTGGGAGATATTTTCATCTATGGTCATTACAATATTTCTTTCCACAATGAATTCAAAATACTGCCTGGCTTAGTCAAGCCAATAGACAGTATTAAAGAATAGAATGTTGTAAAATTCTAAAAAATTAAATGCAGAAATTAGAGAAATTCACCAGACAAACATGAAATTTATTTTGAAAAACCCCTAGAATAGGAAAAACCAGCTGGTAGCAGCAATTGCTTGTGTACCAAATTATTAATCAGAAATGAACAAGTACAAAGAGTAGATACAACCGATAACTGCTCCAATTGACATTGATTCTCCTCAAATTGATCACTACAACTTTCAAACATACCTCCAATGATCCAATCCAATCTCCTCATACTCTTATATAGATCTTGGATGTTCTTATGTACTAGAAGTTCCCAGAGCTAGTATGGGAAATGAGAAACATCTGACTGTTCAATTCAAATTCCAAATTTTGTGTATTAGGACAAAAGTGCCCCTTCATGTAGACTGTTGGGTTCAAAACTGCCTCTTTAGGGGAAATGATGGTTTAAAAAATAACCTCATGTAGGGACTGGCGGTTTCGTTTTGCTGACAAAACTGGGTGTTTTCTGCTGCTGATAATTTTCTGGAAACCTCATACTAATGAAGAATTTTCACTTTCAGATCCTTATGAATCGCTTAAGATCTGATATGTCTATATCTAGATCTTAATCTCTATTGATATTCTTGGTGTCTAGAACTGTATGGCTTCTCTCTGAGCTAAGTCCTTGTGTATGAGGTCACATTGAGGCAGATCAAAGGCGGGTCCTCTTTTTTTGCCAAGTGGTATTTGCTGTCCCAACCTTGACTGGTTGTCAGGATGAGATCCTTGAGTGTTGTTTTAGCTTGTTGTCTCTTAGTTCTTGTTTTTGTCCTTTTTGATTTGGTTGTGCCTTTGAGGAGATCTATTTTCAATGACCTGGGACTGCAGCATACTGATATATCTTTGTTTCTTGTTTCTTCTTCTTTTGTAGTTTCACCTTGAATTGTGTCTTCCATCATGCCCAGGTAGCAAAGGGTTTTGCATGTTGGATCTGACTGGATTGACTGTTGTGTTCTTTTCCTCTTTTGGAGTGTGCTTTGCTGAAATTATTTTCTGAGATTTGAAGCTGAAGGTGTTTGTAGGTCCAGGGATTTACATATCTCTCCACTTAGATCTTGTTTTTGGCTTGCCTTCTTTGGGTTTAACTCTTTAAGGCCCCATGGCTTTCTAGAAGTGGGCATACTCTTGCTAGATTACCATGGATTTCCGTACTTCTCTCCACTTAGATCTTGCTTTTGGCTTGCCCTCTTTGGGTTTAAGGCCCCTTTGGCTTTCTTGACATGGGCATACTCTTGCTAGATTACATGCATGTGACAGGTTCTGCAGTGGAAATGAGTATTCTCATAGTTTAGAGGCTATTTCCATTGTATTCCCCCAAGGTGAAGGATGATTCTAAGTTGACACAGTACCACATTTAGTTTCATCACCTAGGATTTTTGGTCATCATAGAGGCTGTAATGTATTCCCCTATTGCTGCTCCTATTTTTTCCAGAGCTTCTTCTTGCCATTATTCACTTGGGAGCAAAGTGGGGTGGACCTAGACAGGGACTATGTTTGAAAGATCTCTGTTATCTTGAAGCTGGGAGTCCAGTTTTTCATAAATACTTCAGATTTGTTGAAGAACCATGGGCCTCCTTGGAAGATTTCTTTTCTTGCTTTAAAAAATGAAGACAACCATTAAGTAGCTTTTTTATATCATTAGAGTCTAGTCATACCTATTAGTTTAGTGATTTTTGCATCCACATCTTTAAAGTTCTAGGTCCTAGGAAGTTCCCCATAAATCAACATATCAGGGCTCTTGTCTTCATCTCCCATAGTCATTGCTCCATTTCTTCGAGAGTGACTGATTTTTGGAGGATCTTCGATTTTTAAGTGACATCTGTTCTCCTTTAATGGAAAATCTGTCTTGCTTATGGTCCTTTTTGCATCGTATTGCTTGAATCCTCTAAGGTCTTTGCTGGGTTTCAGTGCATCTGAGGCTGTTGCATTACTGAAGGTTTGATGGCAGTTAGAGGAATGGTCTACATAGGTGGCCATGGCCCTCTCCAACAAGAAGGTTAGACTTAAGCTTATCCAAAAGCTAAGAGTGCTCGAGATTGTAGGTTTTAGTGGCTGAAGTGGTGGAGAAATTGCTTCTTGTCTAGGTTAGGAAAGGAGTTTCAGGAAGCATGTTGTAGAGACCCTGGATTTAATATGACCTGAACCTTAAATTCCATTTACACTAGTTTTGAGTTATCTAGAAAATAAATCATGAGAAGGAAACTTTATTGCTTTCTTTCATATATATCTGCAAAAAATACTTTCTTTCTTTCATTTATTTCACCATTAACATGGTTTGAGTATGGAGTTGACTCTCTAGGTTTGAGGAGGCTGAATATGACTGTAATGAAGCCATTAATTTGGATGATCGATATGTAAAAGCATATTCTCGGCGTGGTACAGCTAGGAGGGAACTTGGGAATCTTCTAGGTGCCATAGAAGGCAAGTTTAGATGCCCTGGAAACTAAGACATGAATTTACAGAACAAGTTTTCATATTTATATTGTCATGGCAATAGATTTGTAAGTTCTTCTGATTCAAGTATAAATTTTTTGACTGCAGATTTTGAGTTTGCACTAAGGTTAGAACCAGAAAATAAGGAGCTCAAGAAACAATACCTAGAAACTAGGGTATTGTATGAGAAGGTAAATTGTAACCTTATAACCATTCAATATATTGTCTTTAATTTACTTGTATTTTCAATGTTTCTATTATTAATCCTTTTATTTTTCTATTCTAAGTCCACCATCCTTAATTAAACATAAAGTGTGATATAATAATACAAAACTGCAGTCTTGTAGGTGTTACCTTATTGCAGATGGGAAGATTAGAGAATATCTATGATTCCTTTTTGTTGTATTTATTAAATCATTCTTGCATTTGACAAACTGTCCAAGAAAAGTGATGGTGATATTCAATGATCTATGTTAAGTTGGATTTGAGGGGTAATAAACAGGTGTACCAGTCGACACTTCGGAGTAGATTTATTACATTGCATGAAGAGACATTAGCTCGGATGCTTAATAATTATTTTTAGATCAGTCTATTAGATACTGCCACATGTCATATGCAAAAACTAACCATAAGTCTGAATACCTGCTAGGCATGATGCATTGATATTTATCTAGCCAATCAAGTGAACAAAGATCTGGGGCCTAGATTGTATACTTTGGAGTTTTTTCAAACTGGACCCTAGGGTCTCCAATCCTAAAAGTGAGAGTTTGATATGTATTTTCTAGATATTTGCACAATGTTACACATGATATTGGAGATAGCACTGGGTATCTGACAGAGTAATCCAGATGTGATCTTATATATGCTATTTTAAATCTAGTTGAAACCAATGGAAATGCTATGAACAGAGGCCGTAAAATGTCAATTACATCAGATTCATTGGAGGCAACACAGACTACAGTAATTCCCCACATAGAGATACAAGATGGTTTGGTAACAATCAATACTAACAATAAGTTCAATATTTCCAATGCCTCATCACAATAGGGAGATACCTTGCTCTTTATGCTCATTTTTGGCCCATATGGCTATTTAATGCATTTGGTTGCCTTCCTTGCTGCTTGCATTATGCTAAAGATCATGTCTTGATCTATCTTAAGACAAATGACTTACTTCCACACTTGGGTAAGCATGACTCCCATCACATCCCTGGGGGTCATATTTCTACCATCATAAATGATCAAACGATTTTAGATTTCTTACACATTTTTAATTTTATATGCTTCAAGGACTCTTCCTAACCGATTAGTGTGTTAATATTCCAACAGATGTGTATTTAAAACAAAAGGAAAAACTGCTTGATTGAGAAGGAACTGTGGCATTAGTTTGTGATGACATATGTGAATTCCTGAATATAGAATGAAGTCAAGATGAGGTTGTTAAAACATCATTGATATGTTGGATGGAATTGGCATATGGATGACAGATAGCCAATGCCCAATTTGGTAGATTCAAGTTGTATTATATATATGACATCCCACAGCTTATACAAATTATACAGTTAAACAAATAGAAGTTTTGTGGTCAAAATTCATGACAGATGCATATGTTTGGTAGGTATAAATATCAATTTGTGATTTTAGCTCCTAATTATGATATTGAGTGAAGGTGAGCTTGTATGAGTTGATTGAAATTCAATAGCCTATGAACCATTTGATATACAAGACAGATAGCTGTATGACCAACTGGATGGAATAAATAGTATATGCATCTATCTTTTTAATAAGCAAAAATTGACATTATATTGATGATGAAATTTATGGTACGAAATTGCAGGCAATAGCAATCTGCCATATATGTATAAATGTGATTTGTGAATATTTGAATTTTCTACGTCTAACACAACGACATATGTATAACTTTATTTGGATTCTAGAGTTGTGTTTCTGAAGTTTAGCATAAACTATGCTATTATCAGCTGCTTTCCATGCATCTTGAGATCTTCCTAATTTAAACAAAAAATTGCAATATGGTAACTAAATAGTTTTTCAGGTAATTAGTATTTGAGATAGAAAGAAATTTTATTAATGTGCACAAGTGACTAAAGAAGGTGAATAGGATTCAACAAGTGCATCCAGTTATAATAACATGAGGGAGCCCAAAAACAAAGAAAGTAAGGCTTCAAAATCAGGTTATGCACAGATAACTAACCAGGGTGCAAAAATGAATCTACCGAGAGTCAACCTTGCAAGTTATCACTGTACATGCTTGGAAATGTGTCATTGTGAATTATAGATGGTGCATCAAGCATCATAGTATCTTGAGAAGAAGAAAGCCAAGCATCATAGTACTACCTTGACGTGATGTTATTGCGCTAGATGATATCTTGCATGTTCTTGGTTTGATGAAGAGTCTTATTTCAATTACTTGCATGACAAATCTATAGACTATATTGTACTGCCGACTTTGATAGTTAGTAAGTGATTATTAGAAAATGTAGCTCCGAACTTGGTAAAGTTTTGGCTAGAGAAGTTCAAGATGGTGACCTATATAAGGTACTTGCCAATCTAGTCAATCAAGTATGTCAAGATGCCATAATGAATGAGTGCCTTTATGGTGATAGTTTCAAAACTTATTGTGAAATCATTTGGAATCATAAGATGATTTCATGCATGCAACAGATGGGAGTGTTGAAGAGAACTAGGACAAATTTATTGCCAAAGGATTCTCTCAAAAAGATGGATATTCATGAGATTATTACTCTAGATGCCAGAAGAGTCTCTAAGAAAGAGGGAGTTGATTTTATTGAGTTTTTTTCTCTAGATAATGAAGTTGAAGACATTTTGACAAAGCCCTTATCGAAAGTGAAGTTTGAACTATTGAGAGTGAAGTTTGGATTGATTGAAAACACCTTTGTGAAGAGGGAGTGTTAGGTTTTTTAGGGGTTGCTCAAATAGTGTCATAGTGGAGCAGCAATAAGGATAAATTAGGCCCTAATTTTAGTGATTAATTAATGCTTTCTGGGTGCTGGAAAATCTGACTCTTTTTAGTTTTTGTAACTACTATTTTAGGTGCAAATTTTGATCCAAGTTCAGGTGTTTTTATTAGTTTATTTGAGACACTGATTTTAGACTATTTTTAGGCATTGCTGCTTTATTCTGGGCAGACAGTTATATTTTTAGTATTTTGCTTTACCTGGGCAGACAACAGACACATATTTTTAGTTCTCTTTATTTTAGGTGGACAACAGACAAATATTTTTAGTTTTCTTCTTTATTCTGGGTGGACAGCAGACATATAGTTTTAGAGTTCTCTTTGGGACTAAGACATCTGAAAAAAACATTGTTTTTTGCTTTTTGATTGCCCAAGTTGGAGTCTCTTCAGGACCTTGGGCATTCATTTGTTTGTATCAGAGCTGCAAAAGCAAAACTCAAAAAATAAATTATTCAGATAGCAAGTTTTATATATTGTGATTTCAATTTTATTTATAATGTTTCTTGTACTTTCAGAAGTTTGTGTATGCAAATTATAGCACTCTAAATTGTAAGTTTGTTTGAAGTTTAAGTAGGACAATTTATGTCAAACCCTAGAGTGTGGAATCTACATACTGTGTGCTGAATTATAGCAGATACATGTAACTACATTTCCTCATTATATATATATATATATATATATATATTCAATAAAATCATCTAAGCATTACCATTTTTAACAGGATCAACACATCAGTGGACAGGGTAGCAATCTGCAACTATTGTTAGGATTCAACCAAAGTTGTCAAAATGTTTACTTAGCAGTTATGTATTTGTATGTGGGTAGTCATGGTGCTCTTAATGAGAGTCCATGGAAAGGAATCAGCAATTGGACGGGATATAGCAACAAAAATGGAAACTATTATCATGTCAATTGCTGGGTAAATATAAGCATCAATCTCAAGAACAATATGCAGGCTGCTTTAAACTGAAATTTTGAGTTTCTTTAGTGCAGATAGGTTGTGTTCTGAAAAGAATTGGTAATTGCTTACTTTCTTATCAAGAAGAAAAGATTACAATATATAGCAGTTACATGAACTAGAGACATTTATGAATCTAGCTACTTCAACTACCTACAATTGTAGACATTTAAGATGTCTAACAACCTCTACCTAATTACATTATATTATTGACCACTAACTATAGAGATATATTATTGTAACACCCTCCCTTAATGGTCAATCTGTCAATAACACCAAGTTGCCCCCTGAATTTGACAAACTTATTCGGGCTCAGAGACTTGGTGAGAATATCTGCAGTTTGATCCACTGTCGGAACATACTGCAGTTGAACTGATCCATCTTCTACCACCTTGCGGATGTAGTGACAATGAAGCTCAACATGCTTGGTACGTTCATGGAAGACTCGATTTTTGGCCAGTTTGAGCACCTCTTGATTATTAGTGTACAAGGGAGAAGGTCCTGCTTGTGATATGTGCATGTCAGAAAGCATCCTGCGGAACCAAACTGCCTCATATGCTGCCTTAATTGTTCCTCGATATTTAGCTTTAGTCGAGGAAAGAGCCACTGCTTACTGCATTTTGTTGGTCCATGTTACAACACTTGTACCCAAACTGAATACATATCCAGAAGTAGATTTTCGGTCATCCACGGATCTTGCCCAATCTGAATCTGTATAACCAATCAGCTTTGGATCCTTGCATTTGCCATACAGAATGCCATAAAAGTATAGAATGCAGATTCTTTCTGCTCAGAGTGCTCTGCGACATTTGCCTTTTGTTGAGATCCTCCCTGCTTCTTTTGTTCAGAAGCCAATTGAATTCGACAGTCAACCTTCATGTGACCATATTTATGGCAATGATTGCACTGAATGTTCTTTTTCTTCTTGCTGTCCTGAGAAGAACCAGAGCCTTTCGGATGAGAAGATGGAGCCTTCCCTTTGTTCTTAGCAAAAGATTTGGCAGAAAACGCTTGCTCTGTGGAGGTGGAACTGGTACTGCTCCCAAATTGTTGTCTCCAACGATCCTGTTGTAGAAGCTTGTTACACAAGTCTGGAAACTTCAAATCAACATTTGTTGAAGTAATATTCAATGTTTCAATGAAATACGCGTAAGATTTTGGCAAACTCTTCAAAGTAATGACGACCATGTCCTCTTCCTCCATTGTTCGACCAATCGCCTCCAACTAATCACGAATGTCTTTAATCTTTGATAGATGTTCTTGTAAGGACATTTTCTCATCCATCATGATGGAAAAGAGCATGTTCTTGAGAAAGAACGTTGTGCTCTTGTCGAAGGTTTCATGAAGGGCCTTCAAATGATCCCAGATTTCCGTAGCAGTTTTGCCAGACGGTACTTGGGATAGCTGCTCATCTGTGACTGAGAGTTTGATGAGCATGACAGCTTCCCGGTTGCACTCATCCCATTTGTCCCGATCCTTTCCGACAGTGGTAGGACGTGTAGTCGTGCCCAAAACAATTGCATCAAGACACCGGTACTCAAAGATAGTATGCATGCACTGCTTCCAAGTGTTGTAATTCTTCCCATTGAACTTCTGGTTGCTTTCGAGCATTATATTTGGCAAAGATGCCATCACGTACCCTGAGGTCAAATTGATGAAGGCACAAAAAACATTGCACTTAAATCAAAAACAAGTTATGCAGGAAGAAATCGAAACCCTAGCACAAATTTCAAGGTATAAAACCAATGCAAAGTTTTTAAGATAAAACCCAAAAAATTTTGACAGCATCCACATGCACAAATTTTGAGGCACGAATCCGGAGGTACCCAAAAAAAGTTGAAGGCAACCCAAAAAAGTACTCGAAAAACCCACAAATAATCTGAACTTAGAATAAATTACTGTCTTGAAACAAAGGAGATAACTGCAAAACCCTAGTCGGGTGCAAGAGAAATACTGAAAATGGCCACGATATATTATATTATTGACCATTAACTATAGAGATATATTATTCTAACAGGTTGCAATTGCAAGCATTAAATTCTTGAGGTAGTAAAATATTACATGATTGGCAATCTGATAGTCATTAGAATCAGGTTGCCACTTATTGTAACTCTAGTTACCATGCATAGAGTTCAGTTTTTCTACATGGAACTTCTCCTAGCATGTATAAAATTTTATTTCTTGAAGATTGCAGTATATTATTTTGTACTATTGGAGAAGAGGATGCAACTCCAAAAATAGATTTGCCCAATATGTAGTATCGGAATGATACCAGTTTTCTGTAAGCTTGTTATTATTGTATCACTCTTTAGCTAAGTTGTCGAATTGGAATTAGGCACATGTGCATAGATGTGGGTATCATATGCTAGAATGACAATTTTTTTGTGGGCAAGGTATGTTTTGTGTATGTTTGTATGAAAAAATATAAAAACCATAAATATATACATATTTGTAGCCTATCAACATGAATGTTTAGAATACCACATAGCATGCATATGCTAAACAAAACTATCATAAATATTACAAATATAGTATACTAATTCCATATCAATTTGTCAAACTCAAATTCATTATAGATATTGTTCAATATTAAAATAATACAACCACTAATCAACATCATATGGGTCTTCATCGAGACCAACATCATCATTGTCATTGACATTAGATGATGTAGGTAGATTAGAAGAACCACAAGCAGCTCCACTACCACTCCTAGTAAAAATGTGTTGGCTATCTAACTCCTCAAAATGTGAAGATTGTGTGATATTAGAAACATCCAAGTCATCTCACTTTGGGTGTACATTCACAACTTAGTTGCCCCTTGCTTGTACTCATTGTGTTTGTGCATATGAAGGTGCAAGTTGGAATTCACGTAGACTACCTCCTCTGTTTTCTCTGATGCCAATAGATTGGGCTTCTCTAAATGGATGAAAGAGTATCTATTCTAATTTTTCCTAGATGAAGAGGATCTAGAGACCAATTCAAGAAAAGTTAGAGAGTTAGAGCTATTAAATTGTAAATCAAACTTCAAACTTGAAAACAATGATTTTAAAAATGATTTTTTTTCAAATTTAGAGAGTTTGTAGTAAAATTGATAATGTTGTGGTGAAATTTAAGAATTTTATGATAAGATTTTGATCCTTTCTATACTCGTCACAATGAGTGGAAACACTTTGACCATTGGAGGCTACAAAATCAGCAAACTCACTCGTAACTACATCCTGATCCTCCATATCAAGATTGGGGAAGAGTTTAGCAAACACTTGTTTGTACCCTTTGCTGACTTCGACATCTCTATATGGTGGCACCCTTGTTGGGAAATAAATCATCACTATAATATTTGGGAGTCAATGCGAAGGCAAGGAGATGTAGTTGGGTGGTCATTTTATTCCACTGCTCAACATGAATTATCTACACCTTTTTGAAGAAAGTTTCTTGAGGATCTTGCTCTTTTCATTTATGATGGACTTCATCTTCTCAATTATTGAGTCAATTCCATCGTATACCTCTCTTAAATTGTCTTATACATGTTAGTAAAGTAAATCATACTCATGATGGGCTCGGTGAAACTAAGAAGATATTCCACACAATCCCGCCAAATGTCATGTATGATCATGTCATGCCCCCTTCAAATTGTGTTATGGACCAACATGCCTGTTTCCTATTTCCCGTGTCTCCATTGGTCCAATTTTGTATGTGAGTTCTTCTTCTTCTTTCCCGTTGTGTTGGTCTAAGGTCCATGAAGTCTTTAAGCATGGAGGCATGCCCAACCTTCTAAGTAGTTTTCAGTCGGAGGTTTGGAGTTCTTTGTCTAGGCATGCCTTTTCATGCAAGTTCGGCCTTTCCTTGGTCCTTGTTGGACTTTCAAACTTCACCATCGCGGTATGCCTTTTTGGTCAACTCTACTTTTCCCTTATGCTTGTGACTTTCTCCTCCCAGCATGCTTTTTCTTCCAACACTACCCTTTCCTTTGTTTTTTTTAGGGAGTGAAACTTCTTCATCTCGACATACCTTTCACCCATTCCCCGCCCTCTCTCGTTGGGACTTCAGAGTTCTCTAATCGAGAGTAAAAAGGTAGTAATTAATTTATTAAGTTGTCTAAGTTTGAGAAAATTCTATTTAATTAATTATTTTATTTTCATAAATTGAATAGTTAAATTCAAAAGAGACTTTACGGGGTCCCAAAATATAAAGTTTAATTTAATAGTCACTTTGGCGGGAAATTGAATATTATTTTATCATTTTGGGGAAAAAGCTATGCTCCACGGGGTTTTGGGGATGGCGAGAACCCGGTACGCCGGGACGAGTTTCTGGTACGGGTGTACATTTGGGTCATTCTTTAGGGGACGGCTAATAAAAAAATAGGGAAATTTTTTAAAATATAGAGAAATTTCAAATGTTCATAGCATAACATTGATAAAGCATTCATTCTAGACATTGTATAAGCTTATTATATATCATTAGACTTGAATTGAGATTTCACATGAGAATCGACAAACAAATTAACAGAATCCAAATGCTTTTCATTATCAATGTGCATACATATCATATAAGAGTCTGATAATTATAACCAAAATGCCCAAAGGCTCCAAGTCTCAACTATGAAATGACATGATAAACATAAAACTAAGAAAATATATTGCTGTCCAGTGTCCCTAATCAGCAAAAGGTAGGTCTAAATCAGCATCGCCCTCGTTTTTTGCTTTCCTTCACTTCACAATGGAAAAGTAAAAATGAGTTAACTTTTTCTCATTTTGGAGCTTAATTGTCACTTACATTAGGTCAAGTGTGATGGGGTGTCCCTTGTGGGCCCGCCCATAGCTTTATTTTTATAAAAAAACTCTGACTTTTTAAAAAAAAAGCATTTTTTTTTTGGCTGGGCCGTAGGGTACTGCTAGAAGTACCCGGTATGATCGAGGTACGACTAGACAGTACCAGGTACTTCTAGCAGTACCCAAGTCCCCTATTTTCTAAAAGTCTCTTAAAAGTACTCGAGTCCCCGATTTTTTGGCAAACCGTCCCCTAGAAGTACCGGGTACTTGGAGGGCAAAGGGGCACGGCCAGGGTACGTTTCCTAGCCGTACCCGCGTCCCCGTTTCGTAACCGGTATGGGAAACAGGTAAAAACCATAGGGGACGCATCCTCGTGGAGCATAGTTAATAAGTGTATAAAAGGAAGAATTGGAAAGAAGAAAGACATTCTTGGCATTTCATTTTAAAAACACCATCTTTGGAGAAGAGAGCAATTGTTCATTTTCAGCCTAGGATGGAAACCCTACAGGGAAATTGGTTTCGAGGACAAAAACCCTCATAGCCGATCTACAGGTGTATTCACAAGCTTGTGTAATTTATTTCCGATATCATTTCAAGAATTTTTTTAATAGATTTATGAAGATATCTTTGGTATTGGGTTTGGAATAAAATTGAATAACAATGCATATACACAACCGCCTATTTTTGGAGAGATTATATTGATAGGACAAACTGTATCAATTTATGAGCTGGCCGCATCAAATATGAAAGGCAACGATGAGTAATAAGGAAGTTATTCAAATTTAATTTCTAGCTGCTTCTCTAGAAGGAAGTCGAAGGACACACGAACAATTTGCTGAAGTTGGAGCTGTGGGACCCTCAAATTTTCCGCACCCTCTTTAGCATCACTCATAACTATTCAAAAGGGGAAATCACAATACAAAGGAAGCAATTTAGGAATTACTTGATAGCTTTTTACTGGTTAACCAAGCCACCTCAGCAGGGAATGGTATAAGAAAATTGGAGGCAATTGTTGTTAAAGTAAAAGGGATGTGGTACATTAGTTTATCTAGCTGCTACACTTTTATCTGGTTTCTTTGGCTTTAAAAGAGGCTGCAACTATAAGGTGGTTGTTCCTTGCACTTAGATAGGGTTGTGAGGGTGATAAGGCATCAAAAAGGAGGTTGCGACTATTGATTGAAGGGTCTGTAGAGGTTGTAGCCATTGATTGAAGAGTTTGTAGTGTTCACAATGACCATTTGGAAGGGTCTGTACCAGTAGCATTAGTAAAATACAAGTTTGAACAAGGAAATAAAATTTGGTTTGGTGATGGCAATAGTAATCAGCAAGAACTCAATGTATGAATCAACTAGCTAGAGGTCAGAGTAGTAATTGTCTTTTTGTAAATGTAATTAAATTATCATGTTACATGTGCCGGTTTATGATAGTTAAAGTGAGTAAATCAGATATATGTCATTAATTCAGTTGTTCAATTCATGCATTTTGTCAAATACTTAAAACTTTCATCACAAAGTAAGAACCTCTTAGTGTGACATTTCGTCAAACATTTGTATAAAAACAAGCAAATATAGCCCAACATATGACATTTGGGCACATCATAGAGCACCATTAATGCTCAGTATTGACACTATAACTTCCAACTAAGAGGTCCCTTATGCTTGGAAACATTATTTAATATATATGGCGTGCATCCACGTGTACATCTAGTGTAACAAATGAAAACCCGACCTTGGTTGCTATTAATGCGTTAGTTAGGGTTTCAAACCCTATGGGAACTCTCGCCATTATTCTGGATAACATTTGCAAGTCGTAGAAAACATTTTCCCCATGCTTCTAGTATGTGTTCAAGGGTGCATGGGATGATTTCAAGTGTAGTTCAAAGGAAAATGCCACTCAATGGGTATGGGGTGTTCCTTGTCGCACACTTGACATGAGATATTGGTATTTAATGCATGTTTTAACATTCCTTTTGGAGGTATTAGGGATTTAGAGTCTTAAGAAAAGAATAACAACAATGAAAAATATTTAGAAACACTAACTAGAAAACCGTTTTGAGCACTTGTGTTCAAATGCTTGAATTCGAGGACAAAAACCCACATATTTGTTATCGATTAGAGGATGAAAACCCTTTTGATTGCACACGTTAGAGAACGAAACCCCTTTTGATTGCATGTGTTAGAGAACGAAATTCCTTTGGCTAGAGGATGATCTCACTCAGGGGTTGTATTGGAGCTTTCATGGTAGTGGCTATTGGCCAGGTTGAGCCTAAGCGATTTGTAGAGGGTTGTGAATGTTGCTATAGAATCCATAGTCCATTAAAGCTACTGTAGCAATGTTTGCAGTCCCATGAATGTAAGAAAGGCTCTATAATTTCTATTGTGTTTGTAATTTGATTTGAAGTTAGGTATCAACGAATGCAAAATAGTTTTTGTAATATGGGTTTTGTTAGAATTGGGTAAACGCTTAAATGTGTTATTTATCTTAATTGTGAACCCAATTTGTAATATTAGGGTTAGGATTATCATGCAAATGAAAGGATAAATTTTGGGTTTGTAAAGGTTAAATAAAATATTAAAATCCTAAAAATATTTGTCCCAAATATGAAGTTTGTTGGTGGTTTTTAATTACTATTGGTTGCTTATTTAATCTTGGTTCATTATAGATATTTGTTTTGGTTAAAATACATAAATTTTAAGTTTATCTCCCATAATATTTATTGGGGATATTACAAATCATCTAATTTACATTTGTTGTCCTCTTAGATGTTGGATTGCATCTAGATGTATTGAAAGTGGTTGATGACCATGCTAGAAAATGCCTCCTACACCTTCACAAGTCATCTCAAGATGATTGTGTTGGAGGCAAATTGAGTTTCAACAACCTATTTGAGAAAAAAAAAAAAACAAACAAAGAAGAGAACATACTTAAGTTTAAAAAAATAAATCACTAAAGTGAAACATAAAATTTTAATTTTTTTATTATGTTGTCCAAGGGGTTGAGCTTAGTTGGTTAAAACTTTGAGTGTTCATTGTGGAGACCCAAGTTCAAATCCCAAAGGGACATTTAATGTGGAATTCTAACTAGTGACTTAGTCTTCCAAAGTTGGCTTCTAGTGTGGAGGTCGTTTCTAGTGTGGTTGCTCAAAAGGAGCTAAAATTAGTCTCATGGTTGTGCTTACAAGAGGTTGTATTGGTCTCATGTTGATGCTCATATGAGCAGATTATTTGTAAATGATTAGCAATATATATTAAAAAATTGTATTGTGTTAATTACCTGAGTTGCTGGCACTAGTTTGGGTTCTGGTTCAATAGTTTGGTTTGCGGGTTCGGTCAAAGTTTTTTGTGGGGTTGGGTTCATTTTGGGTTCATCCATACAAAAACATATAAAAATTAGAAATATATACATATTTGCAGCAGTAATTAAGTTCAAAATACATTGCACATAGCATCTTATATTATATAATATACAAAACCACTGTATTAATAGTCAAATATTAGTCAAACTCAAATGTCATGATATATTAAAGTTAAAAAATAATAATGTCAAAGTTAAAAAATAATAATGTCAAGTGTCAACAATCAGCTATCATTGATCAAAAATCATATGAGTCTTCAAAAACATCATCATCACCATCTATATTAGAGGATGTAGGTAATGCCTAATGGTAAATTAGAAGAACCACAGATAGTGCCACTTGCATTGGCACTAGCACTAGCATTGGCACTGGAACTAGCACTAGCACTAGCATTGGCACTGGCACTAGCACTCTCATGCTCACTAGTTGGATTTTCATCAACATCAAGTGCAGCAAAGTGGGAAGTGGAAGCATCCAAGTCAATATTCTCTGGCTCGATATCTCACTTCCTTGTGCCCCCTTCCTCATAGCCACTTTGTTTGTGTTATTCATCTCTGAGACTGAGATGAGACGTCATGTTGAGTGACTCCATGATGATATCACGTTGAGAGACTTCGTGATGAACTCTTTTTCACAAATGCGTGTAGCCATTGCGAGTGTCATGTCGAGAGACTCCATGACATGGATATCTGAAAAGATACCTCCCTAGCTAAGAGGGAGTGTTGATGTAATAGCGGCGGGAGATATCTTTCGCTCTAATTCGAGAATATTAAATATTAAACAAATAATTGTTAAGGCAAGTCGGCCTTATTATAATTAATATTTTATTTTCTTTAAGAGGCCGACCAAGTGAAGAGTCGCCTTGCTTGTGAAGAGTCACCTTGCATTGTATATATAGAAAGTGATGATCATCCATTGATAATCAATTAATTCGTTCTCAAGTCAAGTCACACTTATCAAGGAGTTCGCATATCTACAACAGATCATCATTTACTTAGATCAGATCAATATCAAGGAGAATTTATAGAAATTGTGTATTCGCATCTAGGAGAGGTGCTATGTTTCATTATATCAGACCGGCCTAGAGTTTGGCCCAGTTTTAAGCAGATTTTTGCTCTCTTCATTAAATATATAAGAGATATATATTTTGGCTGGTTTTTCTCCCTCAAGAATGAGGGTAAACCCAGGGTAAACTGCTGTGTTTATTATTTATGTGTTGCATTATTAATTGCTTACATTTCTGATCCTAAAACTAACATGGTATCAGAGTGGGTTTAAGACAAGACCTGATCAGATTTGAGAAAATTTTGTGGCCTTTGGCCAAATTTGGAATTGCTGAAGGAATTGATTATTTGGGAGAAATCGATATTGGAGTAGTAGCAATTGAAGGAATTCAATTCAAAAGGGAAATTTGGATTCTGTTGGAGAAGTTCAAATTTTGCAGCAGGAAGCCATCCTTCAGTCAACTTTTCATCTAGGGCAGATCTTGAAGGCAAAAGGTTGCAAATTATTTCAGACCTAAGGGCAGATCCTTGAAGGTGAATTTGTGCAAAAAAAGAAGATGGTGATCGGTGTCAAGGTAGAAGATAGACTTGATGGAGCCACAAACTTCAACTCTTGGAAACCCAGGGTACTCATTGCATTAGAGGAGAATGATCTTCTTGATTTTGTGGAAAGTGATATGCCCGAGCCTTCCGATGATACTGAGAAAATCCAGTGGAAGAAAAATAGCATGAAGGCTAGAAAGATCATGGTGGACTCTGTTTTATTGTTTGTGTTGCATTATTAATTGCTTACATTTATGATCCTAAAACTAACAAGTATGTGCTCCAATTTCTCTCAGATGTAGATGAACTAGCAACTTATTAAGACAAAATTTGAGAGTTAAGAGTTACAAAATTTAAAAATTTAAATTATAAAATTAAAATATAAATAAAACTTAAAAGATAAAAGATTTTTTTTATAAAACTTGCAATAAAATTTTGACCACAAAAGGTTGTAGGTGTGTGGAATGATTGGCCATGGAAGTACCACCAACTATGAGCATCGACCTTATACTTGTCCCAAAAGAGCATCAATGCTAAAGTTGCAAGAGCATGCAAAATCCATGAACTCAACCCTCATTGCATCTCGCATGGCACAATAAATGAAGAGCTTGCGAATTATTGCCTTGTACCCTTGACCAAAGTCAACATCTCTATAAAGGGCAACTCTTGTTGTCACATAAAGGAGCTCAACACTATAATATTTGGGGCTCAATGCAAAGTCAAGAAGATGTAGCAGAGTGGTCATTTTGTTCCATCTCTCTTCAATGATTTTCTGTAGTTGTTTGAAGAATTTATTTTTAGGTTCTTGCTCTTTTGCGTTTATGATGACACTCATCTTCTCAACCATTGGGTCGATGCCATCATATACCTCACTCAAAGAAGGCCTATCCATGTTGGTATATCGAATCATGCTCAATATGGGCTCAGGGAAATTGAGGAGATACTCAACACGATCCCACTAAATGTCATCTAGGATCATTTGCTTAACCTTTCCTGTCCTTGTAGTGCTAGATTGCCTCCATGTGGACCAATTTGGGATGATGACCATGTTAGAAAGTTCCTCACGAACCTTCATAAGTCGTCTCAACATAATTGTGTTGGAGGCAAAAGAGGTCTCAACAATCTGTATGAAAATCAAAATAAAAAAAATTAAATTTACGAAAATTAAAATTAAAATAAAATAATTTTTTTTACTAAAGTGCATCTTTTTTAATTTACCTTCAACAACTCCAATTGCGAGAATGTTCTAAATATGCCTTGTGAGACATATGGTGGTTGGTAATAAACATTTGGATCTCTTTAGCCTCAATATTTAATGTCCCCTTTTGAGATATTCCTTGATTTAGGCTTGAAAAACAATAATAAACACTAAAAACTGATAGTAGCAATAACAAGTATCAACTTAATGGTTATATTAAGATTAATACATAAAATAATATAATATTGAGAACAACACACCATAGCTAAAACATTATAATAGTTAGACATATGGTTCATATCATCACTAACATTTGAATTCAAAATAACTTAACATCACTAATGATTAGTCCAAGGCATATTCTGATAGCCAATCATATTAGGAGCTCACTAGAAATATTTACAAACCACAATCTCAAGGATGGTTGTCCTTGTATTGCGAGAGCATGGGTGGATCCTTGTCCATCCATCTCGGGGTGGCATACTTGAGAAGACCCTCAAGCCCAAGAGCACTCATATGCCTCTTGCCCCCACGAGTGTTGTATCTTGCAAGTGGCGTACTTGAGAAGCCCCTCAAGCCTAAGAGCACTCTTCTGCCTCCTAGCTCCATCCTTCTTGATCAAGCCCAGGAGCACTCATTTGCCTCCCAACCCATTAGCATTGCATCTTGGGGGTGGCGTGCTTGATAAGATGCATGAAGACTACCTCCCTCAACAAGCCCTTGAACACTCATACGCCTCTCGGCCCCACGAGCACTACATCTCGAGGGTGGCGTACTTGATGAAGGGAAAGCCAATACTTCCCATCTCTTGAGCCGTAAAGTTTAATCTGCCTCCCTATTTGTAAACACTTCTTTAAATTCAAAATAGATTGCTAAAGAATCTTATTATATTAATTGTTAATCAAATATCATTTTATTATGCAATAGTGATACACACACACACATTTACATAGTTATCCTAATTTATATTTTTAAAACTTACTTCCCAATCATATTCTTGCTAAAAATAATATTTATTCCAATAGATCTCTTATAATTTCAATTTCTTATTTCCCCTTTTCCAATCCACTTGATTGATTTGATGTCCTCCTATAAAATGTCCTCCCTTTAATATCTTTCCTTGAGGGGGAAAGTCACATCCTTCCGCAAATTATATCCCTTGCCAAGAGTCATGTCTTTCCTCAAGGGAGTGCTACCTTTATCTTTTAATTATTTATTAATTAATGTTATTTTTTCCATTGCTGCAATTACTGTTCTCTTTTTAATCTTGATCGCTGCCTTTTATATTTCCTTGCTCGTCACTTTCCTATTTCTTTGGCCAGCGATTACCTTCAATCCAAAACAAGCTGCGATTGTGGTTTATGATATATGGCGAGGGGGCATGATAGTCCGACCTTCCCAACATTGCTTGTCCACAAGCAATTTCAATCTAGGATGCTCCTAAGCTTACCAAGATCCCAATTCAACCTTGTAGATTTGTAATTTTTAGATATTGCTCCTTGTGATGTATTTAGCATCTATTGCGATACTTTGATATAATTAGAAATTGAAAATTCTACAGCTAGTGACAAATTGTCTTGGTTATACCTGACTCTATAGTACAATGATGTCCCTGGAGAGTAGTTGTTAGTATACTTGCCTCAACTTGACTATCAATAAGGTTAATAGTTAATACCATCCTCTAAAGTATGAGGTCCAATATTCTTCTAACTCATGTACTACTATTTCCCAATAACTCTCAACAACAAAACCAAGAGTTGGAAATTGGCAAGACCTGTTATTTAAGACAAGTTTTCTCTCAATTAATTACCACAAAGATCTTGGGAAATGAATACAAATTTTTCATTACCTGTTGTGACCTATTTCACACATCGCCCCATTGCAAATGGGGAACCCTAGTAGTTTGCTTTTTAGGGTTTTGTCTTAACATTACAATTTCATAAGACTGTTTATTTGAGAGTTTGGACTCTGGAGTTAGAGTTTTGGGAAATCACCCGGGTCAAGTTGGGAATTCAAGCCCATAACAGTGCCTAGATATCGTCAAAGTGCTCAGATGGTCCGGAGGACGAGGAACACCATTGCTTTGAGTCAATTTTGACACTTCCTATTTTTTAGGGATTCTGTTTTTTCGCTTTTTGCTTTTTGATTTTTTGAGTTTTGGCATTTTGGGACCAATTCAGGAAGTAGATATTTTGGCCTACTTTTTGCTTTTTGCTTTTTGCTTGTTTCTGCTTTTTTGAAAGTTGACCTAGGATTGGGTCCTTCATGTCACGGCGATAACGTTCATATCTTCAAAATAATAAATTTATGTCTTCGAGTATAAAAAGCAAGAGAAAATCTCCAGGCAAGGTTTGTTCCAGATAAACATGAAGTGGCCAAGCAAGCATGAAGTCCGCCCTAAGAAAGAAATGGCAAGACAACTTCAAAGTCCGCCCTAGCTTGAAGAAAGCATGGCCCGACACAAGGTAAAGTCTGCCCAAGGAGATGGCAGAGATCAAGCCAAGTCTTCCCAAGGGAAAATGAGCATGTCTAGCCAAACTTGAAGTCCACTAGGCACTTGTCCAAGCATTGGCAAAGTCTGCCCAACCTTGGCATGAAAAGAATGAAGTCTGCCGTAAGATGGCTAAGCAAATTAAAAGTCCGCCTAGCATATGAGATGTCCAAGCAACTTCAAAGTCCGCCCAAGCTTGATGAAAATGTCTAAGGCAACATGAAGTCCACCCTAGCTTGATGAAAATGTCTAAGGCAACATGAAGTCCGCCCTAGCTTGAGGAAAGATGACAAGCACATAATGAAGTCCGCCCAAGGAAGAGAAAAATGTCTGGCTAGCTCCAAAGTCCGCCCTTGGCAAGGAAGTCACCAAGTCCGCCCAAGAAAAAGTTGGCATGGGTTAGGCAAAGTCCGCCCTAGAAAGATTAAATTGTCCAAACACCTATGAAGTCCACCCAGCTAAGGATAAAGGTGAAAAATGACAAAACAATAATAAATTGGCCATGGGTAAATAAAATTTTGCCATAATTAAATGATGAAAAGGTTGGGAAAATAAAATTTAACACTTAGGATATATTTTATATTTTTCCAACACTTAGAAAAATATCCAACACTAAGCAGAAATTTTCGAAATACTCAACACTCAGGAAAATCTCAAAGAAAAATCTAGAGGATTTTGGCTAAGGATGGCGCCATGATGAAAATTAGGAAATTTCTCTAAAGGATTTTCGATGAAGATTAAATTGCCATTTTGGAAGAAATAAAACAAGTCTGGGTTCGACGAATCTTAAAGAAAGCATGAAGTTGCTAAAATCATTCTCTCCAAAGTTCGATGGTGAAAGGTTTTCTTTGCTCTCTCAAAGCGGTGAAAGATTTTTTTCAAAGGAAGATTTTCGAAGAATAAAGTAAATTTTCGAGTTAAAAGGCGTAATTTCCAGAAAATAACGTGCTTTTTATGAGTTTTAGAGTGCATTTTCAGAATTAAAGGTCGATTCACAGTCAAAACATACTTTTGAAGGTTCAAAATATGAGTTTGACTGAATTCTTCCCTCTTTCTTCTGTCCTAGTCACTTATTCTGGCAAAAATTTGCTGAGTACTTAGCCAAATTTGTTTTCAGTCTGATTTTTCACAGAATTTATCTTTTTGATAGGCTGAAAGTGAAATTTTTCGAATAAAGGTCCAAAAATATCAGAACTAAAAACTCCAAACTAATGCCATTCTTTTCATGTTTATTGCAGGTTAATGACCACCAGAGGAGAACCTTCGAGAAAAGCCCAGATGAAGTTCGCTAGTAAAGAACTGCAGGCGGAGTCGAAAATCAACTCCAAATGGAAAAACATAACAAACACCAATCTTGGACATGTAGATTTTAAAGATTTCAAGAAGAGGATGTATGGACAAGATGGATTCCTGCCAACACCCGTTGCTCTCCGGATGATGAGAAATGGCATTGTCTAGGTGGTTGGATTTCCACCAGCTATGCAATGTGCTGAATTGATGGTCGAGTGTGCCATACACTATAATGCATAGGAGAGACAAATTATTGCACCAGACGGGAGAGTATTGGCTCACCTTGGAGAGTTAGCCATTCAAGAAGCATTTGGCATACCAACTTATAACCGGACTTCCTACAAAATCAAAGAGGATGCCGAAAGACTTTATGAGGACCAGTTGGATCTTTGTGCAACAAATATCAATAAGTTGTGGTTAGAGAAGCTGAGGCCTTCTATCAAGAAAATGCCAAAGAAATTGCTTCGTACCGACTTCAAGGAGTATGGAGACATCATTTTGCTATTAAACAGAATAATGGGCAACCCTCAAGGTGCGCCATTTGAGACATGGATGTATTACTTTATTGATGAGATCACCTCAAGCATCAAGATGTTCAATTGGTCCCGGATGATTAGTGACAATCTCAATGAATAATTAATCAATTTGGAAAGGACAGTCTTTTTACATGAGTTCCTACATCGTCTACCTATTGGCTAGAACTTACAGATACACATGATTGATCTGCAGAGGCGTGGTAGGCAATGGTGAAAGTGAATTTAAGTCCTATGATTGTTATTTACAGTTGCAGCTCAACGAGAAGACCCACTTCAGACGGGTAAATGATGCCTTCCTAATGTACATCATTAGAATATTGCAAGGAGGAACTCATCAAAGGCTCACTCATGAGGCCAATAGCCTGATTAGCAAGTATGGATCCTGGTTTATCCAGTTTCCAAGATTCACATATATAAGGGTTCAGGGATTCACTGGATGTCCTTACCAACTTCCAATTTACCCTACCAATAGAATGGTCTTGCTCGAGGTCCTTAGGCAATTGGAGACATACCAAGGCCTCCAGAGATCAAAGCAGAAGGCAGCCATTACCTTCCCATTTTTCATCGGAAGTATGCTGGAGTCTTGTCCGTCGGTACAAGCAGCTGAAAGTGCTAGGTTGGAAATACAGTGGTATCCATTCACATCTTACTGGTCCAGGGCTGATTTCAATCCTCACAACCACATTGGGACCATGAATGGAAAGAAGTATAAACATAAGGTAGACTTGGAGGATTTTTGGGCAGATTTTGCAGATGAATATGATATTAGGAAAAGATTATGGTCCAGATTGCCAGTGAACTTGATTAGAACAATCGAGCTTTTCCGTGTGCCTGATCAGCAAGAGGATGATGGAGAATATGTTCAGCCACACTACGATGAGAATTGGCCTCTTCCTCCTGTGAAATGGTCAGAACCAGAGCTCGTAGATCTAACTACCTTGATGAGGCCAGTTGTTAAGTATTCACAGTGGTGGGTTGATCAGCAAGTCCAAGAGTTAAGGCAAAGAAAATTGACCCTCACTTATGACTTAATGGGCATGATGGAATCATATTCCTCGAATGCAGGAGCATCTCAAAGTGCCGAATTAATCGAAGCACCAATTCCAAGAAAAGGAAGCAGTTGATGACTATCAGATTAAAGGCGAAGACAACTATAAATGTGGAACCTGTTCAAAAGAAGCAGAGATCGAAGCCATCCCATTCTGCCACATCCAAGAATGTGAACAGGGTGTTAATTATTGACGATGAGTCATTGGCCGAAATGAGGATTCCTTCTCCAATCCATGAGGGAAATATTGAATCAATCCAGCCAGATGATGATGAGCCCCCATCTCCTATAGGCACAAAGATACTTCAATCGAAGAATGAGATGGATATCCTGGATGAGGAATTTCAAGAGAGAATGATTTCCGTTCTTAGAGGAATTCAGGATATTCCATGTGGAGAAAATACTCAGGAAGAGGAAGGCATTGAACAACCTACAATCCTTGATTGGTTAAAAGAAATATTGAAGATAAAAGTACTAGTAGAAATTCCTGAAGAGGATGATACGGCAGATTTCTTGGCCAGGTTAGAAAAGGTTAGTTCAAAGAAGCTCGCCAAGATGTTTTCCATAATCCAAAAAGATGAAGCCGACCGCCGTTCAGTGCAAATTGCCGTGCCAACGGTGGATAAGTCAAAAGAGGATATTACTCCTCAAGAGTATGCCATCACTACTGTCGACTTGGGTCCAACAACAAAAGGTCAAGAGGTTGAGGACTTGGACAATTTAGTCGCTACCATCAAGGCGAGGTTGGAAAAGGAAGTAGCAAAGAAAAGAGAATATAAAAAAGAGATTTAACGCTTGAAGGAATACATTCAGCACTTGACCAAACCACTCAATCAGGGCGATTCAGTAGCTCCTCCACTTTTAAAGTCTTCGCAGGAAGCGGTCAAAGATTTTGAAGAAGAGATGGTCACAACTAAAGAAACTAAGGAGTGGATGGTGAGCAAAAGCGAAGAAGCGACTACATTTGTGGAAAGATTGACATTGGCTTATGGACAAACTTCTTCTTTGGTTTCCAAAATTGTTGTCATGACGAAAGCGTGGGACAACCTTCAGGATAGTCAGGACAAAATCATCCCATGCCTAAGAGTGCTGAAAGGAATCTCAAAATAGGAATTGATTGATGGGAAAATAATTGTTGTAGGCGCTGCATATGATTTCCACACTTGGTACTGGGCATTGATTGCACGGAGCGAGGTCTTGGAGAAAGTAAAAGACGATGGAGTCAGAGTTGAGGAGCAGATAAAAGAGATTCAGAATAAGATTTTCCTTATAGTTGCAGATTTACTTGAGAAGGAGATCATCCGAGAAAACGATATGCAGCTGGAAAGTCTAAAGCTCAAGACTCAGGGGATATTCTTCACCGTCACTGGACCGGTCCTGAGGCAAAATTTGAGTAAAGCAGCGAACTTCTTGTCCATCCGGGATGCCTTTCTTAAACAGGAATTGGAGTGGGAAAGTGCTTTTGGTGGGTGTGCTGAGGACTTGGATGAATTGGAATTCAAGGTGAACATGCAGCCACATGTCACGATGGAGGAGGTCATCCCAATTGTGTCCAGATTCATTGAACATACCGCCACTTGAGAGGATAAGGATGCGCTCCCTTGAAGATAGCTCCTCGTGCTCTCCATGCAACTGCTGTTGATGTTATTTTGGGAAACCCTAATTAGGGTTATTATGTCTTGATCTCGATCGCTAATTTTAAGTTGATCTCAGCCTTTCATTTGTTCTCAAAAACTTTATATAAACTCCTATTCTCTTGTTTCATTTTGTGAAGAGAGTCTTACGAAATTGTTGCGTAGAGCTACTTTGGATAATAAAAGTTCATATTGCAAGATTGCTTTGAATCCTTCTTATTGTCAAGTGGTTGCATGGTTGCATATCTCCTTCAACATGGAATAGATTTAGAATATAATTTGATTTACATGCTTGTTAGATGAATGAAAGATTTGATAATATAGATTGGTGAAACTCTTGCTCATACTTTCTTTGAATGAATTATTTTTGTTCAATGCGTAAAGTTAGCTTGAGCTTATGTTGTGGATGCTTCAACTTCTACTGTGGATAAAATATTGTTCCATTGATGGTATTATTTCATGGCATGAAAATCTTAAGCACAACCCTAGAAGATTGCACGCACTTTGTGTAGTTGTCGTTTATGTGGCGAAGCAAAGTATTGTTATTTGGTTTCATCTAGTCTTTACTGTCTCTTGAGTTCTTAGGAGTAGCATAGAACTTCTAAACCCTTATCCTTTTGCAATTTTTTTGAAATCCCAAAACTGAAAATCCAAAAAAAGAGAGCATCTACTGTTAAACTCGCCTAAGTCCTAACTTGTGAATGATTTGCTAGCATAAGTCCCTTTGTGTATTACCAGCATATCACAACGCCCATTGAGCTTATCCACACATCAAGACCTGACAAAAGAAACCTTGGAATCACCATATGATCTTCTCGCAATCTTAGCATACGCTGTGATTTTGTTCAAGAGAGGATAAAGTGTCTTTGGACTTTTTATTCTAAAATGTTCGGTGAATGATAAAACGTGAACCAACATTACCCTTGTTGAAATCCAGAATGATAGAAAAATGTTGCATCCTTCATCATGATGAATTATGGGAGTGTTGTGAATATCAAAATCCCACTCCTTTGTGCAAAGCCAATTTTACATTTGATTAAAAGGATCTAGGTGTCCTTTACTACAGGTTGTACCCTCTTTTCCTACACAATCAAATAGGAACAAGTACACAATTTCCCTTAAATAAAGTATATTTCATTTCACATAATCATTTAAACAAAGTTTGAGGCAAGTTTGATTCTAATGAGGATGTAATATAAAATAGCTTATAGGGTGTTTGTAACAATTAACCTAGTCAAAACATCTTTCAACATATATCACCTTGTCATAGACTCATAGGTAATTAATGACATGTTATAACCTTCTAAGTATATATTTCCTAGATAATACTCAAGTACAAAATTATTGGATTGATCAAGTCCAATAAAATGAAAGATGTATAAAAGTCTTAGAATTCATAGCAAACAATTGTCACCCACAAACTTTTCATAGAAGGACTTGAATTTATAGGTTTACACTAATATCCAATTCTTGTCCAACTCCCAAATCAATTGGAGGTTGTCACTCCTCTTGTAATTCGACATATCCCCATGTTTGACACTAAGATTATTTTTATATCTTAGGAAAGTATTGTTTTATTTCACCTGATTCATTTAAACAATATCAAATTTTCCCAAAGTTTGAGAGGTGAAAATGATCTTGGGATTTGTGGGTTATGGGCCCACAATGTAACTTAAAATAGACTTATGTAACAAATTTGGGTGTAACTTGATTTGTATCAAATTTATCTAAGGTACATGTATGCCTAATATTGATGTCCTTGACTTTTAATCATGAATGTAGAGCTACTCTAATCAAGAGGGAGGATTGAGGAGAAGAAGACCCTTGGATGAAATGATCTACTCTAGATATTAAATATAGAAGTTAATTTGGTCCACAAGCATAGTTCCATGGGGACGTGTCCCCCCACAAAAATGGAGCCGTTTCGGAGACGGGGATGTTTCGGAGACGCGGAGACGTCAGGGAAACATCCCCTCACCGTCCCCCTGTTTCTCTGCCGCCTCCGAGACGTTTCGCTTTTGAGGGGACTTCTGGACATCCCCGAGACTTCCAGGTGTCCCCCAAAATGCAGGAGACTTCCAAACACCCCCCTTAAAATGCAATTAAAAATGATTTTTTTAAAAAAAACAAAAGCTAAAATTTATAAATTTAAAATTTTAAAGTATTTTTGAAAGCCTAAAAGGCTAAATTTACATGCATTTGACTTAATTTTTCATCTATAGCTATTTTCATTTTGTTTGCGTGTTTACACAATTGTCTTAGTGTGAGTGTGGGTGTTTGAAGTAGAACCAGGTATGAGGGTTTCGACATTTTTGTTTCATTTATTTAAATTTTTTATGCTTTGCTGGATGTCCATACTCGTCAAAGCTCCTACGTTGCAGCCGAGAGGGGATTCACCTTGTTTTATGCAAGCATGAGAACTGTTAGACTGAATGCCTCAAAGAGATGTCATCTCGTGGGATGCAATCTCTTCATTGCATCCCACAAGATGACATCTCTTTGAGGCATTCAATCTAACAGTTCCCGTGCTTGCATAAAACAGGGTGAATTGACCCCTCCCGGTTGCAACGTCTCATTCCAGTCCATAGATAATATCGACTAGAGGCTAGAACTAGAGCATTTTGATTTTGATTTTTCAGTCTCAGTCTCACAGACTCTCAATACTATCTGATACATACTGAGCAAAATAAATTTAAAATGATTAATGAAATAGATATGATTAATCGTTGTAATATGTTTAAACTCTAAACTTTACTTATTCCTTAGGCTTCTACAGTTATACATCTTTTTATAACTAATTTTTCAAGTACTATATGTATTTCAACGCACCACTCCCTCGTCACTGCCCCCCCTGTCGTCCCCCAGCCGCCCCAAACTTAGACCCCCCACCCCCGTGTCCCCTGCCATCCCCCCGTCCCCGAAACCCCATGGAACACTGTCCACAAGACAAAGTTCACTAGATCAATTTTGTAGGTTATAAGGTAGATCCATGCATTGCCATTTTTTCAATGAGTGTGGGATAGATCATATGTGGTATGGACTTGATTGTACATTGTGATCTATTTCAAAGTGAACAAATTACTCTTCATTAGAACAATTGTGTTCCCCTCAATGAAGCTTGATGAATATATCCTACGATAAATATCAAAACATAAGCCTCAAATTATGGTGCCAATGGTTCTTTCCAAATTTCTCTTAAGATCTCTCTAAGAGTCAAAATCTATTATGTGATTTACAACAAAAATTTGTATGTTCCTAAAGAATTGAGTTGTCTTCATTTCATTCTCTCAAAAATATTGTTTTGGCATATCAAAATTTGTTTGAATTTAGACTCAGATTTCTATTATTATTTCTAATTCCAACTTGGCATGTTGATAATAATTCACTCTATGATGTTTCAAATTGGGTGTTATGGGTAAGACCAATATTGTAGATAAATCATTGTAGATTGTTTTGGAATATTCATGTGGACTTTAATGTTACTGGTTGGCATTTAAGAGATTCACAATCCTAGGTCAAGATGATATCTCTGTGCACTTATATCTTGAAATTTGGAAGTAAGATAATCTAAATCCATCTTTGTATCTTAGTTATGCCTAAGTTCCTATGACAACTAGTGATGGCAACATGTGGATTTCTATTTGAGAAATGAAAGTCAAGTGATATCGTTAGATTTTATCATTAACTATGTTGAGTTGTTATGATTGATTGTTCCTTTATTTGGTACCTTACGAGCTAATAACTTGTAACTGGAAGAACATGTAGATCTCATAGCCTTGGTCTGAAATTCCAAGGCATATACTTATTATTTTTGATCCTCAGGCTAGCATGATCAAAGCTTTGATACCAATTGTAATGTCCCCTTTTGGGTCATTCCTTGATTTAGGCCTGCAAAACAATAATAAACACTAAAAACTGATAGTAGCAATAACAAGTATCAACTTAATGGTTATATTAAGATTAATACATAAAATAATATAATATTGAGAACAAACACCATAGCTAAAACATTATAATAGTTAGATCTATAGTTCATATCATCATTAACATTTGAATTCAAAATAACTTAACATCACTAATGATTAGTCCAAGGCATATTTCAATAGCCAATCATATTCCTTGTATTGCGAGAACATGGGTGGATCCATGTCCATCCATCTCGGGGTGGCGTACTTGAGAAGACCCTCAAGCTCGGGAGCACTCATATGCCTCCCGACCCCACGAGCGTTGCATCTTGGGAGTGACGTATGTGAGAAGTCCCTCTAGCCTAGGAGCACTCATCTGCATCTTGGCCCACGAACATGGTAGGATCTCAGGTGCACACCATCCCTTAGTCCACCTTGGCGACGCTCCATCCTCTTTGATCAAGCCCAAGAGCACTCATTTGCCTCCCAGCCCATGAGTGTTGCATCTTGGGGTGGCGTGCTTGATAAGATGCATGAAGATTGCCTCCCTCAACAAGCTTGGGAGCACTCATATGCCTCTCGGCCCCACAAGCATTGCATCTCGATGGTGGCGTATTTGATGAAGGGAAAACCTATACTTTCCATCTTGTGAACTTGGAAGGTTGATCGACCTCCCTATTTGTAAACACTTCTATAAATTCAAAATAGATTGCTAAAGGAATCTTAGTATATTAATTGTTAATCAAATATCATTTCATTATGCAATTATAATACACACACACACACACACACACACACACACATATATATATACATAGTTATTGCTAATTATTTTTTAGAAATAAAAATCCGTTGTTTTCCTAAGGAATTTTAAGAAATTTCTTAGATGTTGTTTTAGCTGATTTTTTTTTTAATTTGAAATTTTTAAAGAATTTTGTGAGCCGATTTTTTTGAAAATCGAAGGGTTTTTTCATTTGAAAAAATCATGGTTTTTCTACAAAGAATTTTTAGGTGCGGGTTTTTTCCATGCAGTTTTGAGATGAGCTTTTACTAGTTCGAAAGGTTTTGGTAGTCATCTTTTTTCCTTTTTCCTTTTTGTGTGAGTTTGATTCATGGTATTTTGAGGGTGTTTCAACCTAGGGTTTATAGTTTTTCCCTTTTCTGGATCGATTTTTTAGAGTTTGTGGGCGGTTTTGCTGAAAATTCCATGATTTTCTATGGCGGATTTGGCAGATTTGAGGGTTTTGTTGGAGTTTTGTGACGTTTTTTTTTGAGGATCTTTTTCTGGGCGTTTTTGTCTTTGTTTTTGGGTGATTTTGAAAAAATCGTATTCTTCACTGTTCGTGGGCAGATTTGATGCATAGTTTTTTGATTGGTTTTTACTGATAAAAATTGTGATTTCATGGCAGCTTGAAGGGTTAATTTTTGGGCCAGTTTTTGACAAAAGTTTTTTGAGAAAAATAAAGATTCCTACAAAGAGTTTTTTGAAATTTTTTCTAAAAAAATTTCAAAAACTCTTTGTAGGAATCTTTATTTTTCTCAAAAAACTTCACTAAAAAAATTTCAAAAAACTCTTTGTAGGAATCTTTATTTTTCTCAAAAAACTTCACAAGAGCTTTTGAAAAAATTTCTACAAAATTTTTGCTGAAGTTTTATGAGGATTTTTCTAAAAAAAACTTACTTTTTTAGAGTTTTTGAAGGTTTTTTTGAAAAATCTTACACTTTTTGAGCCTCTTTTTTAGACGATTTTTTCAAAAATCGTGAGTTGTGCTAGTTAATTGTCCAGTGTTCATGCCAGTTGATCATAAAATCACCTCATTTTTCGTGCGTTGGAAAACGGGAGGGATGGCATCCTTGTCCAATGTTATGGTGGAAAATACGTAGAGGTTCAATGGAAAGAATTACAACACGTGGAAGAAGAGGATGCTTACCATCTTTGAAAACCGATGTCTAGATGCGCTTGTTCTAGGTACAAGAGTTCGTCCCACAACTGTGGGGAAGGATCAGGACAAGTATGTTGGAGATAATAGGGAGGCAGTTATGCTTCTAAAATTGATAAGTAGGAGATTTCTTCCACAACGTGTCAAATTATGATATTGCTATCAGGATTCAACTGTGTAGTTTTCGAGTCAAACTCATTGACCCATGATTCATGAGTAGTGGTTCACAAGAACCCATCTCTCATGATAATGAATGGTCCACTTAGCACTCATTGCATCTAGGTGATGCTCACAGAGGTGAAGCATTGGTCCGTCCCGGGAGGTCACTCATCCCAGTACTGCTCCAGCTCAAGCGCGCTTAACCACGAAGTTTCCCCCAAGGTTAAACCCACTTAGCTTGCTACCCCATTTGCAAAACCTTCAGCAAGTGTTATGCCTTATGAACCATTCGTTATAGAGCCCCTTTAGCTCATCAATTGATAAGTAGGAGATTTCTTCCACAGTGTGTCAAATTATGATATTGCTATCAGGATTCAACCGTGTAGTTTTCGAGTCAAACTCATTGAACCATGATTCATGAGTAGTGGTTCACAAGAACCCATCTCTCATGATAATGAATGGTCCACTTAGCACTCATTGCATCTAGGTGATGCTCACAGAGGTGAAGCATTGGTCGGTCCCGGGAGGTCACCCATCCCAGTACTGCTCCAACTCAAACGCGCTTAACCACGGAGTTTCCCCCAAGGTTAAACCCACTTAGCTTGCTACCCCATTTGCAAAACCTTCAGCAAGTGTTATGCCTTATGAACCAATCGTTATAGAGCCCCTTTAGCTCATCAATTGATAAGGAAACCTTCTAAAATTATATGTCACTGATGAGATGTTACCAAAAATACCATCTGGTAAATTCGCTGCAGAGATCTGGAAGCATTTGAAAGATCTCCATAAGACCTCTGACAAGGGCATGGCTTTCTTCTTGAAGAATATGCTGTTTTCCATTATGATGGATGACCAAGTGTCTTTGCAGGAGCACTTGATGAAAATCAAAGATATTCGCGATCAACTAGAGGCCATTGGTTGTAGGATGGAAGAGGAGGATATGGTGGTGATCACTTTGAAAAGTTTGCCACGTTCCTACGAGCACTTCATCGAAACGCTCAACATTACATCCACCAATGTTGACTTGAAGTTTGATGTGCAACAAGCTTTTGCAGCAGGATAGGTGGAGGAAGCAATTTGGGAGCAGCAGTGAGTCTCCTAGTATTGAACAAGCATTTATTGCCAAGGATGTTGGCAAAGGCAAGTCCACTCAGAAAAAAAGGATGAGGCAATTCGGAGGAGGGCTCCAAGAAGTCTATTACTTACCATTACCGTGGGAAGATTGGTCTTATACAAAAGTATTGTAGAAGGCGGTTGGCTGATGAGAAGTCCAACCAAGAAGAGTCTCAGCAAAGTGCTCAAGTGGTGGAGTATACTGAGCAGAAGGAGTCTACATATTATGCATTTTGATGACCAACACACCAACAAGATATGGGTAGACTTGGTTTATGTTTGTAGGATGACCATTAAGGGAGGGTATTAAAGTATTAATTGTAATATTAATGGTCATCTTAGCTTTAGTTAGTCATTTGTTTACTTTTAGTTAACTTAGTTATCTTTTAGTAACTTCTGTTTATGCTTCAGTTTTAGCTTTAGTTTGCTCTAGTTAACGATGGTTTCTTTTTAGAAACATCGTCTTGTAATTTTCTTTATAAGGAGTTTTCCTCTTCGTTTGTAAACATAGAATAACGAATATCGAATATCAATTATCATTTCATCAACCAATAACCCAACCGCTCTACAATTTTTGGCATTGTTTGTTATAACTTGCTCAACTTTTCAAGGGCCCACATCTTCAATGGCTTGACAAAGAATGTTAACAATAAATTCACCATCCTTAACCTCCCCTTCACAATGCAGTGCTCTCAAAAGCATTGCCCTTTTAACATTGCAATAACATTGATCAATGATCGATTTCTTACATCTTTCCATCCATCAGAAACAATGGACACCCCTGTTTCGGTCCACAAATCCCTTATGGGCTTCAAGGACTCCTCTACACACTTCAACTCTTTTTCCAATAAGGTGCTACACAACTTCTCATAATCCGGGCCCTTGTACCATTTTGGAGCTTCATTAATTGCTTTCATCATTTGTTGCCAATATGGTGAGCAAACAACATTGAATGCCAGTCCATTCGCATAGACACATCTTGCTACACATTGATTGACAATCTCTCGAGATTCGTTATGAAATGCCTATTCCAATGGTCACTTTGATCTCTTATGTGTAGAGGCCACAGGTTGTTCTTTAGGTGTGGAAAAAAATGGGTGGCTCTTCATAGGCTGAAAATTAGAAGGTGGTGGAGGGGGCTTCATCCCTCAAGATCCTTTCTTTAACAAAGGATGATGTGATTTATGACTTGCTGCTTGATTTGCTTTTCCTTGCTCTTCAACATACGCCAAGGCTTGACATTCTGAAATGTTGTTATCATCTTTGCTTGGGAAAAATTTGATGCCTTGTCTAGGGATCTTGCACAAATGGCTTTTCATTTGACTGTATGAGCTTGAATATCTAACTTTACATTCACTACAAATCCAAACATAATCCCCACCACTTGGAAGTTGCTGAACCATTTGAACATATTTCCAATGGGGAGAGTTTGGGCTTGTTTTGAAGTAGGGTTCGCTCATGGAGCTAGAACCAATTGCCATTGTAATACCTAAGGCAACAAGTTCAATAAACAACACATTCAAAGACTTGAAACCTATGCTCCATAGAGTTTCGGGGACGGGGATGAGGATGGGGAAGGTAAGGGACGACATGACGAGTTTTCGGTACAAGGGTACTTTTGGGCCATTTTTTAGGGGACAACAAGGGACGATTGATAAAAAAATAGGGAAATTATAAAAACATAGGTAAATATCAAATGTTCATAGCATAACATTGATAAAGCATTCATCATAGACATTGTTGAAGATTAATACATAACATTAGACTTGAATTGAGATTTCACATGAGAATTGACAAACAATTTAAAGAAATTCAAATGCTTTCATTGTGAATGTACATACATATTATATAAGAATTATATAAAAAATGCCCAAAGGCTTCAAGTTTCAACTATAAAATGACAAAAACATAGAAAATATATGACTCCAAGTTAAATGGGCCTTTTGCATAGGTTTTGAGAACTTCAGAAGGACATTCAAATGGGTTTGAGGTTGTTGGCCCTGCTACACTCCCACTGCTTGAAGAACCCCCAGTGGCTGCCATACTTCTATGTGTTCTACTTCTAGGTCCACTTCTTTCATGCATTTGAACCTCAAACTTCTCAATATCATTACTAGTAATCTCATTGCTGCTCATGATTTTTTTTGGTTAAGAATTGAAAAGACAGCTGCAAGTTCAAATAGAGGAAAAAATAAACTCACAATGCCCTTCCTATGTGGTAAAGAAAATTGGAAAAAACTTGAAAAAATGGAAAACAAATTGTAAAAACAAATCTAAAATGAAGAACTTACCTCTAATGAAGTAGATTTGATGCCCTAGTCTCCCCTTTCAACTGTCATTCTCTCCTCTTTCACTTGCTGCTCTTCACCTCAAGTTTGCAAATGTCAAAATGAGAATGTTTTTTTCTTTTTGTTGTTTTGATAAGTCAAGTAGGTTTGGGTTTTGTTTAAAGGGGTGTGGGGATCCTTGTGGGCCCGTCCATCCCCTATTTTTTAATTTAAAAATGCATTTTTTTACAAAAAAATAAAGTAAGATGTTGCTGGGCCATAGGGGACGACTAGCAGTCTCCAGGACGGTTAGGGGACTTCTAGACCGTCCTGAGGATTGCTAGCCGTCCCCTAAGTCCCCTACAAGTTTTTGAACCGTTTCGGAAACATTTCTTTTTTTTCTGCATTGAAAGGGGACGAGTAGGGGACGTTTCTTGGCCGTCCCCGGGTAAAAGGCCAAGGGACACGTCCTCGTGGAGCATAGCTTGAAACAATTGTAAACAAAAATATATAACTAAAATTTAATTAATTTTAAAAAATTATAAGCATGTGCTATAGATACCTAGAAGAATGAAATATAAACAAAATCTTCAAAACAAAACAAGAGAGTTAATTAATAAAAAAAGATGTGGGAAAAAAAAACCCAAAAACTTAAAAAAGTCTACCTTTTTTGAAGAAATCTTCCTCTATGATCTCCTTGGCAACAAATGAACTCTTGCAAATGCGTAGGAATAACGAAACAACCAGCTTGGAACGTTCAACGATCAATCTTCGACTCTATTCGTGCAATGGTAAGCAAGAAAAAAAGTTCAGCAATGGAGGATAATGTTTTTGTTTTTCATTCACAATATGAGAAATGAGTTTGCTTGTGCCTTTAGGATGTTTTCTATAGCATGTTTTAGGGTCTGGGGGACAAATTGCTCATTTTAGAGTAAAAAAAGGTTAAAAAAATGCCGAAATTTGGCGAATTAGCATGGGTACTTTCCATTGCACTGGGTTCACCTGGGATTGACCTATAGGGAATGGGCGGGAACTTGTTCGGACTCGTAGGCAAATTGTATCCGGACCCACACTTAGGTCGGATTGGATTGGTGCCCAGGTTTTGTTGGGGTCAGATTAGTAACATAGTTAATTACCTTTAATAGCTCCACCTGCAAGAATGATCTAAAACTGGCCTATGACATATGATTGTGTGATGAATGTTTGGACCCCTTTGACTTCAACATAGACTTGTTGATCCAATCTATTTTCCATCCCAACTTTTGTAGCATGAAGTTGAGTGAGTGGATAGCCCAAGGTATCCAAAATATATGTGAATACCATGACTCAGCCAACATAACAATCACCATGACTCAACCAACATAACAATCACTTTACAATAACTGTAAGTCTGTATATGTGAGCAATAAATTGTGCATCCTTCACTTGTCCTCCACAATCCATAACTTTAAAAAACATTGCCCCTTGAGGGCACACTACAATCACATTGATCAATGGCCCATTTTTGTCATCCTTTTGTCAATCAGAAATCATGGATACTCCTATATGTTTCCATGAAAGCCTAATGGGAGCCAATGGAATTTCTATATTTTTGACCTCATTTGACAATAAGGTGTTATCCACTTACTTATAAATAACTTGGGTCTTTATACCCATTTGGAACACCATTTATTTTTCTCACCATATCTTGCTAATATGGTGACCAAACAACATTGAAGGACAAACCATTTGTGTAGATGTATCTTACAATGATTTGATAAAAAATCTTTTTAGAGTCATTTTGAAATGTCGTTTTTCTATTCACATTGGCAAGCTCTTCTTCATTCTTAACAAAAAAAGGGTGGCTCTTAACATTTTTGGGGTAACTATTGCATCTGCTTACTCCTATTCTTTGATATTTTCTCCTATTTTATGAGTTGGCACTATCCTCTCCTCGGATGATGCATTGTTTTTTAGGGCAACTATGGTATTTGCTTACCTTTGTTCTCAGATATATCATATTTTCTACTATTTTATGTGTTGGCATAGGTAGACAATTATTGTTTAGGAAAACTATGATTCCCATGCCAAGAATGCCCACACAAATAGGCCTTCAACCAACTGTATGAGCTTGTATACCTTTGGCGACACCAACTACATATTCCAAACATATGTCCCACCACCTGGAATTTGCTTAGTCATTTGTGGTTGCCTCCATAAAGGTGAACTTGGGTCGATTTGGAAGTGAGGCAGGCCCATGGAGATAGAACTGCCTTCCATTATAATCCTTAAGGCAACAAGTTTGGAAAACGTTGAACAACACATTTAGGGTCCAAAAACAAATGAAAAGTGGAAAACAAAATTATATATATATATATATCCTAAAAGGCCAAATTGTTTAATGATTTAGAATTTTAAACCATAAATGTATAGGAATGTAAAAAGTTAAAACAAAATGAATAATTTATTAGTTACAAATGTAGATAGTTCTAAGTTTTTGTGTTTTTGCTATTTTTGTTTCAAAATGAGGCGAGGCTAAATGTTTCTGGATTAACTGTTCAACAAAATTCATCAGAGAAATATGGGCTTCATAACTTGCAAACTGCAGTCATGGAGACCACATCTCTGATGCATTTTGTTAAAGGGTCATGGAGACCATGTCTCTGATGCATTTGGTTAAACTGTTAATAAACAAGCCTTTGTTTATTAACAGTTTAACCAAATGCATCAGAGACATGGTCTCCATGACTGCAGTTTGCAGGCTATGTACATGAAACAAACAGTTTACAAAATGCATCAGAGATGGTCTTCATGACTATAGTTTGCAGGCTATGTACATGAATTGTTAGACTTATTAAAAAGGCAGCTGGTCAATATTTAATGAATATGAAATTGCAATTGTAATTTACTGTATGACAACTTGACAACGTCACAAAATATTGAAAATGGCAGAAAATATCATAAAATATTTGAAAATGGGCCATGACAGATAGGTATATGGTTGGCATGGGGGCAGTAATCTTGAAATACAATTTTATTTGTGTTTGTATTGGTTATGAATGTTGGTTTAGGGTTCAGGGCAAACTTTTGAAGGTTGAAAGATAAGAAAATAGGTCAAATTGCAGTGAAAATGATGTCCGCCAGCTGGAAATGCCCTGTAATTGCTTTTAAATCACCGCAATGCACCTAGAATTGCCCTATATGATTCCAGCTAAAAAATATTGTGCCTTATATCTGCAGACAAATTGGTTCTGATTCCGTTTCTGGTACATTTCATCCCCAGAATAATTGGGATTTCAAGGTGATTTGGTAGACAAGGGTAGAATAGGATGACTTCTGTAGATAAAGATTATCTCATATTGTTTGTTTCTTTCCTCCCCCCCTATCCTTAGCATTTCTGCTAGGTGATTAAAATTCGAGGGAGTGCCATAACAATACCATCCAATGCGTATCCATCAGTGGCACATCTATATGCAGTTTTATATGAAGGGACACCTGAAGAAATATACATCAAAAATAATATAGACCCAAGGGTACTAGTTACATCCAAGCTGAGATAATTGTCAAAATAATTTAATTACTGAGTTAAATACACAATATTTTACAGATGAAAAGTTGCAATTGCCAATGTTCTGTTAGGAGGTGTATTTTGGTATTTGAATTTATGCCACTTATGCCTGTCTGTTAGCTTTGGAATCTGAGGTTTCCAAGCTTCTCTTTGGAGAAATGATTTTAGTTTTCAATGAAGCTACATGAATATTTTCTTGCAAAACTGAAAATGGGTTTATGATTGATGTGCAACTCCTCTAGTTGAAAAAAATTTACAATCTGAGTACAAACGACAAATCTCAAAAGTAATCTATGTAAATGTAACAGAAGCTTGCAAAAAGCATAATTAAATTTTGGTTACAAGTTATATTATCCATGTATTGTTTTCTTCTGCAATGTTTAGAACCAAATTTGGAATTAGGAATCAATTAGTTAGTTTATTTTATTTTATGGCTTTACTAATTAACTATTTGGATACAGAAAAATGGAAATAAGCTGCCCGAGGAGAAAGTCCCAATTGTTATTCAAGAAGTGACAAGTATGCCAGCTGAGAACAATTCAGAAAAGACACAGACTGAAGCAGACCAGGGTATTAAGGACTCAACTGCCCCAGTAGACTCAGCTGCCAGCTTTCACTCAACTATAGCTAAAGATTTACTGAACATGGAGGTTGACTCCAGAAAAGTAGAGAGCCATGTCAAACAGGTAACTTTTCTTTGTTAGAATCACTTGTTTCTTAGGGATGTGTTTCTGCTGCATTTGTTTCTAGGAAATATAAAGGAGAATGGATTGGCCTTTGAGAAGAGAAGAAAATACTATGTTTGGAAGGTGTTTGGGTACTATTAGGCTTCTCAAAGCGATAAAACTGAGACATAAATATTTACCTTTTATCGTAACCTTAGAATTATGCTTAAGAAAGAAGTCCCATCTTGAGATAAGAGGAAGGGAGGAGATATATATTGGTCAAATAATAAGTCTAGAGAATATCTTAACATATATTCAGGTATTGAGATTTGTTTTGGAAGAATATCATGAAAAATCTCCTAAAATGAATGACCTGCCTTCAACCATGTACATGGACAACAAACATGGATGATAGCAAGGCAGATCTGCAAGGAACACATTGTTAAGATGAAATCATTATCTTAAGATGTAATCCTATTGTTATGGCACTAAAGATGAATGTGGAAAAGCTGTTCTGTATGCTGATCACTGAACCATTAAATTAGTGTGATGAGACGGATGATGGAGTTGCATATACAAAACTGGGTTTTAAATGCCTGCCACACAACTCTTTGACCTGCTGGTCATAGAGAAGATACATATTCACCAGAATAATCTGGTTTACATGGCTAGCTTTTCCAATCAATTAGTTAAGATAAATTAGGACTTCCCTTTTTGTTTTTTATGTCAATCAACCTGCCTTCGAATAAAAATGGCATTCTTCATGGCCATCCTAGGTGATCTGTTTTTGAAAATATAGTTTGATTTTTCTAGTACTGGCAACCCCAGCAAGTGAGGTGCAGGATGTGTTTTAAGGGACACCTCTAAGAATATACTCTGCACGCAGAAATTAAAACACAGTTTTGCTGAAGCTTGGTCTCTTCTGTAAGAGTTGCAGGTTAGTGTCACGTCTCATATAAAAATTATTGAAAATGAATGGGATTTAAAGCTTGTTTTTGATATGGTAAGCAAATTTAACAAACAAATACATGGAGATTCTAGAGACATGTGTTGATAATCCATCTCCTCCTCCTGCTTCTTCAGAGTTTAGTGTTGCTTTAGATGAGGTTACCAGTCATTTAGTACAGCAGGATCTTTTTCATAGTCTTCTAGAATCTGGTTTTGTGAATTCTATCTTGTAGATTTGGAGGACACTATTGAGGATATCCATTTCTTCTTTGATGTTAGCTACTATGGAGTTGCAAAATTTTCGTCAGATTTCATGAAGACACCTTCAGATTCTCTTGTTCTTTTTCCACATGATCATTCATCACAACTTGGCATTGGTTTGGAGATCCTTGAGAAGCATTTGGAGGATCATCTTTGGATCATGTTCTACATCTATTTCCACAAGGTTTTGGATTGTCATCTTCATTGGTTAGGCCTGAAACTCTTGATTTAGATGTGGCACCTTTTGGCAAGATCATGGCAACACTTGACCAGAGTTTAGAGACATCATCCATCTTGATCATTCTTCCCTCATATTCCTTTTAGGAATGGGAAGATATTTTGCATACTTCTTTGCCCTTGTTTCTTTCCAGGGGGAGGAATGCTGTTTGACAATCATCGACTATCTTCAACATTTTATGGCAAGCATCTACCATTGGCATAGGAAACTTGAAGGGGGGGCTGCATAGTTTCTCTTGGGGGAGTTTTGACATACGGGTTTTCTCCTCATCTTTAGGGAGATTTCTATCATTGTGCATGGGTAATTGATCAGGCCTAGTTGTCAAGACCCATTTCATATTTCACATTTCTCCTAAGTTGTGCTTAAGGGGGGTTGTTGGTGTAAAAATTTAATTGCGCCTTATCATTTAAGTTTAATTAGGTTAAATATTTCAATTACTTCAATAGGATAGGATAAATGATACATATTGTTTTCCTTCTTTCATAGGATTTTGCTTTTTTTTTTTTAATCTTCTTAGATTTTGAAATTTAGCTAAAGCGATCCCTTGTTATTTGGTTTTATGCATTTTCTTCATCCTCATCAGATTTTGAATCTTGAGGCTATATGTTATTGCCCTTTCCTTCCATTGAATAATCAATTTGATATTAATCTCCATATTCTCGATATTGGATTTTGGCTAATATTTGCATTCTGCATTATATGTATGTTTGCATTTAACTTTTAGAATATGCTATAGTCACCTAGATTTAGGTTTGTGTTTGGATCTTTGTTAAATCCTACAGAAATCCATTTTAGAATACTTGAAGAAGATGTGGCAAGGATCTTTGATTTAGCAGAAAAAATAGATCTGATTGAAAATTTTATGCAAGTCTTGGCTAAGAAGTTAGGAATGCTTAAGCACAAGGAAGAAGAGGAACTAGTGAAGACTAAACCAAAACAAAGAGTCATCCACACCAAATGTTTCAAGGTTGAAGAGAAGATTGGTATAAAGCCATATAATTAAGAGTTTACTGCTGAGAAGTTGGAGCAAGGGAACGTTGGTGAAAACTTAAGAAATGAGATTGAGAGAAATTGGTGTATCTCAAGGAGAGATGGCAGCCTTACATTATTGAACATGTAATAATAGATGGCAATTACAAAGGCCATAAAGATGACAGTTAGAAAAGACTACAACTAACAAGTGTAATAGAAATTACATAATATCCTAATTTATTCATTAAATTACAACCTTATTAATGCCCTACAATTAACCACCTAATTTATTACATACTGTGATGTGGGAAAAGGGATCTAGGGTCTAAATCACACCTTTCCGCTTACATCACATTAGGACACAAAATTGATCATATAAGACCACTTAGCTGCTTTCCTCGAGAAGGGCCAGAATGGCTGATCAAGGTTTTGGTCCTCTTTGTGTTGTTTGTGGTTAATTTGATTGATTAGGAATTGAATTGATTTGATTACACAAATTAAGTCAACTATGCAACTACAATGAATTGATGTAATTTCAAAGTACAGAACTGAAACTGTGAAATTGAAAACAGAAAAGCAGAGGGCAGATATAGAGGAACCTGGCATATAAATTTGGGCTGAACTTGATTGGTCAAGGGCAAATTTGGCCTAGATTGAGAAATCAGGGTTTTTGGAATATGTGAACAGGTATCAGTAGGTTACAGTCTGTAGGTGTTCTCCTGTCGGACTTAGCTTCAGAACTTCGTCTGTTGATGAATAATTCCTCTTGCCCTAATTTGACGAATGAATGTGTTGGAATGCTTGATCTTGATGTTGAATCTTCAATCTTCTCTGAATCCACTTCAGATTTGCCACTTGCAAACATGAAAGGAGAGAAAGGGTTGTGTCGTATAGGGGCTTGCCTAAGTCAAACGTCATTTTGGTGTTTCCACCTCCATAATGTCTATGATGATGTTGGATAAAAGAGTTCTTACCCTAGGTTGGGTAGAGGCAAATGAATAAACAAATGATAAATCACAAGTGCTGCAACTTACCACTCAGATTTGCTTTCCTTGATGGATTGAAGTCATGTTAGTCATCTCATGCAAGGAGAATTGGATGCTTGATTGAAGGTCTTGCAAGTGTTAATACTCACAAAACAATGAACATGAAACATAAAACAATCTTACCCATGAACTTGATGATGCATTGCTAATGAAAATCCTAATTGATGAAAAGTGCTGCTAATTTTTCTCTTGACTGCTCTTGATTGCTTTTTAGGATGCTCAATTGAAATTCAAATTGTCTAGGTGTTCAAATGGTGAAAAAGACTTGTATTTATATGCATTTCTTGATTTCCCACAAAATTAATTATGAAAGGCCTACAAATGAATTGAGATTTGCAAACAGAAAAATGCTGACAATAACATATTAAAAATTGAGCCAAAATAGGCTAGTCAAGGGTGAATTCACCCTAGACCAGACCTATTTTGAAATTTGAGTTGTCATTAAATAAATAATTTATTTTAATTTCCTATTTTGTTCTGATTTTTCAAAAACTATAATAAAATGGGCAAATAATTAGCATAATTAGGTCCTAGCACATAAGGGGGAGCCAAACATATTGTGAAATTGTTGGGGTCGACAATTGACGATGCCACACATACAAATTTAAACATACACTTTATTATATCATTACTCTAATATTCTAATACCCTCACTAGTCCCCCTAATGACTAAACTAGAAGGATTAGGAGGTTTAGTTATTAAATTAGTAGAAATGGGGAGAGATATTTGTATGACAACCTTCATTACAATAGGCATTGGAGAAAGATACACAATAAGAACATAATGGACATGCTACGTTGCAAAGTTATCAATTAGTTTACATGTCTTTTGAGGTGATACACTAATTTGTTAAAGTCATCATTGGGCTCACGTTCAAATTAGCATTGCAACTATTGAGGCATAGCAGGTGAATGATACAGAGACAAAGCTTTGATTGGAATGATTCTGTATGGGTTGATCTCAGCTAGAATGTAGGCACCTTCAATTATGTATTGCTGATACATAGGTAGGTGGAGAAGAACCATCCAGATGCTAACAGATTGGAACCCCCCATGAACTAGAAGGTAAATTTGTCTATGGTGCCACAATATTGGCTTATGTCTTGATCTTCTTAGATTTATGACCGGAACATGGTTCCTCCAATGTAGCATGCAAAACAGAACTAGTAAGTTTGTACCAGCTTTCGCACACACTGCTTGGTATGATGCCTTGAGCAATTATATTTTCTTGGTTTACATCACAAACAATGCATTCCATCCCACAAAACTGAACTAGAATATTAAGATTTTCTATAATTTGGCTAATAGAGAGTAAATTTTTGTTCAAGCCTGGAAGATACTTAACATTTTGAATTAAAAGTTTGATGACATTATTGAGTGCAACTTTGACATCACCAATCCATTTGACTATATGTGACTTGCCATCACCAAGAAAAGCATAATCCATGTGACTATCACTAGCAGTAAGCCTGACATACAAGTCCTTTTGACACTTGAAGTGTCTAGATGCACTTGAATCAAAGAACCGACAACTACTTTTTAAAACTTTCTGAAAAAGCCATCAATGCAATTATTTTTTAATGGTCTTCCTCAATGGTATCTGCCACATTAGCTTAATTTTGTTGCTTGTGGGATAAATCATACTGTATTTTCTTGTAGTCTTTCTTAACATGCTCAAAATTTTTTGGCAATAGAAGCACTGCACCTTTCTCTATGTTTGTGAAGTGGGAGAAGGAGAATTGTGGTTGGTACCCTGAGACCAAGAAGCAAGTGCACTTTCTAAACTCCTAAAAGAAACTTCACTTATTTGTTCTTGTCATCGTTTCTTCTGCATCAAATATGAATTGACCTTATTAAGGGTAAAAGTTTGGCTTTTGGCCAACAAGTTCAAAGAGTCCACAAAAGTCTCATATGAGGGTGGTAGGTTGTTGATGATCAGAGCAACCATATCTTCCTCGTCCACTGGTTTTTTTATTACTGTGAGCTGATCCCTAATATCTTTATGCAATTGAGTAGAAAACAAGTTCTTCAAATACAAGACTTTGCTTTTCTTGAAGACTTGATATTTATTTTTCAAACTATCCCATAGTGTATGTGTTTATGTAGCACTTTAGAATTCAAGGATTAAATCATTTGAGAGTGACAACTTGTGAATCAACAAGGGTTTCTTGTGATGTTTGTGAAAGTCACCTAGGTGATTAATAAGCCTTGTTTTTGTGCCTACCAAGATTCTGTCACATTCCCAACACTTAGCTATAGCTAATATCTTGTGACTCCATATGGTATAAATTTTACCTATTACTTTTTGTGACTTGGGCCTAGGTTATTTTGGCAACCTAGAAAATAATCCTTTCCCCAAACTTTTAAAAATATACTAATCCTCTCACTGAAAAATATAAATTCTCCCAAAATATTTGAAAATACCCTTTTTAAATCTGACCCAAAGAATTTTAACTTTGATTTTGTTAAAAAATGACCTTTACCAAAAATTTAAAACTCAGAAAAATATATGAAGAACCCTTTTAAATTTCTGCAAAAAAATTTGAATGTAGACCAGACTACACTTTGGTAGAAATAAATAAAATAATACCTAAAATTTTGATGTTCATAGTTTTTGATGAATCTCAAAACATTTGATTGCAAACTCATAATTGTGCCCTAACCATAGTCTAGTTTGAACTTTCCATGACTGATTTGCTGCCCATGACCTACAATTTCGTGACTTTAACCCTCGATTTCTTGATTTCTAATATGCTTGCATGGATTTCTATGACTAAAAAACTTTCATGACTAACTTTTGATATTTGGCCGTCATTGTTCCACAAAACTCCAGCTTGCAATTTTGTCTGTCATGCCCTTCCACCATGCTTGTGACTCCTGCACATCCTGATTTTGTGAGAGTCTAGACTGTATTTTTGGCATCCTTCTTTCGCAATTCTTTGTGAAGGTTCTCTTGCATTCTTCAAACTCGTGACTAGAATTTTCTGGAAATGGCACCAAAATCATGCCCTTGATTTTTCATGCGACTTGCAGATTGTGTAAGAAATGACCATGACCTCTGTAGATTTTTCTTCTTTTTTCTTCTTGCATGCCCCTGTGATTTACTTCAAGCCTTCAACCTTGCAGATGCATGATTACAATTCTCACATTACCTTTCAAGACTTGCACCTTTTGACCTCTTGTCATCCTGACCTTTGAACTTTGTACAATTTGTGTAGCACATGAATGACTGAGCTTCCTCAACATGATTCGACTTTGATACCAATGTTGGTAAAAATTGAAGAAATGAGATTGATAGGAATTGGCATGTCTATCTTATAGAGAGATGGCAGCCCTATATTATTGAAAAATGTCTAATAATAGGCAGCAATTACAAAAGCCATAAAGATGGCAGTTACAAAAGACTATAGATGACAACTGTAATAGGAGTTACACTACTACATTATTTAATATTACTCTAATATACTCATAATATCCTAATAGGAATAGCTCAAACGAAGGTGTACTTCAACCTTTATCAACTTACTCCTCATCAACATATATCATTTGCTAGGCTCAAACTATCAAGCCATGCTTTGACATGGTATGAGAGCTATACATTATCCCTTGAAAGTGGGAAGATCTCAAGAGAATTTTGAAAAAAAGTTCTATCCCATTTGTTATGAAGAAGATTGAATTTCAATGGCACTACTTCTGACAACATTAAGGGCAAAGTGTACAAGAGTATATTAGTGAATTTTGAAAGAGGGCATTTCAATTGGGCATAGATGTCATGGAGGAAGATGTGCTAATGAAGAATATAGGTGGGTTGTTCAAACACCTAAAGACACTAGTGCCAATAGCAAAGCATCAAGATATTGATGGGACATGTGCTTAGGCCCACCATGTAGAGCTGGATAAGAAAAAGGTGTCTTCATTCAAGAACAAAAATAGAGAAAAGAGATGGTAGCAAGGAAGTCAAAAGCATAGGAAGAAAGGCAAGGGAAAGGCAAAGAAAAATGCTAATACGATAATCTAGAAGGACAGGCAAAAATAAAGTCAAAACTCAATGTGCCCATTATGGAAAAGAAGGGCATGTGGAAGAGAAATGTTGGAGGCTACACCTAGATTTGAATTCAGCTTGGAGAAATAGAAAGGAGGATGCTAACTCTTTTGTGTTGAACAAAGGGAAAGAGATTTGAGGGGATTCCAATTCAAATGAGATGATCTCTTGTGTTGTGTGAAAGAGACATATTTAGTGGGTGAATGTTCCAAAGCAAAATAAGAAGAGATGATGGAGCTCTTCATATTAACATCCTCATTAAGGAAAAAAAGGTAGATTCTCTTTTTCGACACTTGTTCTCAGGTTAATAAATATCCTAGAATTTAGTAAATGAATTGGGGCTACAACTAGTGGATCACCTACAGCACATGCTTTGGGTTGGCTGAAATATGAAGTGGAAATCAAGGTCAATAAACAATGCAAGGTCAATTTCCTGATAGGTTCTGATTATAAGGACAAGGTGTTGGTGAATGTGGTTCCATTGGACGTATGTGGAGTGATATTTGGCAGGCCATACTTATATCATAGGAATGCCACACATTGGAGAAAACCTAATTAGTATAAGCTGGCCCTAGACAGAAAACCATACACTTTGTTTGTAGCTGAGAAAAAGAGACAATCACTATGGTTAGTGCGGCAAAAGAAAAGTGGTTGAACAACGCTAGTGCCAAGTTTGTTTTGTTGATGTTGAGAGGCAAAGAACAAAAAAGGGGCTGAGTTGAAATGACTACATGGCAAATATACTCGTTAGGAGTAGGAAAGAGTGAATGATTTGGTGAATAAACTTTTTGAATTATTTGTAGAGCCTAAGGGATGCCCCCAAAGAGGGCCACAAAACATGAGATTTATTTGCTACATGAGTGTCCTTTACCAAACTTGGGGGCTGTATAGGCAAAGTGTTATTAGACCTCTCCATGTGGATCTTGCATTGTCATTGTGCCAAATAAAGATGGCACATAGATCATCGTGGATTGAATAGGATAACCATGAAGAACCAGTATCCATTGCCCCAAATTGATGATCTTTTGGATCAGTTGCAATATGCTAAATACTCTATGAATCTGGACTTTAAATCTAGATACCATTGAGGGTCTAGGAAGAGGATGTTTTTAAGACAACATTCAAAACATGCTAGGATCTCTTTGAGTGGTTGGTTCCTCCATTCAGGTTGTGCAATGCATTGGCCACTTTCATGCATCTCATGAACAAGGTATTGAGACCCTTAATTTAACTTGTGTTATTTTTTTTATTTAGATGACACATTTGTATTTAGCAGGTCATATGGAGAGCATTTGGCTCATCTTGAAAAGGTATTTGAGATTTTGAGGGGGAGTAAATTGTTATTGGATGATATGTGTGGGCGTGCTAAAACCCTTTTACTGTACCTTGGTCACATGGTGAGTGATGGAGAGATAAGAATAGATCCTACCAAGGTTGAGGCAATAGCTAATTGGCCAATGCCCATTACCATGAGTGAGACTTGGAGCTTTGTAGGTGCAGCTCAATACTTCTGAAAATTCGTGAAAGACTTCTCATATATTGATTCCTATTGCATCAAGTCATGGGCAAAGGAAGTTACATTAGGGTGATAGGCAAACAATGTGCATTTGAGGAGTCAAATAGGAAGATAAGTATGGCACCAGTCCACACTTTACCCAAAGTACATAGTGTGATGAAGAAGGTGGCTAATATTCTATTTTGACTACCTTGTTTATCCATAATAAATGGTTTGTCCAAGGTGGAGCCTTTCTTTGGTGGAGTGTATGGAGAAGACAATGAGCAAGATGCAGATTTCAACTAGGTATATCAAACTGTACACAACAAGCAACATGCAAAGGTTGAGCCTCATCAATAAGCGTGCCTATACAAAGTGTGTAAACTTTGTGTGCCAAGAGAGTGAAGGATTTTGTTGATGTGGCAGGCACCCACATTGTGTGTAGTTGGACACTTTGGTGTTAGAAAGTTTGTAAGTAATCTCTAGTGTCATGCCTATTGGCCATGTTTACAAGCTGATGTTGCAAAGTTTGTCTATAGTTGTTAGTTATGCAGTCCGAGTAAGCCCAACAATCAAAAATTTGGTTTGTACTAGCCATTGCCTACGCCTAAGTGGTCTTCGGAGAGCATTTCCAGGGATTTTGTTGGTCTTCCAAGAATGAGGCAATGCTTATATTTTTCTAATTGTGGCTTGTTCAAGTAAGATGTGTGTGCTGATTGCTTTTTAAAAGATAGTGATAGGGAGTGATGCAATAGGGGTTTTCTTTAACCATGTGTAGATATAGTTTGGTTTCGTGGAGAATATGATATCCAACATGGGTTATAGGTTCTTGAGCAAGTTTTGGTGCATGTTGTGGGAAAGAATGGACATAGAGCTGAAATAGTCTATTGCCTTTCATCCCCCAATGGCTGGACAAATGGAAGTTGTAAACATAACATTGGTGCAACTGCTATAGGGATATAATCAAAGGTTTTCTAAGGGTTAGGTTGAACATTTAGTGTAATACAACATTCGTACAATAGTGCCATTCATTCTTTGTTGAATCTATTACCTTCCGAGGTATGATTTGATTTTATGCCTGCAAGAACACTTGATATCTATGTAGGATAGTCAAGTAAGGGGTTGTAGAATGGAGACTCTAATGTTGATAAGGCTCATAGGTTCATGGAGAAAGTGAGGCAAATACACCTTCGGGCTCTAGAGAGACTAAAAAAGTCTTAGCTAAAATGTCGTGAGCAATACATGATAGAGCATAAATTTAATGTCGGTGACATGTTTGGATCTACTTGGGAAAATAGAGATAGCAAGTGCCTTCACATAAGATGAAACCTTTGTGGTGTGGTCCATTTCAAAATATTGAGTAGGTAGGGAAAAACACTTTTTGTTTAGAACTGTTAGAGTATATGAAGATATTTTTAGTGACCAATGTAGACCACTTATGATTGTTAGAGCCTTCTATATTGGATGAAGAGTGAGGAGAGACTTCTCCTTTCATTGGATGACTTTTCTGCATAAGAGATGGAAGAGTTGGAGGAAGATGTCATACTTGATAAGAATGTGAGTATAGGTGAGAATGGGATACATGGTTGATTGATGAAAAAAGGGTAGTTTTCGAATAAGGCTAAATGGATGTCCTAGTTTTCGAATAAGACTAAATGGATGCCCCATGAAGATGTGGGAAAGAAGTTACCACATTTAACTGTCTTGGAGCTTTTGGGGACCAAAAGCCCCCTAATCAGGTTTGAAATTGTTTAGGTAGTTCAGATTGGGAAGGTTCCAAAGTTAGGCACATGTTGCCAGTTCACTTGTAGGACACTTGTACTAGTGTTACAATCATTCTGTAAGTTGCTATAGGCACCATGTAAGCTGCTATCAACGTCATGTAAATTGCTATAGACATAATGTAGGTTGCTACATGCATTTTGCAGGATGCTATAGGTAATAATAGGTTGCAACATGTGTTATGTCATGCTCTAGAAGACATGAGGTCACTTGAGGAATATTTCCCAATTTCATCCATATATCTTCACTCAAATTATGACAACTCTAGCAGTTGTTATTATTAAATGTCTTTGTGGGGTAGAACACGAAAGGGATGCTTTTGTTCTTTGTTTGGCAGTTGTTTGATATTGAAAGGGGCTATATTTGTTGTTTTCTTGTTGAAATATGTTAAAGTCGATTACTTTGTTCAACCTTATTACCTTAGATAGAAACAAAACACAACAATGCAGTTTATAACAAACAAATAGTGTTTTGACCTACCTAAACGTATTTTGTCTAAATAAAGACTATATTCATTCGCTTGATGAAATATTATGGTTTTGATAGTGGACTAAGAAACTCTAGAATAATTGAGAACATAATGATGTGTTGAGTACTTTGGAAAATGAAGACAAGCAAAAATTGGAATGATGCAAATTTTGAAAGGGTCTTAGAAATCACTTGTGGTACAAATGTTTGCATGATTCACAGTTGACAACATAGTTGTGCTAATGTCCAAGCATGTTTTGGCGCTTCATGTATGGAATCACATGGTGCAAATGGCAAGTAGTAACCTTGTATCAATGACAATGAGAAACACACACGACAATATTGGAAGTTGATAATAAAATGATTTATATTCTATCAAATAAAGGAAATGATCTATGAACTAAATAGAAAAAACAAGACGATAGTTAGGAATATGAAACCTTTGTGCGATTGAGTCACCAATAATACCTATGGTTGGGACAAAGTCTTAGGAAATTACTAGCTTGATCAAACCATTTCTTGCATAACTCCATGAGAGAAAATCATGTATACACACTTATAAAATAACCATAATGCAAAGATCAAAGACATACCACAAGATTACATAAGGTTTAACCTGGGAAAACCCTCTAGAGGGGAAAACCTAGGCTCCAAAAGCATCCAAACTCCATGTATATTCAACAATGAAAACATTAGAGTACACTTATAGAGTCTCCATAAATACTTTTGAAACATCAAACTCCTTCAACGAATCCTCCATGTGTCCAAGCATGTAACCACAAATCACATGCCATGCTTCACATATGCACTCTACAAGACAACCGATTACAAATGGCAGCCAAGCCAAACAACCAACTAGCCAACCGACCAACCTCAACCACTTAACATGTGCTTGCTTTTATCGAATCACACTCACACAAACAACCAAGTGTTAATGTAAAACCATTGACCCCAACATTTACTTTTTGATTCTAATTTTTCCCAATATTAAATATTTTTCCAATGTGCTACCCACACATAAAATGTCTAACCAATGTCACATACAACTTTACAAGTGGATCCAAATAAATGTTTTAATGTGCCTAAACACATCTCCTAAGATGCACCACAAATAATTTTTTTTTTTACATAATTAAAATGATTTTTTTCTTGTGCAAAGTATACATTTTCAAGGTATACAACATCCCTTTCCTAACACACGAAAAATAGGGTTGATTGCTAGGGATCTTGGCAAATGGTCAAGCCCCTATTTGGTCTTTTGACATCCATGGTTAGTTTAATCAAAATATGAATTGAATTTGGATAATGTGCGTGTTCTTAATCCTAAGTGTATCTAGAATTAAAGAATAATAATGCTTATAATAATGAATACAAAACAGCTTAGGTCTATGGAGATGCTAAATATCTTATGTGTATGAAGGAGAAAGGTAGAGAATGAAGAATCTACAAATGCTAACAATAGACTTTAAAGACCCCAAAGCAAAATGGACAAGGAGTTGAGCGTTGGCCTTCTAAGAAGATAGATAGTACAATGACAACCCTACAAGAATCCAAATGAACTAGAAATGAGAGAAGAGTTAGAGATGAACAATAACAATACCACCCAACTCAAGAAGTTTACCAAGGGATATCATCTATGAATGGTGAGGAGAAGTTCTCAAGAGCTGTCTCCCCAAGAATATCCAGCAAATGAGAATAGAGAATGTTTCTAAAAACCTGTAAGCTCAAAATGAGGATCACAAATAACCATGAATAGCAACATGATTCAAAATAATAAAATCTCATAGTGATAAATGTGTTGCAATAGTGTTGTAGCTCAAGAATTACACAAGAAATCTGTAGCAAAATCTAAAGAATTCAGAGAGTCTAGAGAGAGCTTTTTTAAACATTTAGATATCAAAAATATAACCACTTCAATGCATGCAGAGAATGAAGGAGAATCCCAACAGTCACTAACGTTGCTATTTTTAGTCAAGAGGTTAATATTGGTTACAATATTGATAGAAACTGATTGAAGGGCTGTTACAAGATAAATGGTCAAAATGTCACCAACTTGGCTGTTAAATAGAATCTGTATGACCATCTTGTCATGGGACAGCAGTGTGATTGTGCATATATTTGTGCAACTGCAGTGTTGTCTGAGGGAAAAGTGATTAAGGAACGTTGTAACATGAAGGTACAAAATAAAATAAGCATAGAAGACTGTTAGATGCATAGGACAACTAAGAGGGGGGAGGGGTGAATCAATTGTACATTAAAAACATTTAATCCCTCATCAACATTCAAAACCTTGTTAGCTTTTAAACCCTTATCATGCATTAGCAAAATGTAAACATATGAAACAACAATGCAAACTCATCCAAACACAAGGGAACACCGGATTTATGTGGAAAACCCTAAGTAGGGAAAAACCACGGTGAGGATTAACTCACATATATATGAATAACACCGAATACAATTAGGCTCACTGCCAAGAAAAAGAAGAAAGGCTCACTGCTAAGAAGAAAGAAAAATAGGAGAAACTATTACAAAAAGATTCACTATCTCAGAGCAATAGGAAAGTCCACCACTGCAACTCTGCCATCTGCAACCTTTGGCTCACCTCCAACAACTTCAAGCACACTGAAAATGTAGACACCTTCTGCTCATTGCATCTGGAGTCATAGGCATTAAAGCTTGCACTTAGATCACCACACTTGATCACATTCGTATCTCACACTTGCCACATAGATCCACAGACACCTCCAATAGCTCACCTTGCATTTATACCATCCACGACCTAAACAATCTTAATTAGGTTGGCCTTAATGAAACGTATGCACCTCAAACGTGCATCACCAAGATAGGTTGGCACCAAACACTTTTGCAGTGGAAAGAAGTGAAGGAAAACCATGCCAAGGGTTAACTAGGGCCCAAATCTACATCACCACGCTACTCAACACATCCACAATCCATGAGGTACCTCCGCAATCAGTGCTAGCATGCTAGGTCGGCCAAACCTGAACCAACACCACAAATGATCACATACACACTTCTCCAAGACATGTGGACCACAAAGCAACACTTCACAACATCCACACAACACCCTAGAATATTCTAGCATCATCAAAATATTTTGCACCACTACCACAACCACCTGAAACTGAGAACATCATTCTGTGCAACCAAACACACTGCCATTGAACTTCAACAGAAGAACTGAACTTGTGAAGCAATTCAATACTAGAAACTTCAAGAGAAGATAAATACAAACAATATAAGCATGTTCCCAAATCCACAAGACAAGAAACCTCACTACGGAGAAATGCGAAGCAATCTCATTTCTCCCAGACAACCTTCTACACAAACAGGAAAACTATCAAACACAACTTTTACTGTAGAATGATCTAGAACCTGAAACTCTGGATATAGAACTTTTGAACACCTCTAATCATCATATCCAAACCGCACAAGCATATCTTCAACCATGAAGAACTACAAAGCACAATACTGAACACACCTCTGTCACACTGCACACTCTTTTATTCAAATTTTCTCAAAAGCACTTGGAAACCAAGTGAACTTACTACAACTGCAACACTTATTCATCAAAACCATATAAGACATCATTGACAACACTGATGACAACACCACAACACCTTCTTATCAAATCACAACACATCCATACTAGCATCAGTACTGACAACACTAATGACAGTACCACCAACAACTCCAACACTAGCAATCTCCATACTGTTGACATCAATGACAACACCAACATACTTGCAACAAAAACATGTTTAAACACATAAACAATACTTGAACACACAAAAAACATAGAAACAATTGGTGCTTGGATTGTGAAAAGGCTAAGGATTGATTAAATGAATCCTAGGAACATGCTATGAGGATGAATGATAAATGGAGCACAACTTGTAATGAAAAATGTGCAGGCTATACAATTTTGGCCTTAAAACCCGTGTCAGGCAACTTTAGGGTTGCAAAAAATATGAGCGGGTTGGTATTTCTTCACAATTGTGTTTGTTTGCATTATCAACTTGGCAATGGCAGGTCTTAGACTCTTGGATTTCTTTGTTGGCATCCATTAGGGCTAGAATGCAAATCGTTTTGGTTCCCATTTAGATGGTTTAATGGTCATGCGAGGCTGATCGTTGCCATTCTAGAGTAATTGATCCATTTCCCATCGATACAAGGCCAGAGAGGAATAAAAGGCAATTGAATAACCATTGTGAAGGTTCAGTTGGCTGAGAAAAACACTATTGCTTTATTGAAAGAGACTAATTGCACAGTTCTTGTGAAGTGCAAGGTTAGACACGGGAAGCAGTATTGTTGTTGTACAAACCCATAAGACCATATTAATGGCAGAATCTCCATGTAATAGTATTGAATAGTGAGTGAGATGCTTCTAGCATACTCTTCTTGGAGTATTTCCACCCTTTTGGGTTTTCTCCAGATGATCTGTCGTGTTATGTGACTATGTCTTGTGATTTTGCCCCGTTTTAATAGTTATTTTTATATTTTTCTTTGCTGTTTTAAACACATTAATACTGCTGGAGATGAGGTAGAAGCCTATAGGGAAGTTTTGTTTGAGAATGTAGATAGTGCTTACATAGAAATCCATTAATGATTCATCCCGAGGACTATCAATATAGTGATTTATGGATCATTTTGTTTCATATAATTACATAATATTTGCACATGGTCATTAAATGTACAGAGGGAGAAAGGTTTGCAGAGTGAAAAGTTCTCTTTGATTTTATAAGGTACAAAACATAGAGGAACACCAACATTGTTCATTTAATTCGCTGCTTGATTGCAAGTTAGGGTTTATTGCTCTTTTAGAAAAATACCCTCATCAGTCCTTTGTGGGATAAGACCATGTTTCTGTAGCAGACATGGCTTCATGTTTTTGATACTTTTTTTTTCTATATACCCTTCTTCATAACTACAACACGGCATTTATTCCAGCTTGGGGGTATTTTACAGGATATGGAAGGATACATTCATACCATTTTTTTAAGCAATTGGGATTGGAGATCGATAATGATCCAAAGCAAGTCGTAAGAGGAAATAGATTGGAAAAGGAGAGAGTGGAAGCTGGTATAGTGAATTTCAAAAGCTAAATGGAATAATAAATGTCCTTGACCATGAGGATCCTAGCAAGGAGACCCCATATAGCTGCATCACCCATTGCATTTATGCATGTAGTGTTCCCTTTAATTTTGTTCAGTCATCATATTAGCAGGATTTCATTTGAGATGTTAACAAAACTCCTAGAAAATAAAGTCACCAAGCTTTGAAAATGATAGGTACCATCTTTATTAGAAAGAGGTTTAAACCGGACAGATTGTTGGAATTATTCCTTTCCAGTTAGAGCACCATAGAAGTACCCATAATGCCAAATGGATTGATTTGGAGCTCAAGTAGCAAGGTTGTTGATTAACTTGATTGTGGTGTCACCTTTGGGCTGATCTTCTTGAATGCAATTTATGTGTCAGACTAAGAGGAGAATAACTAGTGGTTTGCTGGTGTTCTCATCAATGTGATCAGGGTTGTGGGCCTTCCCTATATTTTTGATAATAGATATTCAGCGAGTGTGCAAGGCAGTTGGTAATGAAAATGGGTAATATGCTATCTAATGTTTTAAATGCATGGTTCAGAATTTAAATCTTTCTTTCAAAGAAGTTGTTCTTGAATTTGATTGGATTAAATGATAATGAAAATCAGAAAAGAAATTTAATGATCTGTAAGAAATCGCCACTATTCCCTAGTGATGAACAGGAAACATGCAAAGCCCTATTTTTATTAAAACATGGCAGAAATAATGTAATGTTGAAGCATTTATATAACATCATGTCTTCTTTGAGTGCCATGGTGACCAGTGTATTGGAGGCGGGCTAACACTGAAAAAACAGTTCAAATCAGAACCGTTGTTGAGGTTTGGTGGGGTCAGCTGAAGTTTTTCCTCTCTTTGATAGAGGCATAGATTATATGTTGGAAAAAATTCCAAAAATTATGGAACAAAAAAGATCCTAAGATGTATGGAACCATGAAAACCATTATGATTATCAGATGGGATGAACATAACACTCTTTGCAATCTTTAGCCTATGATCTAGTAAATATCGTGATGAAGCTGACTTGAGTCGAAATGACTGTAAGAGGCTATCTCCAAACAAGTATTAGAGATGACTACAAAAATACAGAAAAGCAATTCCAAAGGTATCTGGTGATCATAGCAAGGTCTTGAAGATCTTTAATAGTCAGAAATTTTTAAAATTAGGGTTGATGTATTTGGGGATGTACAAGCACTTCCTGTGGCTCGACGGGATTTTGGTAAGATAATCTTCATACGCTTTTCTATTACTGAGGTACAAGCACTTCCTGTGGTGCAATGGTGTTTTGGTGAGATAATCCTCATATGCTTTAATACTACTGAGTTGCACTTATTAGTAGCCAAAATTCTCTTGTATAACATTAGTTCTTCAGTTGTTGAGTGAAAGTAGAACATGTATGGGTTTTTATTTTATGAAGACAAAAAGTTATCTTCTGCAAAGGAAAAAGATCTTATATTTGTTTGTGCAAATCTTTGCCTGAACCATCCCAAAAATGAGTACTTGGGGCCTTAAAATTTGTGGTAAGAGAATCTTTAAGAAGCAGGCCTTGATACTCTTGCAGATTTATTGGCCAGCTTATCATTAGGATCCTCCTAAACCTTAGCTAAAATTTCAATGGACATGGAGACCAGCCAGTTAGTTATGGGCATGGAAGATACCTTGATTGCCAGCGCTACTGCTTCTGGCTATCATTTTGTTTCTTAGTATGCTATTTTTCATCAGGTTAGGCACGACTTACACAAGTGTACTAATGCAAGATTTAAAGGATGGTCTTAATGATTATGATGAGGTAAAGGTCTAGCAAGTCAACAAGTTGACTTTCTGCTTTGAAGCTTTCCAAAATTTATCTTTTTTCAACTTTTAATATGCTTATGTAATGTCCATTGACAATTTGATTCCTAGATTACAGTCTATATTTTTTAAGTTCAGCATGTATACATTTCAATTGTCAGGGAAATATATCCCTATTTCAATGAAATTTTGGTATGTTTCAATTTCTTTAATTATGTGTTTGAAAATTCCTTTATATATTTGAAAATATCTAATATTGCTGTATTTCTGCTTCCTAAAATCAAGGAGCTTGCTGCAACTGCATTGAAATTCATGATTCTTGTAGTCTTGGTTCTTATCCTTTTCTCCAGAGCCAGGCGAGGCACTTCATTTTCCAGTTTCACCTTGCTTTTGACAAGTTGGAAATATTGGTGCCATGAATCACTTCATCCTCTAGTTATTTTTGCTTGCCTTTCCACAGAACTAGAGATCATAGGGGTACTAAGGAATGTTTCCCTAAAGATGACATCATAATTGTTCTCATTCTAAAACTCAGAATGCTATCAACCTTGAAAGATATGGAGATGAAAATCTTAATGGCATTTGCATGACAGCAGACTAAGAGCACTAAAACTATCGAGCGAGTTTACTCTGTCCACATCTATCTACCACAAATTCCCATCCCACTTTTCAGTACTACTGCATCTATATTCATGGTACCATTCATAACAGCTTTGCATGAACCCCATTTATCTACACCTTTGCTACTGATGAACATAACTACATCAGCACCAACCACGTTTATGCTCTATTAGATTCCGGGCTAGGGTAAATCAGAATTCAAAAGTAAAAGCATGCTTCTATATCATTTGCACTGCAGTTTTTCTGCATTCTACCGATGAACCTGGATAACATCGGACATTTACTCAGCACATGCACATGTTCTGCTTTTCAACATTTATTTGGTTTACACAAGGAATGAGTCCTGTCATCTGTGGCCCTTTAGGTTACTCCCTACCACAATAAATCTACTTACTACAGTAAGGAAAATATCAGCATTGTGTTTGCAATGAGATGAAGAGGGTGTCTGCTCTGTCATTAGCACAACAATCAGTCATTTCATCAAATTACTCATATCTACATGCGTTCTGCCAGTTACACTCCTATTGATCCATGATTTCATCAAACAATTTATGGAAACTAACAATCACAATTTTTTTTGCTGTTCTTTATAGAACAATTAAAGTGTAATGTCCCCTTTTGAGAAAACCCTAGTTCTTGCCCTAGAAATACAAACTAATGCAGTTAGGGTTACAACTTATCAATTAAATGTTTTAAGCCGGATAATTATCGGTTTAGGTCCTGCAATCATGTTAGATAATATTGGAACATAATTTACATAGTTAGACATGTATAATAAATGCTTATCTATTCATATCATGCAAATATCTAAGTAACATAAACCACATAATATTTATAATTCGTATTGGGTGTTGGATCATAAGGGAAAGTGGATGAGAAGCATGATAGGTCTGCCCGAAGCTATCACACCAAGCCCAAGAGTGGATATACCATCCCTCTTGGCCCTCAAGAGGCGCACTTGAACATCCCACATGGGGTGGTCTACTTGGTGGACAACTTGTATCTGCATTCCCTACCCTTGCTATCTTATCCATTCCTCTTATGATTGAACTTCTGTAATTTCATCTCAATCACCAATCCATGTGGAGGGGGAGAAGAGCTTACAATAGGCAGCCCGTAGACACCCTCTCCTAAGCCCAAAAGCGGATATCACCCCCTTGGCTCCAAGTGGCGCACTTAGACATCCATCAAGGAGTGGCGTACCTAGGAGGACATCTAGTATCTGCTCAACCTACTAGTATTTTCTCCCCATCTCCTCCCATGGTTATTTGATGAAAATAATAAATATAAATAACAAGACATATATAATTGCTTATAATAATTATAATAGAGCATATCACAAGAATGATAAATATAAATATACAATTGCATACAATAATTATGATGGACCATAAGCATAATAACTATCAATAACAAATATATAATTGGCATACCATAAGCATAATAACTATCAATAACAAAATATATGATTTCATTCAAGAATTATGATAGAGCCATACCACAATTTGCTGACTCGGATCTGCTGTTAATACCTGTGATATTCTTATGTCTGAATTATAAATATGTTTCCAAGAATACTTGATGATCTGATTTTCTGCAGGTATCCTTTTACAGATTCCTATCTAAGTGTTTGATATATATACTTGGCTGGTTGACCTACTCTTTCTCTCTCCTTTTCGATGCCTTCCCTCCTTCTATGGAATCTGATTTTATATTCTCTATTTTGGAGAAAGGGTGTGATTACTCATGGAAAGTCATACACTTTAGTTAGTGAGCATTTATTCCCTTTCACTAATATTCCCCAATCGCTGTTATTAACTATCTTAATTTCTGCCTTTGCATGACCTACATTATACTCACCGATTGCTGCATTATCTGATATATTAATTGCTGCATTTAATTAAGCACTATTCCTTATTCAAGCGCTGTCTTCATATTATAGTCGTTGATTATTTTTTTGAACATTTATGTTATTATATATATTTTGTATTATTAATATTATTTTTATATTATTTCATATGTATATTTTATATTATTATATTATAATAACTATTCTATAATTATAATATCAAATTGTTAATATTTATTTTATTATATTTGTTAATTATAATTATAATATTATCTTATGATAATTATAATTAATAATAAATTGTTAATATTCCTCTTTGTATATTTTAATATGTATTTTATTTATTTTACATTTCAACGCTTTATATCTCAGTGTCACAATTCCGGGGACATGACATAAAGTACTCAGAAATTTATCCTGGAAACAATCAAATGAAGGAAAAGCCAGCTCTTAGTGGTCAAATACATTGTCTACCTGAATGGATTAGATCAACAAGTTACAGAGAGTGATTACAACAATAATGTCACTCCTTGCTCGCTGTCCAGCTTCCTCTACAATAACTGAGTTCTCTTTGGTGAAATTGCATACTATTGAATGCTCAAACATCGAAACCTTGTCAGTGTCATTCTCATGTCCGTAAGTAGAACGTTGGATGGCTTTCTCATGCATTAGAAGCTTCCATTTGTGATCCAGAATGCCAAAAGACATGGCAGTTCTTTGTGTCATGATGAAATTGCAGCTTTCTTGGTTTTAGCAATTATGAAACCACCAGGATGGTTATGGAACCACCGATTTTGTCAAACTAGCGGTTTTACAATTGCCACCTGTGCATAACAGGTGGTTACAACAGTGACAAACAGTAAGGATTTGCACATTTTGAAAATTTAAGAAAACCTTGAATTATTGTTCTAGACAATTTCTTGGATCTTTATAGATCAACTATCCTAGGTATTCCTGAGATCCTACTGGTCCAACCTCAAAATGGAGCTTCCAGGACAATTTCAGAGAAGTGAAACACTTAAAATTCCCAAGACAAAAGAAATTACACCCCCTCTCCTTTCTAGCAACTCTGTTTTAAGCAAAGCACAAACAAGTGGGAAAAAAAGAAACAAACTTCTCAAAGTGCCACACAAATCCTTAGCAGTAATATGAAAATCACCTCAATGCTATTATCTGCTGCAAATTTGATGGCCTGCAGAAAGCTGAAAAGGCAACAATGGCACTGGCTGTGATCAGGATAGCAAATCTCTCATAGGAACACAGACTCTCTGATGAAAAGGCCTCAGTTTATAAGTCTAAATGCTCCAAATCCCTTACAACTTCAGTTGTCAGTTTGTACTCAAATTCTCAATAATTATCAAGGAAGATTGCAGCAAAGACATCAGGAGAATTCATGCCATTTGTCATGTTTGTATCTTTGGAAAGGATTTTAGGGGTTATTTGTTTTCTTCCTCCAAATTTTTTATTGTACATGATTACCAATTATTGAGAACCTTGATATCTGGCCCAGAGCTACTGCTACAGTTTTTCATTAGCAACCTATTCATCACCACAAAACTGCTACTTACCCACTCTAAGTCCCCCTGCCTCATCTGGCAGCTACTATGGTCGAGAAAATTACAACCTACAGGGATATATCCCCTTTCATTATCATGAACAGAAGTTCTGTTACAGTATCTGGTTGAGTCTAATGACAATGTCATGACCATGACATAGCTACATGCTGCCCTCAGTATTTATAGTTTTGACAAGACATCCTGCAACTTGGTTCTATATAGCATTCTTTCATCCCCAATCTCATGCATCACTCCCCTCTACATGTTGTAAGTCATGCCAGTCCTCTTGCTAAAGCTTCTAATAGTACAGTGTGTTGGTGTTTCAAATCGCACCTCTGGAATGCGTTTTGGAAATGGACAGCTATGTGCAGTAAACTGCTCTTCAAATTAGGAGGGGAAGCTCCCTCTTTTGCTGAGTTGCATAAAGAAAGTAAACTAAACTAATTTTGCCTATCTTTTTGGTTCAGCTGCGAGAACACAAGGTTATAGAATTCTAGATGTTGCAGCTGAGGTTTTCCCTTAAATGAAACTTAACAACTACAACTTAACTTACGCTATTGACGTTTCTAGCCTCTCAAGTAAACGCAGAGCAAGAGAGTTAGAAATGAACGAGATTGATTTTCTAACAAAGATACTTAAATAAACTTTTTTCAACATACATCTATTGAATTTCAATGCAAGTTGAAAAAGAGATCATAAAAGCATGACACAATGAACGGAAATATGAGTCTTTATATCAAGGCAACAAAGCACACTCAAGACTTTATTTCCTCACACTTCTTGGCACAAAACAATAAACGGAAATCTGAGATTTTTATATCGGGGCAGCAAAGCACGCTCAAGACTTTATTTACTCAAACTTTTGGCTCAAGATTACAATTCCGGGACAGCAAGTTGTGGCAAAATACACGCAACATGCGGTCAAACCAGATTATCACTTGACACAAGAAACATGTACTGAACAAGAACTTGCAGCTAAAAGAGGCATGCAAACTTGCCCTTAACACAAAATGAACTGACACTAATCAATAACAAATATGAAGGCATAGGCTCATCAATTCTGTTATCACAAGCATGGTTAAAGAAAATGAGCAAACACTGCTCTTATTTATAACTAAGCAGAGGAATAGGGAACCCTAAAATCTCCTTGCTTTTACAACTAAGACTTGCCAACATGCAAGCTTTATTTCTAAACCTAAAACAAGATAAACATCTACAACTATGAAAACCTAAGAAAACATGAAAAAAAAAGAGAAGAAAATGCCAACTATTACAACTTAATATCCTTTTTCTTCAAAGAATGGATAAGAATTGAGACAAGAATAGAAAGAAAGCAAGAGATAAAAATGGAAATAAAGCTTGGAGAAAGCTTCTGGAAGATTGCCGCTTTAAATCTCTCACACACCCGCTAAAAAGCGGGAAACTGCCTCTCTATCGGGAGTGTTGATACTATCTATAGCCATATTCCGCTTTTCTAAGATCTTCTCCCCTTTTGCAATCAAACTTAGAGAATCTTTGATATCTTCAGCTTCTTTATGATTTCTATTCTTGAAAAACATCGCTGTCCCAAAAGATGACTCACTAATTGATAACTTGGCGGCTCTGCAATTTTATGCTTCCGACACTTCTCTTGATTCTCCCACGGAAGAGTTTTGCACAACTTTTTGTGACACTTGTCCTTTCGCTCATACCACTCCCTCTACACGTTCTTCAACTGAGATGATGACGTTTTATGTCCATGATGGTATTGAAAAGCACTTCCCAACATCATCCGTTCAAATAATTATGATACAACACTTGTTTGGCTCTGAATTCGATGGGAGAGTACTTCATGCTGAAAAACTCGAAGATTGACTGTAAACTCGCCTATGTTCTGACAAGTTTTGTACAACTTTCTATTTTTAGCTTGCTGATTTTCTTCGCCAAACGAATGAATTTTTTGGAATTTTTTTTGAGATATGGGTTTTGTTTAGAATTTTGTTACAAGAAAACCCAAATTGTCCGTTTTTGAAAATTCCTAGTGTATACTGAAAAAACAGCAAACCCTAATTTTCTCCGAAAAAGTAGAAAAAGTTGGCATCTGGGTATTATTCATGAGCACATTCTGAATGAACCCAGTTGATCAGATCTTGAAAACCGCGAAGTCTGACTGAAAAAGCAACCACTTTAAGTTTCACTGAAAAAGCTGTGATATGGGTTTTGTCCAAAAGAAGATTTGAGATAGACCCAAAAGATTGAAAATTGAAAGTTTTGAAGTTTTCTCTGACATGCAAAATAAAAAGCAGCTGCTGCAACCTTGAGAAAATTCTTCAAAAATTGTCCAGAAGATAGAACTAGTATAAACCAGCTCGCTGAAAATTGAAAACAATAACCTTCTTCTTCAAAGAATTGATGTTCTGGATGAAAAAACATGAAGAATCAAGTTTTCTCATGTGCTGATCTGAAAATTCATAAGAACTTTTGAAAAACCAGCAAGTTTAGGTTCTTGAATCATGAAAAGAAGAGTTTGAAGTTGCTGCTCTATTTTTCCTTGAAGGCCACCTACAAGAAAATATGAAAAATGAAACACAAAGGTGCCTTAAATAAGCTTTGTCTTGAGAGAAACAACTTTCTTTTACCCTAATTCTTCAAAACCCTAATTTGAGTTTGTGCAACAAACTTTGACGTTTTCTCTTCTTTCAAGATTTTGAAATTTTCAAAAATTTCACCAAGGCAAGAGAAGTTGGGCCCCTTCTTGGCTGGAGGCGCCTATTTCATCCAGACTTAGTCATTTTTTCACTAATTTCAACTTCTCCTCAATTTTCATCCCTAGTTTGATCCTGTCTCTCGACTTCCAGATTGATCCGACGAACGAACTAAATGTTTCACCATGGAGCCTGATCGAATTTGACGACATTGTTTTGGAGACATCATCTGACAAAAAACTTCATTTGACCCTTCAAATTGTCGAGTGCCTATCTCCTCCAGGGGTGCCCACTTTCTCTAGTGTTAACCATTTTTATGATCTTCAAACTTTGCTCGTCTTCTGACCTTCAGATGAATTCACGATTCCGGGCATTATACTGGTCAGATTGACTGGCTGACGGATTCATTGAATAGCTAAGAAGATTCTAGAAGGGGTCTCCTGAATACCTCATCTCTGAAAACTAACATCTGATGCCTCAAAAGCCTAGGCACCCTTCTCCTTTAGGGGCGCCCATCTCCTCCATAGATAGTTTTTATTCTAAGTTTTTCACTGTTGCTTTTGATTTTTGTCGTTTCATTCATTTTTCCTTCTTTGTTCAGCCTTCGACATTTGATGACTGCTTGCTTCGACGGACGTGTTGATGATTGTGTTGGCAACTTGATCAAGTCTGATGAAGTCACGTTGGAGGTGCCTCCTGCGAATTTCATCGTTTGACCTCTTATAAACTTGGGCGCCCTTCTTCTCCAAGGGCGCCCAGATTCACTAGACTTGAATATTTTTCATCGTTTTCCGTCTTCAGAGTTTTAACACCTCTTCTCATGGCTCCTGTTTGATTTGGTTTTGCTAACGGTTGAGTGATTGAACGAGCTGACGAAGACATCCACTATGAAGCTAATGAGAAACTGAACAACGTTGCCTGGGGAAGCCAACCCTGACTTCATTATCTGATCCTTCAAAAACATGGGCGCCCTTCTTCTCTAGGGGCGCCCAAGTTGAGCAGACTTAGCCAATTTTCACAATTTTCAAAATCTTCCCTCGTTTGACGTGCCTTCCTTGTCTCGACTGTTGGAAACAGAAAAATTTCTAAGGCATGGAAGTATGGGCGCCCAAATTGGGCAGAGGCGCCTGGATTCACCAACCTTAGTCAAATTTTTGCATTTTTCAACTTTTTCAGCTTCCTTTCTCCGTTTCTCATTCCTCGTGCACATTCGTCGTTGACAACTTTTGTTTGATGCTTGAATGTTTGATTTTGGCACCTAGTGGCTGACTGACTTCCATTGATGACCTTGGATCTCCAGAAAAAGCTTCTGAAAAAGCAAAATAGACCCACTAGGGTAAAACTGGTCTTTTCGTGATTCTGACTGCACCAACCTGATGAGGAAGTATTTTGAGCCAATCAAAATCAATCTTAACCCTAAAAGCCAAACTTTCTATTTTTAGAAAATTTTGCTAGTATCCGTTTTTTGAGAAACCCAAAAAAACCCAGAAAAAGTTTCTATTTTTAGAAAACTATTAAAAGTAGAAATTTTTCTAAAATTTAGGGACAAAAAACTGAAATCTGGGTTTTGTAGGTTTGATCATTTTGAGCCGACCTAGATTGTCAGATTTTGAAAATTTCAAGTTTTTGGCCCCCATTCATGATATGCAAATCCTAATTTTGACCTTTTTGACAGATTTAACAGTATTTCGACTCATTTCTTCAAAATGCCTAAGTGTATCAAATTTTTTAATTTGGGTACAACACAGTGAATGAAAAAAATGAGACTACTTTGGTTGCTCCATCATCACATGTGGAACTGAACGAATATGGTGAACAGCATCCTTGAGTTAAAGTTGGATCCATTGCTTCTACCATTTCAAACCTCAGCACTTGGGTGTGTATCAAATTAGCTTTACATTAGTTGTTGTTTTGCCATGTAAGGTTGTAAGTGTGTTCTGTTGATAATATAGTTACATATAAGGAACATATGCTTTACAGTCATGTTTTAAATCACAAAATGTTTGCCCAGGAATATTTCAGTCTTTTAATTTCTGCAATATGGTGATATTTCAGCAGTAGTTGCTGCTCCAGCCCAGAAAATTACCTACTGGTGGAATATTTTCATCCTAATATATGTACTATTTTTCCTATCAAAATATTTTCAGACTTTATTCTTAGCTTATTGTTTATAAATATTGCTGTTTAAGTTGCAGACTTAGGTCAGAAAGACAGGATATGAATTGTGGCATTCGACAATTCAACTGCTATTTTTAATCTCCATAAACATCAGTATATAATAACCTTCCAATTGCCTGTATAATTATTTTGCATATGCAATCAATTATTGCTTTGTACTATTCTTTCTGTTTAGTTAAGGGTATGAAATAATGTGGAATTTTGCATTGAAATTTTATTTTATTTTTTAGTTCACACCGTAGTTCAGATTATAATTGCATGCCTTTCTGCATGTTTATAGAAAAGCTTGAATGGCAACCAAAAGAAAGATTCACAATTATCAGCTCAGGCAGTCACTGCTCGTGCAGCTTCACGAGCCATGGCTGCAGTTGCACAGAATATCATTGCTCCGAAAACAGCCTATGAGTTTGAGGCTATGTGGAAAGCATTATCAGAAGATCAGTCTGCACAATCGGAGCTGCTAAAGGTTTATTAATAAATGGAACTTAAGAAATGATTGCTACTTTTATGTATAAGAAACTTCCTTTGGAATCTGTATCATTAGTCTCCACACTTATGAGTTTTATGTTATCATTGCTCTAGGTTATGGATCCATCGTCTTTGCCAAAAGTATTTAAAGATGCTCTGTCGGCTCCTTTGTTGATGGATATCATCAGATGTATTAAGTGCTTTTTCATGTAAGTTTTTCCCTTCAAGATTTTCTCAGAAAATGTGAATGAATTGCTTATAAGTTATATTTCTTGCTTTCCAGTTGTGCTAATGCTTAACTTTTAATTGACAGGGAAAATATTGATTTTTCTCTTCACTTCCTAGAAAATCTGACCAAGGTTGGCCGATTTGACATGACCATAATGTGTCTTCCCTCCAGGGATAAAACTGGTATGGTAAAAATCTCTTTTAACCAAAACCTATAAAAATCTGCACTATCAATTTTTAGTCTTCTTATTCCAACAAAAGCTGGGCTTGTTTGAGTCAACATCACTTCTTGCAATTATAGAGAATGCTTTATACTTATAAATCTGGTATGGTAAAAATCTCTTTTAACCAAAACCTATAAAGAATCCGCACTATCAATTTTTACTCGTATTAAAACAAAAGCTCTCTTAATCCAAGGATAAAGCCGGTATGGTATACATCTCATTTAACCAAAACCTATAAAGAATCTGCACTATCAATTTTTACTCTTCTTGTTGTCAATCAAGCATCAGACACTTACTCCAACAAAAGCTGGGCTTATTTGAATTCAACATCACTTCTGCTTGAAGTTATAGAGGATGCTACAAATTTGTAAAACCCATTATCAGTTTTTGAGGCTTCACAGATTTTCAGAAAAAAGTTATTTTCTTGAAAGGACATTTCTTGTACTTTTTGTACCATGGTCTTATACCTAGTTTGAGACTCGTGATGGCTTACATGCAGTAATTGTTGCTTGGTTTGATGGTTTCTCCTTTGCTCTGTGATTGTTGATACTTGTCTTAAGGGCTGGAAATGCATCGTCTTCTAACTGTATTTCGCTTAATCTTATTAGTGAAGGGTAAGTTGAATGGTTCAAATATATAAAGATTATGGAAAATATATTCAGAACCTAGGCATTTAATACACATTGAGAGTTACCATTGTATGAACTTTCATATCCCAAGAGTTCGCACATGCCTCCTACTGAGTTTCTCTGACTTAGTACAACTGCCCCATCAGTTTTCATGATGAAAATTGAATTTTCCTAATTTATACCAACTTCTCATCATTGGTATCAGATGATCAATCTGGCCATCTCCTCCTTAACTTTGCATTTATTCGAGTGAAAATTAAGAAAGCTTTGTACAGAATTTTGATTACATCATTGAATGGTAAAATACTAAAATCTTAAAAATTATTTTGAAAGATTTGGTTTTTTAACTCTAATTAAAGGAGGTCAATCAATCCAAATTCTACATGAAATGGAAACCGAGTTTTCTAAAAAGCTTATAAGATTTAGTAGTATAATATTCCATGGCGTGATCAAATTCTGTATACACCAATAAAAGGCATGCATGAAATGCTATACAGTATTTTCACTTAAATATATGTAAGGTTGGGGAGGACAGATTCAGAATTATGCTGTGATAAGTCATAAACACTTGGTAGGGGATGTCTCATTTGGTAGCACCCAAAAATAGCCTAACTGAAATCTTATTTTTAAAACCAACTAATGTTCATGGTATTATGATATTTGACCATTTTGAACATGCCAAACTAAACTTGTTAGCATGGTGTTTGTCCATCTTGAACACACCAAAATAAGCTTACTTAATCTTGAGGCTGTTTTAACTTGAATTTTGTTGATTATTCTATATCTAAGTTACCGGGTTCTTCACTTTAGACCCCCATCCTGGCCAAAATACGTATGGGTTCGGGTTCGGGTTCAGTTCTTCTAGGGGTTCGCCATTTGCTACCTGGGTTCTTTGTGGGTCCTTCTGTGAAGGATCCACAGAGAACCCGGGTAGCAAACGGCTAACACCGGTCGAACCCATGGAGAACCTAGATGGACCCGGGCCAACCCACATCATCCAGCCCAGAAAAAGGCAAAAACTCAATTTAAAAACATAAAATAAAACCCTAAAAAGTGCCAAAAATGCCTTACATTGCCTTGGCTGACCAAATGAGGCTCATTTTGCAAACTCAAAAGAGCAAAAAACACCATTTTTTTGCAGGTTTTCTCTTTTTTTTCGAAGGTGACATTTTAAGACTTGAGTATTTACTATTTACTATTTACATTTTTGCAAATTATGAATATAATTATATGAAGTATTACCGTATTTCATTGTTTCAATATTCTATTGCATTATGGCATTATGATTATATGATTATAATTTTGAGCATGCTTATGAGTCTATGGCATATGTTTATAATTTAATAAATTATAAATTATATATATATACTCCCATACCCCTACCCGTACACTAGGAAAAAAAATGCCGTACTGGTGTACCCGAACCTGAACCCATATCTGAATCCGTACCCGAACCGGCAACTTAGTTCTATATTCCCAAATAATCACTATTAAAATGTAAGAACAGCACCTTGAGTTTCATCATGCATTTTTATACTATCTACAGTGGGTGATATCTTCATCTTGTGTTGAATTCTGTTGAAGATACGCAAATACAATTCATAGCACATATATATACATTGCATGTTGCATCCGCTTGAAATAATGATTGTGAATGTGAATTACCATTTAAGTTTGTTTTGTAAATTTGATATAAAATATCCATGTATGTTTTGTAGTCCTTCGCCAGATGTGGGATGAAGTCTTCAACAGTGAGAGGGTACCAGTTGATTTCCAAGAAGAATTGAATAGATTGCGCAAAAAATATTGCCGCTGATTAGATATTTTTCTACAGTGGAAATTGGAGATATTAAAAGAAAATATACTAAAGACAATTTTAACAAAATGCTGAGATTTTGTAAAGACTATTGTTTATATTTTAATTTCCTTGGCTATAAAATTTTAGCAGTAACTGCACAGCAAGTTTACCTACAACATCACATATCCTCGATTGGGATATTTATGCCAGCAAAATTGGAGCAATTCTGCATATGGATAACCTCACCTTCTCGTGTGTGTATGAATGAATATGGGAGAAAAGCATTATATAATATTGAAATTGCTTGAATCCAGTTAGACAAATGCTTTGGCCCTAATTCTAAACTGATTCTAACAATGAAGCAGTTTCTTATAAATTATGCTTTGACACTAATCCTAAACTAACTTCCATCAAAGAAGCAATTTCTTGTAAATTATAAAATCTTGTGAATTTATATTTTTTACATCAATTATTCTGAAGCCTTAGTTCCACCATATTGTTAATTGAAATTCACCCGTTTAAGTGTTTATTCTCATCTAGTGGTTTATAAATGACAACGTTTTACGGGTCTTAAGGTTTGTTGTATTATTTGTATGGTTTCAGGTGGAGGTTTATAAAGAGTAAAAACCTATCTGCCATATAAGTGGGATCAGGTCTGGAATTTGATGGCCACCCTTATCTGCCATATAAAATTTTGTGACGGTTTGATCATTTAAATACCTTTCATTTGACATTTTATGAAAAATAGAAATTGTCAAAAAATATTTAATTTATGATTATTTTACAAAAAAACTTATATATTATAGTCGATGGCCTGCTCTTAGTCTACCATCTCTATCTCTCTCTTTACAAGTGAAAGGTATATTGGTAAAAACAAGTAACATACTTGTCTTTATAGTATTGTAATTATTATTTTTAGATTGATAAAAATTAAATGTAAGTTTTATTAATGCAAATAAAAATAAATGTAAGTTTTGTTAATTATAGTGTTTTATTATTGTTAATTAGTTATTTAATGACCTAACCCTAACCCTAGCTCTAACCCTAACAATAAATTTTAAACCATTATCCAACACTATCCATAACTATAACCTAATTTTAATCACTAATTTTTACATAAATAATATATTTAACAAATGTTATATTATGAATTATTATATATTAAATAAATTTTATAAATATAATATATACTAAAAATCGATAAAAGTTAGATATTACAAGTTGTTTATTTTTAATTTAATATATATCATAGTTGGAAGACTCGACGCGAACTCGGCAGACTCAGGAATCTACAAGCTAGTCGAGTCGATTCTGTGCGGACTCGCGAATTGAGTCTCTGGCTCGGACTCTCGAGTCTTGGGCTCAGACTCCTGAGTCTTGTGCCTGGACTCTTGCCACGGCTGGAGGTTGCTTTCTCAGTTTTAAAACATGATTTTTTTCAAAAAAAATTGTCGAGTCCTCGTTGAGTTTTTTGTCGAGTCTCAAGTTTGAGTCCTATTTTGGGTTGCCAAGTCCGCACCAAGTTCGAGTTTTCAAACTCTATATATATATTAAATATATATATATATATATATATATATTATATTAAATTATGAGGTTGATTCGTAGTAGACACAAGTAAGTATGTCTTTTCATTCAAATCAATAATTGTTAAATATTAATGATCCAATGATTTTTGCAAAGTTTGTAAATGATAGAGTAAACACTTTTGGATTTAATTGTGTATGCTATTTTGAATTGATGTTTCGAACCACATTTAATGATTCATCATAGGAAGAGGATAATGAAGAATATGATTGTAGAAATGGCCTTATGAAGAGTTACGTCGTGGGAGAGGGTAGGAAGGAGAAGATTGAAAAACGAAGTAAAATTGAAAATAGGCAAAAAATAAAAATAAAAATGATGAAAACATAACAAAAGAATGAATAATATAGTATATGATATAACACAAATAAATAGATAAAAAAGATAAATTAAATGTCTCAAACAATGAATAAATAACTTGAGAATTATAAATATGAATTATATAACAAAATGATTGAAGAAAATATACTAAAACTTAAAACAAAGAAAATTTAACCAAAGAAAAAAGGGAAAAGATGGGATTATATATAAATTGAAAAATTAAATAAATGATTCAATTAAAATAAAAAAAATAGATGGTTAAAATTAAAAAAGTTATAATATATATATATAACCTATAATATATTAATAAGAATAATATATATATAAATTTTATATTAATATAGTTATACATATTAACTACTTTTTAAAAATAGGTTGTATATAGTTATACAGATTAACTATTTTTTAAAATAGGTTGTATATTATATATAATAAAGATTTAAAATAATATAGGTTATCTTATATACCTATATATTATAAGTTATAATTTTTTTTAAGAGAACATATCTATATATATGAATTGATATAAAAATATATATGATGAGAAAAAATTATTAATGAAAAGAAGGAGAAATAATCAAATTATACCATAAAATATTAAAAACATAGATAACAAAGATATTAGTCTAATGAAAAGAATACTACAAATTTTATTTTATTTTATTATTTTAATAGTGTGATTACAAATCTCTATAAAATACTTAATTGATTTTGGTGAGGTTTTTTCTAATAAAAGAATAATGATTAATACATTAAAAAATCATTCTTAAAAAATATCAAAATAAGTAACATTTATTTATTTTAGAAAGATTCAATGAAATGACTTTATAAAGCAAAAAATGTTTACCTTGCTTTCCCTACAAATCTCTTAATAACACACATAAATTTTAACACACCTAACTTTTTAACCAATAATATGCATAAGAAATAATTTTTATAATTTGTAAAAAATATTTTACAAATTGACTTTACAAAATTGAATTTTATTTTAATTTTTTTAAAAGATTGTTTTTGATTGGTTGAAAACTAGATTATTAATAAGTAGTTAACTAAAAAAAGTCAAACTCATTACAATAGTACTATGCCAATGACAAGTACTAATAATAATAGAATCAAAATAAACAAATCCCAAGTGATAAGACACTAGAAACACAATTATAGCGGACAATTATAGTGCTTTAAAGTTTGAGTTTAATAATAGGATCCTATGTTACATATATGAAGAATGGCCTTAGGTATAAGAGCTAATGTCATTGTCGTCTACCATCTTAAGATGGCCAATGTAGTCTTTTAAATGTTCAATTTTGATTATCACGTAAGACAAAGTCATAATAATGAACGATAAAAATAGTAACAAGGGACCTTAGTAGTGATACACATGCATGAACCGATATTACATAAATAAATAATATCTATACATTAAACCTTAGTGGTGATACACATGGACCAATTGCCTCTTAACTTGAATCAAATGTATATATATGAATCAATAGTATCTATCATGTGCCTAATGTATTGATGCTCGTGAAAAGCTAAGCAAGATAGTCATCCTAGACTGTAGTGGCTCTAGGGCTACCTTATAAGGTCATTGTAGACACTAAAAATTGTCCTAGGTCCACGACTTTATTAAATCCCCTTTCATTCTTGATAATTAAATAATTTTAATTATTTAATTATTGTCTAATGTCATAAAGTCTTCTATTAACTTTCTATTTCCTCTTTTGACAATTTTTATTTATTTAATTATGTCATTAATGTCCTTGTCTTCTATAATTAAATATATTTATTTAATTATTTATCACTTTCTAGTATGATTAATTTTGACTCGCTTTTCTCTTGCTTTTTTAAGTAAGTTGCTATTTAATCAAAAAGAAAACTGACCTTTTTCTTCTAAAATTAAATTATGTTTCCATTATTTAATTCTCCACTTTCCTTCTCAAACTAAATGACTCTTTAGAATTATTTAGTTCTTTTGTCAATTTTATTCTTATCTTTTATTGTCTCATATAATTTCAACCCTTGATTGAAATTATTTCATTCAATCTCAACCCTTCATTCAAATTTGTCTTTTTTATAAAAGACGCCTTTCATTGTCATTTTTATCTATCTGAATCCAATTTATGCATAAGTACATGCTATTGAGACAATTAACTTCGATATTTTGCAATCATAGACATAGGCTACATTTGCACACTCATATCTGAGGGCATTGATCATTTACAATAAAATGGGGAAGGGTAATAGAGGTGAATAATTGATAACATGAAGACATTGGGTAATATTGTTGCTTTGTTGTTTTTCATTTTTCGTGTTTATTTGTACTCTATTGCTTGATTAGGGTTTATTTTTAATTGATTTAATACCTTTACCTTAAATTTGCCCTGGTTACATTAGTGAACCCGATGTGAAACAGTTTAATCTTCTAAGTGTTTTAAAAGAATTTTGCAGGTTACAACCAAGAATTCATATAAAAACCTGTCATTTTCTTTCCACAACCAAAAAAATGGGCACATAAGATTTTTTAAATGGTTTTTGGGTTTTCCAGGTCTTACTCTTAGCTTTCTAGCGCTTTTACCGTTTTAAATTTCATTCATATTTGAGAAAGTTATGGCTATTTTAAGTTCCACTACTTTTTTCTAATTTTAGTTGTTAACCTTATAAAATTTGTGATTTCTTTCATCTATAACAAATTTTGTTTGTAGTTTTTTTAAACGGTTTATGGGTTTTGCAGGTCTCAATCTTAGGTTTCCAACACTTTTTACGATTTTAAATTTTGTTTAGATTTGGAAAATTTATTGACGTTTTAGTCTACTTAAAGGGTTTTTGGTTTACTAATATCTTATTTTTAGCATGTGGCTTTCAACAAAGAGACCTAACTTGTGGTTTTGTAGGATTTTGCTTGTATTTGATTTATAATAGGAAACATTTTTGTGTTTTTCAACACAATTCAAGGAGCTTTAAATTCCATACACACTTCATGAAGGTTTAAAATGAACACAAATTTGCATTTACATTCATGAGGATCTAAAATGAACACATTGCATGCACATTGATGGTGATCTAAAATAAACACAAATTACATGCACATTCATGGGGATCTAAAATGAACACAAATTTGTATTTAAATTCATGAGGATCTAAAATGAACACAAATTGCATGCACATTCATGGGAATCTAAAATGAACACAAATTGCATATACATTCATGGGATTTAAAAGGAACACGAATTTTCATTTACATTTATGAGGATCTAAAATGAACACAAACTGCATCTACACTCATGTAGTTTTAAAATGAACAACTTTGCATCAATTGTCTTCTCTCACATTTGAATTTGGATTTTTAAAATAAACCAGTTTTTTATTGGCTTGTGGTTTTGCATCTTGTCTTAAGGTGTGCATGTTCTTCTCTTGCACCATTTGGTGATCTTGAGAATTGAAAATATCTTTTGACACTTGCACTATCACCCACACATATGGATGAATTAAAGGAAATGAACACCATGCTAGTGTAAGGCAAACACATTATGCTCTCTCCTTGCACATAGTGTGATCTTGGAGATTCAAAGGCATTGTGTTTGTCTTGCTTTTGTTTACCCTTAGAGGGGTCTACCTAAGAGACACATATGTATGAAGAACTCGAAGGTGACTCCAATTGATTTTTTCCTTGGGCCGATATATAAAAAGATGCGACAAAATGTCATAGTCCTCATGCTATGTAGGCCTTAGTTGTACAATGCCATTTAGAATGGGGAGGTACTTTTGTGTATAAGTGCCCCTAGTAAGTTAGTTAGATCCTTAAGTGGCTTGTTGGACACTCGCAAGGTGGCATGTTCCAGAGCTGTGAGTAAGAACAAAACTAGATAGAAGCCCTCCTTTTATACTTGAGATTATTGGTGTCAGGCTTAGTGCAGGGGATGTATCACCACACCCCAAAAGTTACTCACCATTGACTTCCTTGAGTGAGACGAGAATCCCTGGCTGAGCATAGTTACATGATTCAAACTTGTAACTTCCAAGGAAAGGGTGATTTGCAGTATCCTTCCATAGTAGGAGGCCCCTACCCGTCCACTCTCGTAGACAAGAGGTGATACATAACCCGAAAGGATGTCCCTCCCTTGCGTCAAAGAAGATTCCATGATGTGAGCCTGAGGGTTGCACCATTGGCCATTTCCCATAGGATAAGCAACTATTTTATGTGTGTGATTTGTATTCGTTTTTGTGCTATAATAGTGGAAATTGAGGTGAATAACCTCAAGAACATACACATTGGGAACACACTTTTGGACATTCAAACCTACTAAGACAATTATTTTCAAACTATTTACGGTGTTTGCTATTCAGACTTTATGAAAACCAGGTCAAAATTTGAGTAAAAAATAGTCAACATGGATCAAAACAATCTATTTATTACAATCGTCAAAATCATAAAACCACAACTACGCCTCATAACACCGCAATCGATACACTAAATACTGCATTTTCTAGTTGTGAATTTGTTTAGGGGAAATATGAATCATCCATATTCTTGATCAATTCCTAAGTACAACCTTGTCATCGAATTATAAACTTGAAATCCTGCCATTTTTATTCCATTCATTACCTCATCTTTTGCATTAGTCAATGCCATCATAGGTCAAATCTTAGGGAAAACTTTAGCTTGCATAAACCTTTTTCAAATCTCAGATTAAGGAGTTTTTCAAACAGACCAAACTATAGTTTCAAATCTATATAATCTTGACCTTATCCTTCAAAACAATCATTTTAGTCCTTTGTCATTTAGGTTGGTTCCTCAACTCACAAGTCTAGTTTGAGACCACCTTGTCAACTTGTCATTTCAATCTTTTCCATTCTCAAGGTCATAGATAATTAGATTTTTTGCTTTGCCTATCTTAGTTTGATTAGCAACCTTTACCTTAGGTTTACCAAAGGTATTTAGTCTTCATACTAGGTCATGTTACCCCATCCCTTCATCTTACATCTTGCATACCTTAGTCATAGAAATACTAAATATTTTGATCATTGTGACACTATATTATCTACAATCTTGTCTATTGTCACTTTGACTCTTTATCTTAGTATCCTCATTAGGCATCTTTTATACCCAAAAAAAATCTAAAAAATATAGCCTAGAGTCATATCCCCCTTAGTCATAGTTATACCTTTGCATTGTCATACCTTAGACATCATACCATAGATTTTGATCATTGTGACATTATCTTATCCACATCTTGTTGGGAAAATGTGTCTCAACCTTGCAATTATATATGATTTATTGATAGGATTTATGTTGGTATGTGGTGACTGATCATGCAAATATTGTACACTTGTAACAAGACGTAGGGTTTAGGGCAAAGCCTCGAAAAGAAAATTTTTGTTGACACATCAAATTTTTTTTCCATTAACATGTCAAGGTTTTTTCCCGCTGACACTTCAAGGTTTTTTCCCACTGACATGTCAAGGTTTTTTCGTTAACACGTCAAAATTAAAAATGACCTTGTAAAACCCTAATTCTAGAATGTTCCAAAAATCTTGTTATAAGTGGGTGGGATGTACGTAGATATGGTGTATTATAAGAGTCTGATAGCGGTCGTGGTATCTCTTGATCTCTGGTGGTGATACTCCTATGAGAAGCTTGCTCTGCAAGTATATTGTAATCTTTTGATTTTTGAATAATATATTGGATGGCTTTTGTAGTGTGGGGGTTTTCTTCTGAAGGGGTTTTGCCCAGGAAAATCGTTGTGTTGTGGTATGCATGATACTTGTGTTTATTTTTGTTTAAATTTTTGTAACTGTTAAAAATTTGTAAATTTTTTGCATTATTCTCCTCTCAAGGTTAGTGTAGGAAGTTGTTCTGCTACCTTAGCTTCCTTACATATCTTGACAATTGTCACTCTCACTCTGTATCTTGGTTCATACTCATTTGACATCCTTTAAATCTTAAAAAATCCAAAAACATAGCATAATTTCCTTGCATTTTCATCCAAAGGTCACAAGTCTTATAGGGTCCTCACTAAGATGTTTTATTCATCCTAGCCATCTCATTATCCATCCTAATATGAACTCATTACCATGTCTTCAATCTACCTTGATATGTGTCATAGTCGAATTGAATACCAATTAATCTGCAATGGTCAATACCAACAAGCCATATAATTCAAAAGACAATTCATAAATTCTTTATACCAATCAACCACAATCCATATTCAACTACCCACATACCCTTCTTACCAACAATCCATAAGCCCTAGTCATTCATCCATATGCCCTCACTATCAAGAGTCACTTGACATAATCCATACCGTTGATCCACAACAAAAATCCATTAGTCTTCCTTATCCTAGCCTTGACAAGAGAAACCAACCTTCCATCAATCCATTCCAAGATTCCACATCCTATCCTAACCAACCTTCCATTAATCCATACCAAGACTCCACATCCTAACCTAACCAACCTTCCACAAATCCATTCCAAGACTCCATGTAATCAAGGATAAGATTAGGATTTAAAATGTAAATCATTAAACATAAACCCTACGACCCTAATCAAACAATAGAGAACAAAGAAAGCATAAAAAATTGAAATAATGCAACACTATTACCAAAGTATTCATGCCTCCATTGATTCACCTCCATTGCCCTTCTCCATTTTTTTAATAATGTGATTGATGCCCTCTGATTATAAGTATGCAATAATAGCCTATGTCTATGATAGCGAAACATCTAAGAATTATTGTCTCTTACGCATAAATTTTGGATTTCATAAGATGTTAAAATGATAATGGCAATTGCCTTTTATAGAAAAGACAAATTTGAATGAACGATCGAGATTAAATGGTTTTAATTTCAATCAACGAGACAAGACGAGATAAGAATAAGACTAATAGAGGAACTAAACAATTCTAAAGAATCATTTAGTTCGAAAAGGAAAGCGGGGAATTAAATAATGGAAACATTATTTAATTACAAAAGAAAAGGGCAAGTTTTTTTATTAAATAACAATTTATTCAAAAAGTGGGAGAAAAAGACAAATTAGAAAGTCATTAATTAAATAAAATTATTTAATTATAGACTTTCCAAGGAAAAATCAAATAAGAGATGAGGATGAAGATGAAGACTTGAGATAAGTAAAAAGCACAGAAAAGAAGAAACTAAATATTTCTAAAAAAATATTTAGTTTGAGAGGGAAGTTGAATAATTAAATAATGAAAACATTATTTAATTATAGAGGAAAAATGCAAGTCGAAATTTTTAATTAAATAATGATTAATCCAAAAGTGGGGGAAAATGACAAATTAGTAAGCCATTAAATAAATAAAATTTATTTAATTTATGGAAGAAGAGGATAATGAATAATTAAATAATTGAAATAATTATTTAATTATAGTAGAAAGTGACAACAATTAAATAAATAGAAACTTATTTAATTAATCAAAAGAGGAAATAGATAAAATGAATTGATTAAATAATTAGAATTATTTAATTATCAAGGATGAAAGGGGATTTAATAAAGTCACAGGCCTAGGACAATTTTTAGTGTCTAAATTTTGCCTCTCTTTGATACAATGCAACTTATCACATTGTGTGAAAGAAAATTAGTCAAAACATGCCCCAGTGTAAACAAGATGGATCCATGCCCCCTCAGAAAAAAATTACAAATTTTGAAAGAGTTTCAAAAAAAAAAGAAAATTTATTTCGATAAGCAGATCTGATAGTGGATGAATGCGAGAATTGATGAAGAGAAATGTTGGTGAGATGAAAATGTTAGCATGGCATTAGTGGAGACAAATAAAGATTGATATTTTGCTATGCTAGGCTTTGCATTTAATCATCATTGGGAAGTAAAATGTGACAAAGGACAACAAACACCATGGTATGCTATAGACCAAGGTGTGCAAATTCATCAATTTGCAAATTAGACAGTCACAAATAAGGAATGTCCTGACTCATATTAAGGGAAAAAATTTCCTAGTCTTTTTGTCAAGACAAACTGCAAACAACAATAAAAAAAAGACGAGTCATGTCAAACTACGGGGTCTCTACATGTATAATGAAGGAAAGACCATCAATCGATGATCCCCCCGAGGCCACCTAGGTCACTCCTTTAGGGTTTATCGAGTCAACCACAATAAATCGGACATAGTCAACTCATACACAAACAATCATCAAAACTTCAACACAAGTCACGAATCAACAAGGAAAACTAGTCAACAAGTCTTCAAGTCAAATCAATCAAGTTGTCAAATCAAACAAACATCAAATCGACATCAAGACAATCAAAACTATGTCTTATACAGGATGTGTCCTTCCCGAAACCAGACATGGTCATTCGTCAAACTTTGTCATTCGCCTTATACATGTGGTCACATGATCAAAACCAGACTTGACATCTTATATGACATGTTTCTTCTCCTGAAACCAAGCCTTGTCAAAACAATCAATCCATCACTCACCTAGTCAAACATCGACAAACAATTATTGGCAAACACTTTGAATGGTTGTTGACTTTGTTGGTTTATTTTTTATTTCTTTTTTGGATTTTTCTTTTGAGTTATGTTACTAGCTACCTCGAGGATGTCCCATGAAGGATTTAGAGGAGCAATGATGTCTCATGACCTACTTTTCTTTTGATTGTTGTTTGTGGATTATCTTGGCAAAAAAACTGGGGCAACTTTTCTCTTAGCATGAGTTAGGACATTAGCATGAGTTAGGACATTCCTTGTCTATTGACTGTCAATTTTTGCAAGTGGATGATCTTGCACACCCTCGTCTATCTCATACCATGGTGTTTATTGTCCATTTATCATATCTTAATGCCCAATGATGATTAAATGCAAAGCCTAGCATAGAAAAATATCAATCTTTCTTTGTCTCCACTAACTCCATGCTAACATTTTCCTCTCTTTAACATTTCTCTTCATCAATCCTTGCATTCACCCACTATAAGATCTGCTTATTGAAATAATTTTTCAATTTTTTGAAACTCTTTCAAAATTTGTAAAAAAATTCTGAGGGGGCATGGTGCTTACACCGGGGCATGTTTTGATTGATTTTCTTTGACACAATGCGATAAACCGCATTGTATCAAAGAGGAGAAAAATGTAGACACTAAAAATTGTCTTAGGCCCGTGACTTTATTAAATCCCCTTTCATTCTTGGTAATAAAATAATTTTAATTATTTAATTATTGTCTAATGTCATAAAGTCTTCTATCAATTAAATAATTTGAAGTATTTAATTATTTTATTTTATTTTTATATTTCCTCTTTTGATTAATTAAATAAATTTATATTTATTTAATTATTTATCACTTTCTACTATGATTAAATAATTATGTCAATTATTTAATTATTCATTTTAGCTTTTTCTGCCATTAATTAATTAAATTTTATATAATTAATGACTCACTTTTCTCCTAATTTTTCAATTAAGTTGTTATTTAATCAAAATGACAACTAGCCTTTTTCTTTTAAAGCTAAATAATGTTTCGATTATTTAATTCTCCACTTTCCTTCTCGAACTAAATGACTCTTTAGAATTATTTAGTTCTTCTATCAATCTTATTCTTATCCCTTCTTGTCTCGTATAATTTCAACCCTTGATTGAAATTATTTCATTCAATATCAACCCTTCGTTCAAATCTGTCTTTTCTATACACGACGCCTTTCATTGTCATTTTCATCTATCCGAATCTAGATTATGCATAAGTACATGTTGTTGAGACAATTAACTTCGATATTTTGTAATCATAGACATAGGCTACATTTGCACACACATATCTAAGGGCATTAATCATTTACAAAAAAAGGAGAAGGGTAATAGAGGTGAATCATTGATAACATTAAGACATTGGGTAATATTGTTGCTTTGTTGTTTTACATTTTCGTGTTTATTTGTTCTCTATTGCTTGATTAGGGTATTAGGGTTTGATTTTAATTGATTTAATACCTTTACCTTAAATTTTCCCTTATTACAGTCGTGTTTGAAACTAGTCTCCCAAAGGAGTGGAGTTAGGCATGCATAGTGAAGGTAGTGGTAGAACATATTGAGAACAAGTTTTTATTCAAGCATGGTTGAATCCCTTGAATCTCATGGTAGAGCAAACATTATGAAATTAATTGTTTTAAGTTACGATATTGTAAATGGAACAAAGATGAAAAACTTTGTAGCCTTATGAGTTATGGTTCTTAGCCTTAACTTATTGGATCATATGTTTAGTTGGCCTACAATGGTAGAGATAGTGGTTTTGAATGATGTCATTTTTTACAATTAAATCAATTAGATCAATTCACATAAATGTAATATTTGTATGCTTATTTTATAATGATCTTTTGAACATTATAAGGGAGGAAACTAAGGAGAGGCATCCAAGAAATTGGGTGGAAGATGATCAATAAATATGTCGATAGATTGAAAGAACATATTTATTTTAAAATATTAACATTGGCGTCACGTGAGATTGAAGAAGTAACTTGCCATAAAGAACATGGTGAGAATGAGTTTACCTCATGACTAGAGGTTAGATCACCTAGGTAATTGGGTGTAGGGATATAGATAACATGCTTGAAGAAACTCCTAGGAGAAGGCATTGGACAACAACTTGGCAAATGCTGTAAGGAATTGTCCATTTGTGAGAGAAAGTATATGAAGTGCATTACGTTGGACCCTATCGATATTAGACTAATAGGATTTCAATGTAGAGAGAATAAGGAAACTCAACGATATAGACAACATTATTTCAATTCAATGGACTTACAAAATCGTACTCATGGAAGATCGAAGTAGCAAGAGCTAACAAGGCTCTATGGAAATTAAAAACTAAAAATGTGATCATCCCTCGACATACTGACATGCCTCCATTGGTAAAGGCGTTTTATGCCTACCAAGCCAAAGTTGTCGTGTTAGCTACCTAGTCATCTAAAGGAGTCCCCAAAAATATTCCACCTCGGCAATAGTTCCTTTTATTTATTCAAATATTTCATATGAACTCTTATGCTTTATTGAAGTAAAAAATACTATATTTTACTATTATTTCAAGAAGCAGTTACACTTCCTTTCTTATATATATGTAATAGGATGCTACCGAATGGGTTATTAACACTTTTTTGGGAGAAATAGATTGGAAATTGGAATTCTACATCTGTGAGTGTATTATTTTACATTATTGAATGAATGAAAATCGTTAACATTTGTGTGTTTTGATTAATTGCTAGAATTGGTGCATTTTTGTGCGAATGTACGATTTCTTTTATTTATTTTTATCCTTTCCAATTTTTATATGATCTCTACTTATGAAAGATTCCAGTTTATGTTTCATGGAATATATATTAGTCTGTGTGCTAAATTATTTAAATGATTAGAGTTTTTTCATTGAGTTTGATGTTTAAGTTGTAAGTAGTGAAAATTAATTTCTTTCCTTTCCTGATTTTGGGTTAAAAGCATACCCTAGTTTTAAATCATAGTTTCTAAAAAATTATCAATTATCAAAAGAGGAAGTTGTACCTCATAAAATTCAAAGAGGATTGTTTCTCATTGAAATATTTTACTCAAATGTTAAAAAATTGAATTGCATCTAAGTTGGGTAATAAAGTAGAGAATTATATTTTAAAAAGAGGTGCAAAATCTTTTAACCGATAGATTTTTGGCAGCTCCATTGGGGATTCTAAACAAGAAATAAATAATAGTTGCCTTACAATTTTATGTACTTGGTCTTCTTTCATGAATAGTCATGGTTTTGCCTCATAACAATGGCATCCTTGTACCTCAACTAAACTTAAATTGGATACAAGTTGAACAAGATGATTTAATATCACAATTGAATACTTTAACCTGGAGGTATAGGAGAAGCGGTGAAGAATATCATAGAGCTAATGAAGTAATGAAAGAGTGTCATGTCCCCTGAAATTGTAGCATCAAATATGAAACATTAAAATACAATTAACAAAGTCAAATAAATATCAAAATATAAATATAAGTAATTTCCATTTAAATATTATTATAATTATTGTAGATAATATTATTATATTAATAATTTAACCATTACTATCTTAATCGCGATTATCATAGATAAGTATTATAATTATGATATAATTATTATGGAATAATCGTTATTGTAATGATGAATCCAATTATAATAATAATTGAAATTATATAAATATCATAAATTTGATAACCTATATTGTAAACTAACAAACATCATCTCCTAAGAAATCATAGAAGAAATAATAAATAAATGTAATCTAAAAATATAATACTTTATATATTTATATATGTATAAATGCAGTTTGAAAACATCAATATTATTATGAAATAGAATAAATGATATTATAAATAAGTGATATGACATAAACCAATGAACAATTAAAAATAGTATTAAAATCAAAGTGATCGGCCATAATAGTATTAAAATTATTTAACTTATTAAGCAAAGTCAGCGCTCAAAGAAAAGAGACGCGATCTTTCAAAGGAGGCCATGATTTGGGAAAGGGTGTGATCCTCCACCCAAATTGTGGGTATTTAAAGGAATAGAATGGAATATTCAAGGGCATGGATAGAGGACATAAATATAAGGAATAAAATATAGGTTGCATACCATCGGGTGAAAAAAGGAAAAGGAAGAGGCATTAGTAATAAAAACATATCAGTCAAGCACAATCATAAATATTTCAAGTGGTTGTTAATGGTTATAAATCAGAATACCAATGGTAATATTATTTATCATTGAGTAAGATTAATTAGGTGATAATAAGGATTCATAAGTGTAAATAATGCATGATGTTATTTAGAACATCATTATTGTTACTTGGATGCAAAGTAATGTTGTCGATATTAATGTGTCTAGGAGTAACAATTTATAGATAATATTTTATTGTTACTACTTAGGAATATTTAAGAGTAATAATTTTAAGTTATATATAGAAAGTCTTGTTGATGCTAGTTCTTCATTTGTGTTATTTAAGGAGATTGATCCATGTGATATTATTAGTCCTTACTTGATGATATACTTATTTAAGAATTCCATCATTATGTTTATCCTTCCACCATGGTGGGGAAGAGGGATTACAAAGGGGAGTTCATGCAATGGAGTCTCCTAAATATGCCACCCAGGGGGTGGGACGTAATGGGCCCATGAGGGCCAAAGGGGTACTTGTCTCTGGGGTATTTGAGGGTACTATCTTTGGGTCTTGGTTGATCTCCACTAGATACACCACCTGGGGGTGGGACATGATGAGCCCACGAGGGCCAAAGGGGTTCTGACTCTAGGATCAAATGGTGTTGCCTTTGGGTCTAGTTCGATCATGGGATTAACCATTGTAATCCTACCTTTCTACCATGGTGTAACAAGGCATAAATGCCGATTATGGGAGATGATACAAGGATGATGACAAGGAGATTAAGAGTCTCACTAGGTCATATGAATGGCATGTGCCACATGAAGAGGGGAGATACCAAGACATCCTATCATCATCATCTTTTCGTATGATCCATAGTTGAGAAAACATAAAGTAGGACTAGTTAGTTCATTATGAAGTTGCTAAGGTTAAAGATATCTTTTAAAATGGAGTTACTCATGGTTAATTCTAATGTTCAGTATATGGAGTACTAGTTGTCAAGCTACTTGAGTGAGGGATCTCTAACATGATTACATGACCCAAACCAAGTGTTATCTTTCTTTAAGAATTTAAGTGGTACGTTATAACCCTAACTACATAAAGCTTGTGATTCTAGGGGAAAATTTAGGGTTATCCCCAAAAAGGACATTACAAGTGGGTATCAAAGCATGTTCCTGCCATCCTACAGGACATTACCACTTTAATTATCATTCAATTAGACTTAACTATTCAACCTTCTTAATGCATGTGTATACTTTGTGACCTACATGTATTTATGCAACTATGTGTATACCTTGTATATAATTTAAGTTTATATTGTGTGCTCATAAGTATACCAGAGGAAAGGATAGGACCCATGATGTAGTGCACAATGCATCGATATTGTTTCTATTGGGGATGCATTATGGGCATGCGTGTGTCAACCATTGTGATGTGTTAGCTAGCCATTATGTATAACTAGTCACTATGTGTTTGTGATATATGGTGGAACTCGTCATTGTATTTATGATTCCTTTATGCTTAAAAGACTATGAAAGTGTTAAAAATGTTGTATGCCAAGTTGCTTAAGCAGGTTGGTTGTTTGTTTAAGCTACTTGGTTGTGTGCTTGAGCCACTTGATTGTCTACTTGAGCTAGTTGCATAATTGATTGAGCTGGTTGCTTGTGTGTTTGAGCTACCATATGTCTACTTGAGCTAGTTGCTTGTGGGCTTGAGCTACTTGCTTGTCTACTTGAGCTAGTTTCCTACTTCCTTGAGCTATTTGTTCACTTGGTTGAGCTACTTGCCTACTTGGTTGAGCTACTTAGTTGTCTACTTTAATTTATGATTCACGTGGAGCTCATCATTATGTTTCTTTATGGTTAAACTATGAGAATGTTAAGACTCAAAATTCTTATGGGGCTGGAAGGCACTATCAAATTAACTTATCTAAAACTAAATTATTATTAGTTTCCAAATGCAATTAATAAAGAGTTGTGATTATTTAAGTAAAAAGGGGTGGCTCCCTCAAACTTGTGATACGAAAGGAGAGCATTTCAACAAGAGAATCCAATCAAGAATAAAACCTTAGTTGACCTTGCAAGAGACTTAAATTAGACCCTCAAGAATAGGGAGGAGGTGTGAAAGGATGTGAGTCCTAATGTGAAAAGATGTTTGGAATTGTGATTGCTTGAGGACAAGCAATCTTTGGTGGGGAGGACTATCATGTCCCACGAAATTGTAGCATCAAATATGAAACATTAAAATACAAATAACAAAGTCGAATAAATATCAAAATATAAATATAAATAATTGCCATTTAAATATCATTATAATGTTGTTTGTAATGATTTCTGGCTTAGATTGTGTGAGATTTTTTTCGATCGACATTTCGGATCACACTCCGTGATCCATCATTTTCACCTTTAGCTCTGCTCTCATCCTGATGATGGATCACGGAGTGTGATCCGAAACGTCGATGGAAAAAAATCTCACACAATCTAAGCCAGAAATCATTACAAACAACATTATGGATTGTGGAAACTTGATATCATTAATATTATTATAATATTAACAATTTAACCATTACTATCTTAATCATAATTATCATAGATAAGTATTATAATTACGATATAAATATTATGAAATAACCGTCATTGTAATGATGAATCCGATTATAAAAATAATTGAAATTATAAATATCATAAATAGAATAACCTATATTCTAAACTAACAAATATCATCTCCTAAGAAATCATAGAAGAAATAATAAATAAATAAAAATAAATAAATGCAATCTAAAAATATAATACTTCATATATTTATATATGTATAAATGCAGTCTAAAAACATCAATACAATTATGAAATAGAATAAACGATATAGAATGGAATAAATGATATTATAAATAAGTGATATGACATAAACCGATGAATAATTAAAAATAGTATTAAAAGCAAAGTGATCAGCCAAAATAGTATTAAAAACATTTAACTTATTAAGCAAAATCAACGCTCTTAGAAAAGAGACGTGATCTTTCAAAGGAGGCCACGGTTTGGGAAAGGGTGTGATCCTCCACCCAAATCATGGGTATTTAAAGGAATAAAATGGAATTTTCAGGGGCATGGATAGAGGACAAGAATATAAGGAATAACATACAGGCTGCATACCATTGGGTGAAAATAGGAAAAGGAAGAGGCATTAGAAATAAAAACATATCAGTCAAGCACAATTAGAAATATTTTAGGTGGTTGTTAAAGGTCATAAATCAGAATACTACTGGTAATATTATTTCATTTTGAGTAAGATAATCTTATGTGATTAGGGAAGCATAGGGGGTTAGGTGATATTTAATATTTTTATGATATCATTACGGTTACTTAATGATTATGTTATGAATAAAGATAATTAGGTGAAAATAAGGATTCATAAGTGTAAATAATGCATGATGTTATTTAGAACATCATTGTTATTATCAGAATGTAAATTATTGTTGTCGATATTAATGTGTCTAGGAGTAACAACTTATAGATAACATTTTATTGTTAGTACTTAGGGATATATAGGAGTGATAATTTTATGTTATATATAGATAGTCTTGTTGATGCTAGTTTTTCATTTGTGTTATTTATGGAGAATGATCCATGTGTGATATTATTAGTCTTTAATTGCTGATATACTTATTTAAGAATTTCATCATTGTGTTTATGCTTCCACCATGGTGGGGAAGAGGGATTACAAAGGGGAATTCATGCAATGGAGTCTCCTAGATACGCCACTCGAGGGTGGGATGTAATGAGCCCACGAGGGCCAAAGGGGTACTTGCCTTTGGGGTATCCGAGGGTACTGCCTTTGGGTCTAGGTTGATCTCTACTAGATACACCACTTGGGGGTGGGACATGATGAGCCCACGAGGGCCAAAGGGGTTTTGCCTTTCGGATTAAAGGGTGTTGCCTTTGGGTCTAGCTCAATCATGGGACTAACCATTGTAATCCTACCTTCCTACCATGGTGTAACAAGGGAGAAAGGTCGATTATGGGAGATGATACAAGGATGATGACAAGGAGATTAAGAGTCTCACTAGGTCATATGAATGGCATGCACCACATGACGAGGGGAGAGAGCAAGACATCCTATCATCATCATCTTTTCGTATGATCCATAGTTGAGCAAACACAAAGTAGGACTAGTTAGCTCATTATGAAGTTGCTAAGGTTAAAGATATCATTTAAAATGAAGTTGCTCATGTTTAGTTCTAATTTTTAATATGAAGTACTAGCTGTCAAGCTACTTGAGTGAGGGATCTCTAACATGATTACAAGACCCAAACCAAGGTTTATCTTTCTTTAAGAATTTAAGTGGTAAATTATAACCCTAACTACATCAAGCTTGTGATTCTAGGGAAATATTTAGGGTTATCCCAAAAAGGGACATTACAAAGAGGAAAAAACTTAGGGGAAGAGATCAAAAGACTTAGACCCAGACTTTGTGTAAAGAATTTTTGCTATCCCTAGGGCTCATATTAGGAGAAACTAAGGCTAGTTTTAGAGATAATTGATCCTTTCCTACTTGTCTATTGATAATTACATTGGATTCCAAAAGATACACAAGTGGTGAACGTAGCAAAGGGGTTATTGATCCAATTTTTGAAGTGTTACAAGGAGGGAACTTTTCTGATTTTTCATTTCCTATTAGAAGGATTGAATCTTGAATTAGACCACCCTCACCACCAAGAGGGGTAAATTTCTCTCCCAGTTGTCAAGCACTTATTTTGCATGGACTGTAGTCCCTTTGATTATTAATTTTCTCATAACATGGCTCAACAATTACCAATACCATGGGGAGAAACTATAGGACCTTTAGCTCTTGGAAATCAGTTACATGAATTTCCTAAAGGTTCTAAAAAGAATCCCAAAATTTAGAGGAGATAGTAAGACTTATATTGATGAGCATATCCATGTTTTCTTTGTTGTGTGTGGGGTGCTTGGTATTCAACATGAAGATGCAACAATGAGATTATTTGTGGAATCACTCACTGATGTTGTCATTGAATGGTTCTATCTTCTTCCCAATGCCTTTGCAGATTCATGGGATGCAAAGAGGACTAAATTTGATAGGTTCAAAGGTGTAGAAGATGAACACTCTCTACTAGCACAGTTAACACAACTGAAGAAAGAGATCCATGAACCAATGCGAGAATTTGTAGCCAAATTCAACAAACTGGTAATTAAGATTGATACTGTGAAGATGCCTAATCCTGAGAATAAAAAAATGTTTCTTTATCAATTCTCAACCACCTAACATTAGCTTCCATCTAAGAAGGGCACGGGTTGCTAATTTGGATGCAACACAAACTATGGCAATATAATTGGAAGATGGCCTCATTATTGTAGGAAAATGGAAAAAGGAGTTACATGTGAGTAAAACTCAAACCTATACCTCCTTTGATCTAATGATTCAAAGACTAGCGAATGATATTATTTCCTTAAAAATCTAGATGCCTAATAATGCACAACATCAACCATATCACAATATAACGAGGAAGGGATATGCTCAACCAAATAATAAAATATTGTTTTGCCTCCTTCCCAACAAAGATTAGCCATAGAAGCTCCTCCAAGTGGAAATAAAAGTAATATGTGTAGCTTTCATTTAACCACTGATCATGATGGAGCTAGTTGTCCAGAGATGGAAAGGTTCATACAAATGACATCCATGAAAGAAATTATTGAAGAGACAATTGATGATTCAGACTTAGATAGAGGGGGTGATGTTTATACTACCTTGGATGATTCATCTTGTGCAATATTGACATTAGGTCAGCAAAAGTACCATCAAATTCTTGTTGACCAAGTCTAATTCTACTTCTAAAAATAATTCTTCACTTCATGGGGCTCATAATTCTTTAAATAGTATGCATAAGGTTTTTGATACACCATCTATGGAAAGGTATTCTAGTTCCTTTGATACAACGAATTTCTTCAAAAACTCAAAGATACTTTCTCAAGCTGAGTATTTAAAAATGAATCCTAAAGAACTAGATTGCTTGATTAAATTTGTCAAGTCTAAGAATTCTGAAATTAGCTTAGCCTCTGAAGATTATATTATTAAAACAAAGGAATCATCTTTTGGTTTATCTTCTAGTAATAAAAATCACACCTTTTCCAGTTCTGAAGAAAATATCTTTTATGTCTCTCTTTTCATCAAAGGGTATAGATTGAGTAACTGCATTATAGATTTGGGCGCTTCAAACAATATAATGCCTGTAAAGGTTGCTAAAGTTTTAGAATTGTCTTTGACTAAAACCTTAAGAAAGTGTTATTATATGGAATCCAAGCAAGTACCTCTAGTGGAGAAAATCAAAGATGTCCAAGTCTCCCTAGCATCTCATCCGAACAAAAGGCTCAAATTGATAATTTTGGTAGCAAATATCCCTGATAGGTATGGCATGTTACTGAGCATAAGATTTTGTAAAGATTTAGGAGAAGAAATTCAAATGGATTTCTACAATACATCAATCCCCATAGGACATAAGAAGGTACTCTTGAACCTGGAACCAATGGCTAAATTTGTAGTTTTAAAATCAAAAGATCCCAGGTTTCAAATTTTGTTTTAAGAGTCAGAATTTGGAAAGTGCATTCTCTTCTCAAAACCAGATAAGGATACTAATCCCATTGGTCTAGACATTGCTTCTGAACTTTGTACCTTGTAATTTGATGGGAGTTACTCTAATTCAAGATCAAGTGTCAAAGTAGTATTGATTTCTCCTTTTGGGGATATATTCTCTTTTTCATACAAGCTAGAATTCAAAAATACTAATAATACAATAGAATATGAGGCTTTACTATTAGGGTTGTCAGTAGCAAGAGAAAAAGGGATTAAGAAGCTTAGGGTGTTAGGAGATACTAAATTAATCATTAAATAGGTGCATAAGGTCTTCACCATTAAAAATGAGAGGTTAAAACATTATCAAAATAAGGTATGGGATTGCATTGAACTTTTTGATGCTTTCTCCATTGAAGCAATACCCAGGGATTAGAATTCGAAATTTGATTCATTAGCAGTTTTTGCTTCTTTATTGTTGCCTCACCATATATTAAGAAAGGTTCATATATAATTGAAATGGTATATAGGCCTAGTGTACCAAACAATGTCAATAATTGGCAAGTTTTTGAGAATGATAAGAAAATTCAGGATTTGAAGATAGTATTGATGAATGCAAAGAATTTTGCCTAGATGATACACAAGACCTAGAAGAAGGGGTTATTCAGCTGAAAGGTAATAAGATCCGAAAAGGTATGCTCTCTCTAAATGATTTATTTGAAAAACATGATAGGTCCATTAAGAAAATCAATGTCTGCCAACAATTTAGGAGAATATGAGGTTGTCAACATTGGAGATGTTGATTCCTCAAAATTGATTTATATTGGGAAATGTTGTACATCAGATGAAAAATGTAAACTGATTACCCTCTGAATTAAGTATAAAGAGGTTTTTGCATAGTGTTATGACAACCTAAAAAAAATTATGGGTGGAAAACTTCAACACCACATTCCTCTTAAAGAAGGTGCATCCCCTTTTCAATAGAAGCAAAGAACATAAACCCTAATGTGGCTTATGTGATATTTAGAGAGGTAGACCAAATGTTGAAAAAAAGAAATATCTACCCCATACATCACTCAACGTGGGTAGAAAAGATAGTTACCATTCACAGAAAGAATGGAGAGATCAGAATATGCATGGATTTTAGGAACTTGAACTAATCATCTTTAAAGGATAATTACCCACTGCCCATAATGGATCATGTCCTTCAGACTATAGTTGGATCTAAGATGATGTCAATTCTAGATGGCTTCTCGGGTTATAATCAAATTCAGCGTGGAAAAAGAAGATCAACATAAGATAACTTTCACTACCTTGTGGGGAACATTTACTTATAACTATATGGCCTCTGGTTTAATTAACATAGGAGCAACCTTACAGAGAGCAATGGATCTTTCATTCAGTGATATCAAGAACAAGATGATTGTGATCTATTTAGATGATATGAATGTGTTCTCTAAGAATAGAGAAAATCATTTAAATATTTGAAAAATATTTTGCAAAGATGTAAAGAGCATGGTATATCCTTGAACCCTAAAAAGTCAATTTTTGGTGTTACAGATGGAAAACTCTTGGGTCACGTTGTTTCAAAGGAAGGCATTAGGATTTCTCCTAAAAGGGTTAAAGCTATCCTTTAGTTGAGTTTTCCTTCTAATAGGACAGGAGTCAAATCCTTCTTCGGATAGGTCAATTTCTTGAGGAAGTTTGTACTAGATTTTTCTAAGATCACAAAGCATATAGTAGAAATGATGAAAGAAAAATAGGATTTTAAATGGAATGACTCTGGAAAGCAAGCATTAAGGATATCGAGGAATCTATTGCCCAGGCTCCAATTCTAATTCATCCATGCTAGCTATCTTATTACAAACCAATGGTCAAGGGATTCAAACACTTATAGCTTTTATGAGTGTCCCTCTCAAAAAGCATGAACTAAACTATTCTCAAGTTGAGAAACATGCTTTTGTTACATAATTAAAGTTGTCAAGCAATTTCAATTTTACATCCTTGTTGGGATAAAACTGAATACCTTAATGCTTTGTTGGATCTTTTATATTTCATCTTACCCTTATGTCAATCCGAGATGTAGACATATGAAAAATGTAGTGGCAATTTTCTCAAGGGTTGGAGGTAGTAAGCTAAGTGTGATGAAATGTAGAAAATTCTAGTACTAGAGATTGAAAATATCATAAACCTATATACCCAATTCACAGAAAACCAAAAAATAATTCTGTGTATAATGTTCCTAGTCTACTAAAATGCAATGGAAACAACTAAAATCATGCAAAGACTAAAAATCAAAGACAACACCCAAGATTGAGCTAGTTGAAGATCAAACAAGAAAATGAAAACAAATAAAGTTAGATATCACCTTCTTTGAGTTTGATTGCCTTGTTTACCCTTGATAATGCTTGATTGTGTGCTCCTTTTGAGATTTTGATAGCATAACACTTCAACAATGCATGATTTTGGATTGAAAATGGATGCGAAGGATGGATTTTTGATGGATTTTGATGCAAAAACTATAGCAGAATGACTGCAATGTGAGAGCAAGAGCTAGTGTGTGTGTTTGAGAGCTTGAATGCATGAATAAAAAATGTCTATCTTTTTCCTTAGTCATTTGAAGGCAAAGGAAATGGAGGGCTAGGATTCAATCTAGGAGTTGGATCCAAGAACTCTTGAGAGGATGACATGTGTCGTCCAAGAAGGAGAGAAGTTGTGATGTGGCTATGAGGTAGATGACAAGTGGAGGGAAGTACAAAAGGGAGTACTTGTATTATCCTCCCCAAATCATGTGGAGGATGTGACAAGTGAGGAATTTAAAATTCCTCCAAAAATCTCTGTAGAATTTGGAGGTCTTGGGAAGACTAAATATAATTTCATTTATAAGGGCCTAGGGATTAGAGTGGAGAATTCAAAATTGCTTTTAATTCTTCTAGAGGCTTAGGGAAGATAAATGGGAATTTGAAATTCCACATAGGCTTATGGGGGAATAAAAGGGAATTTAAAATTTCTTGGGAAGAGAGGTGACGACTTCTCCAAAAAGGGAAGGAGTTAATGAGGGTTGACTTGGTTACATATGCCATAATTGGCATTAGGATTAGGTTAGGGATAATTAATCATCAATTAGGGGTTGTGCAAATGATAATCAAAGGATTAAGGCAAGTGGCAAGTTATGGAGGATGTGACACTAAACTTGATTAAAGAATGTGCACACCCTAATCACAGATCAATTAAGTTAATCGGGATTAAGGATAGATTATGGAAGATGTGACAAGAGGAGAGAGAAAGGGAGTGAATTAAAAATTGATTTTAATTCATATTGGATAAATGACAAGATTAAATAAATTAGCATATTTATTTAATTTTGAGAGGAAAGAGGGTAAAGTATTTAATTGAATAATTAAACACTTTTAGGTAACATTAAGAATAAGGTGAATATTAATTAAACATTGAAATTATTTAAATTAATATGGCTATGGATACGAAATAGACGAAATAGGGAACAAAATTGATTACATGAGAATGGTCAAATTTATATATCTACATTTTGCCCCTCTTTGAAATGTTATTAAAATAATGATGTTTCGAAGAAAAATAAAATATAGGCGACTCGATAGAAAAAAATGAGGATATTGTTGAGAATCAGTGTTCACATAGATGTTAGAAATTAGAGTTTATGTTATTTTTAATGTCATAATATTAAGTTGTTGAGAAACAACTTAATATTATTATGTTACATGGTTTGTTATAGTTTATTATATAAATTATTGTATTAGTGATACGAATGTGTTGAGTTTTGAGATAAATTGTTTGGATAGTTTCCTATAAAATAGGATTATGAGAGTCCTATAAATATGTGATGTATTTGATTGGAAAGATATCAAGCATGACATTATCTTGTGTATATTATTCGGCTTCTATTTGACTCTGTCCCATATTTCTTATATGGTATCGGAGCTATATTGGGTATAATTTCCTCACGAGAATACCCAGGAAGATGATAGTACATGAGATGTAATTCTCGTAGGATAGCACAACTGATAGTTTAGTAAAGATTATTGAATTTTTTCTGTGTTTTATTTAGTTGTTGAGAGTGCATTTTTCCAAGGTCAGACTGTGGGCATTTCACAGAATCCAAGTGCACCAATAAATCTGGTGTGAGTTGGTATGCATTTGTGATCTTAATAGGCACAAATCTATTCAACAAGGAACATAAGGGCATGGGGTTTGTTGTTTAATTGAAACCTTCACTCAATGTTAGAGCTTGAGATTATCCAATAGGACCGCATGGTCTGGATCCACCAAAAAAACAATCATTATCATGGAGCGTCAGCGGATAAGGATTGTTGTGCAGGGTAGAGTGAATGAATTGAATAGGCCATATTAGATATTTCAGTGTATCACGAACTGCATCACAGATTAACCATTGGAGGAAGAAGTAATAGAGAGTACCTACGGTGATTGCTCTAGTAAGATATATGTATCATAGATTACGAGGCACAATGGTGCCTACATTTTCACAGCCATAGCCCACAGTGCCATATATGAAATTTTTTGAGATCTTTTTAGTTTATTTTTTAAAATTATATGTATGCCATATTATCTCACGCATTGGAGAGAATTGTGTTTCATGTTCAGTCGATAGAAGAGACTTTGATCTTTCTAAATGTGTTGAAAATTTGCACATCTGTAAGTGATTTGGTTCGATGGGATCTCACTAGCAACTGTGAAGAGAAAGCAAAAAATCAGCATAAGAGCATTGGCATGATCATCTATGGTAGACTGAATGTAGCGTCAAATTGGAGAGCAACATCAAATCTTATTCATTGGTTTTTATTGTATGATAGCTGAAAATTGCATCTTCCATGTCAATGGGCTAAGTAGAAAGGAATGCCAACATAGCTGGCATTAAGTGAGTTGCTTGAATATTTGATAAGTGGCGGTGTGCTATGCTTGTATTAGTGAAGTGTTATTCTTCAAAAGAAATCTATGATTTGGTGAACTCGGTTTGAGCTTCTTCCACCAGATTATGAGTTGCACACGTTTGGTTTCCTGTGCCTAATGGCGACTGCTATAATGCTTTCTTGCTCCAAATCTATTCACCTTGTGGCTACATCTTCATTCATCAATTTTCTTAGAGGAAGGGGATTTCGATGGGTTTGGATGGGATGTTATGGGAAAAATGTATGGGGCCCTCAAGTGGAAGAGTGGTGCTTAATTAGGAGATATGATAATTGTATCAATGAAGGAATCGCATGCATTTGGTAAAGTTTGACCATGTTTTGCAAGTGGTAGGTTGTTATTGCCTAGTAATTATATTTTAAAAAAAAATCTATGTAGTTAAAGTTTGTCAAAATTTAAAAGTGTCAAAAAATTATCTCATTTATGATTGGAGTGCATGAGGTGCTCGACACTCCTTGTGAGAAGTTCACTTTAAGGGGGGAGAATATATTATTTCCTCGCAATTGTGAAATGAGCCTCAAAATACAAATTTTCTAATTAAGTAGCAAATCAACTAGAGGATGGAGGCACCAGAGGCTGGAGGACATTCAACAACCTCTCGTGAGTCACTAGCAATGGGGTTGCAAAATTGTTTTAGTGACAAAACAACTTGTGCCAAAACGACTAAAGTCAAGATTGGTTTCCAGGTGGCAACAACAATCGTCTCATATCATTTGTGATCAAAGTGGCAATGATCTATAGTGGTGGTTGCATACATGATAATGAGGCTTGGTGTTCAATCTTTTATGTTGTGATTAGATGTGTATGTCCCCAATCATATTTCTTGGGTGTAAGTGATTGGAAGTGTTTGTCCCCAATCACATGAGTTGGTGATTATGATTGGATGTGTTTGTCCCCAATCATAATTATTGTGAGCAGATCTGTGTGTCCCTGTTCATGACTTTGATGTTGGTTAGATGTGTTTGTCCCTATCCAAACCTGATATAAGACCTTGGATAGATGTGTGTCCCTATCCTTGGACGAAAGTACACTAAGAGTAGTGAGGCTAGTTTCACTATTGCTTGACATGAGTAGATGTGTATGTCCCTACTCTTATCTTATATTATTTGGTAAGCTACTCTGTGTGGTCATCAAGTATTGTGATGTACTTTCTCCCCATGTTCACACTAAGGGGGGGTGTTGGGAATTAGTGTTCACATAGGTGTTAGAAATTAGAGTTTATGTTGTTTTTATTAAATGTCATAATATTAAGTTGTTGAGAAATGAATTAATATTATTATGTCACATGGTTTGTTATAGTTTGTCATATAGGTTATTGTATTAGTGGTACAAATGTGTTGATTTGTTATAATAGCTCAATATATTTAGATAAGTTGTTTGGGTGGTTTCCTATAAAATAGGATTATGAGAGCTATAAATATGTGATGTATTTGATTGAAAAGATATCAAGCACGAAATTATCTTGTGTAATATTATTCAGCTTCTATTTGACTCGGTCCCATATTTTCTTATAGATATGATGCCCTAGCATAGCAAGCAAAAATGACAAGAAATAGGGAGGATGATGCCCCCTTGAGAGGGCAGATGGGGAAAAATAGGCCCCAAGTGACTTCTCGATAGAGGAAAGAAGGGTGTCATGGGGACCATGATGAAAAATTATGAAAAATGGCTTTTGAATGATGGAAAATGGAGCAATATGGTGCAAATGAGAGTCAAAAGAGTAAATTAGGGTTTCGGGGGGGTTAAAAAGGTAACCTATAAATAGTAACTTACCTAAGTTACTATTCATTTTAACCTTTGTGCATTAGAGAGCATGGAGATCTTGAGAGAAAAATGTCACACGGTGGAGACATTCCCCACAGGCTAGACATGGTATGACCATGGTATTAGAGCAATGAGATTCCCAGACAGGTGTTCTCAAAAACTACCATCTTACTGTATGTTTTACATTTTATTTTTGTTTGAAATCTGGAGAAAGACAGATTCATCCATTGTGGAAGGCAAATTCGCCCATGTAGAGCGAAGGGGTTAAACGGTCCAAAAAGGAAAATGCACATCCAACAGGCAGATGCGCTAGGGTTAGGGTGAATCAAATTTGCCTCTATAGGATGGGGTCTAGAAGGGAAAATGTGCAATGCTCCATAGGGGAGATTACATGCAGGACAAGTGAATACGCGAGGCCGAAGCGGATTTTCCCCTAAAAGGAAAAGAGGATGGGCAATCATGCAATGCTCCATAGGGGTGAATGCGACAAGCGTGATCACCATAGGGAAGGGTGAATACGCAAGGCCTAGGCCGAAGTAGATTTTCCTTTGAAGGGGAAAGGGGATGGGCATTCACACAATGCTCCATAGGGGAGAACGTGCTAAGGAAGGGCGAATGCACAAGGCTAGGGCCGAAGTGGATTTTCCCTTGACACAAGGGGTCCAAATAGACAATTGTGTGTGCCCTCACAAGCAAATGTACAACAAGGATGGAAAATGGGTGAATGTGTGAGTGCATAGGGGCTAACATGCATCGACCATGGTGAATAGGCGAATGCAAGAGTGCAAAGGGGTGAATGCGCAAAAGTATGGGAAAATAGGCCAATGGGTGAACCCACTCTGAGGATGGGTGAATGCATAAAAGTGCATATTCATGGAATTTAAATGGAAAGAAAGCTAGAGTTAACCTAAAAGAGGAAATCTAACATGCGATTTGGATAGATGCAAGATATAGATAGTGTCAGGATGCAAGAGGGGAGATCGGTAACACTGGCATTTTTCGGGACATAGTTGGAGATGATTGGATAGCACTAGTGGAGGCGGGATTTTCCCATATGCCATGATTGTCAACATCAGGGTGTGTAGGCTCATGTTGACTACATTGATCGAGTGATGGAGCTCAAAGACATGCACTTTCCTCCTCCCCACAAAGGAGATGATGATTATGCTAGAGGATGTATGGAGGATTTTGCGGTTGCCAATTTGAGGATGGATTATAGAGGGAGTGACCACCTATCCCATTAAGAAAAGTTTTCAAGTAGTATTTGGGACAATAGATCTTCCCTACAAAGGGATGCAGTTGGACATGGATGAATGTATAGGTGACATTCCCCCATTTCCATTGTACTTATGTAGATTGACCAGTGGGATTATTTTTCCAGACAGGAGCAGGAGATATTTTAGTTTGAATATGATTAAAGTAGTGCAGAGGATCATGTAGAGATGAGGTAGGTATGCATGGGGCACGTGTCTACTAGTCCAAATACATAGGGATATGCATGTGGTTTATTACAAAGAGATGACAAGCATCGCATATCTCATGTTGTTATAAGTATGGGCATGTAAGCATACCCAGATTACATGACCAACTATGGATGTGGTGGATATGCAATGAGGTTAGGATGATCCCATAGCCTTTGAGTAAAGAGGAGTGTTACATTATAGAGAGTTCGGTACTATCTCCTTTTAGCGGAGAGAGATGGATGATCTAACAGTAGAGAAGATCGTATGGAGACCCTACAGGGTATATGACTTCCACACATGGGACCAGGATGATAGAGTAGTTATGTGGTATATTTTTACACGTTGCTGCTTGATTGAAAAGTATGCTCACATAGTGGAGATGTATCACTCGGACAGGGTGACACAATAGTTTGGGATCCAACAAGACATCCTAGAGCCGGAGGAAAAATACACGTGTGTATCACATGACGTCAGTGTATGGGGGTGATAGTTGTCGACATAGACAACCATAGATATGTAGGACATACTAGAGGAGACCCAATGGCCATGGGGAGGAGGAGTGGATGATCCAGGAGTCACTCATAGGTATGCTACATGGTGGAGAGAGAGGATACTTAGGAGGGTGATGCCCATGAGGATGAGAGTGTAGTCTCTACGACAGGCTCTAGAGGTCAAGGAGGAGGGGGGAAGAGGTGGTGAGGAGGATCTTCCTCAATGGAGAGTGTGGTGGAGGCTCATGTAGGTGGGCCAATAGGTAGTAGAGGAGGAGGTGGAGGATGTCGATTTTGAGGAGGCCATGGGAGAGGAGGCAATATGCGAGGAGGCCATGTATGAGGAGGTAATGGGAGAGTGAGCCATAGTGCTATGATAGCCATGGGTAGATGATGACCTTGCAAGGAGTTGATGGTGATGCAGGAGAAGATTGCATAGCTACAATGGTTACTAAGGCAAGAAGAGGATGATCTAAGAACTAGAACTACAGAGTGAGATAGCTTGTAAGCATAGCTAGACAAACTATAGGGGGAAAAAAAGGGAGAGGGTGATATGGTCATGGCGGAGCGTGACAACCTACAAGTAGAGGTCCATAGATTATAGGGCTTGGTTACCACGATCATTGTTGATAGAGATAGTTAATGCACACATGAAGATAGGGTATAGGGGGTGATCGACACCCTCATCGTAGAGAGAGACAGTGCCCGTGCAGCCTTGATTATCATGACCGAGGAGAGGGATAGCTTGTGATTAGCATTGGAGGCCTAGGAGTGGGAGAGGGGGAAGCTACAAGTGGACAAAGATAGGTATGTTAGAAATATGAATGAACAATAACCCAAATGAATTTTTGCACACTTGAAAGGATCAACCAAGAAAGACACCATCCACATGAACAAGAAAGTGATGCATCATGATCAAGAAGACAATTTCATCAAATGATGATCTATGATGAATTGATCTAGAATATCTAGAATATCATGAGATGATTTACAAATGAACAAGAACCTTGTTTATATAGGCAAGGTGAGAGGTGATCGGATAACCACCTTGGATGCAAACATTAAATGCCTAATGCATAAGTGAAATATTAAATGCCTAGATAACTATGAGCTAATTAATTAGACATGGCCCCATTATAACTAGTTTCTAGAAATTACACATAGGAAACTTAACTCCTAAGAACTTATAATGATGTGAATAGGTCCTCACTAAGAACTAGCTAGGAAATAACCCCATTCACACTAACACCCCCCATAATTGCAACTTGGGGAGTGTAGTTATTATGCAATATGGGTCTCGTCAACAAGGCCATGTTAGGTACCCATGTACAACTAATCTCTCAAAAATAGAGAAAAGGAGAAAACCTCATAGGACAAAACTCCTCTCCAAAAAAAAGATGCAATGCAAGTCATGTACAAGTAATGGAAGTGATCTATGGATGTCTCAACATCACTACCCCCCAAGAGATACATCCATCACAAGAAACAATATAATATAATCAATAGCCCCCAATAAGAGGGAAATAGAGAGAATATATACCCCCCCATAATGTGTAATCTCCTACAAAAATGGTAAGTTCCTAAAGACAAAACATGATCCCATTTCAGCGAGGAATTGGTAGGAAGAGGAATCCATATGTATGATAATGATTATGATGATGATGATGTCTCTGAAAATTGCTCATGTGTCTCCTTTTCCACTAAAGATGAAGATGCCACTATCAAATCAGGTACATGCCCAATCAAAGAAGAAGGTGACAAATCAGGATTGTGGAAACTGATGTTGAATGTGATCCAAAGACAAGGATGGGTCAACAATAGTGTGCAAGGGTTGTCATCAAATAGGAGATATAACCCCTCAAATGTGTCCTCCATATCTGAAATGTGAGACCCCACAAACAAGAATGTAATTTTTGCAAATAAGAATCCCAATTAGGAAGACAATGAGATAATTGTAATGAATCATCAAAATTTCTCAATGAATCACCAACATAAGATGAATGGTCTTGTTGAATAGGAATGATGGAAGCCTCAATCAATGAATCTACACAAGGAATCACTAAAGGTGAAGGTACATCAACTGTCTCTAATGGAGAAGAAGCATTTGAAGAACCTTGACTCCTCATCTGAAGATTCAAAGTATTCCAAATTTTTAAACTCCTGCATAGTATTATGATCATAGGGTATCCTATCTGTAGAATGAAGAGGCTCATGACATTCTGAATCATGATCATAAAGGAATGGTGGAGTATCAATATTTCCATATAGCTCCCAAATATTAGTCTAAAGAGTATGAGGACAATCACAATGATCAATACCTTTCAAAATATCATCATCAATATGTATTGCAATAACCTTTAAGACATCATACCTTCTGCAACTCCAAGAAATTTTTTGGATACCCTTATTTGGAGGAGGAACAAAACCATACAAATATGGTAACAATTGAAGTGATTGGAGATGGTTTGTGATGCAACCTCTCCATTGTTTATAGTTTCTCCTTTCCAACATAATCAATGAAGGATGAAAAGAAAACTCCATAATGAACTATGATAGATCTCCAAGATTACAAAGATATTAACCTTCAATAGCAAATAGAAACTCCCAAATATGATTCACAACTGAAAATGAAGCCTCCCAATGCAAATAAACCTTCTCCATATTGCAGTATGTCTAAAATATCAAGCAAATGCCTCAAATTGCAAAAAAATCAATAGAATGTACCTAGAGTTGAATCTATAAAAAGTAGATGGATAGATGGATAGAATTCTAAATCACCTTCGCAATGCCACTAGAATCTCCAAAATCTAACAAACTGGTGAAAAGATACGAGCTTGGGAGTCGAATAGGAAGCACTGACTTCAGCTGGCTTTAATTCATACCCATAGAAAAATATAGAAAAATACTTTGCACTACTGTGAAGTACACAAAACCAACTTTCCATCGATATGTTGTTTGCAAAAATCCAATAGTCTGGAAAAAAGATATTCTCTACTAAAAATAATTGCCTAATTTGGGCTTGCAAGCTAACTAGGTGCAAAAAACAAGCACCTAGGGCTAAAAAATGAGCCCCTGGTCGCTAATATGACCAGGGAGCGATGTTGGGAAAAATTAAAAAGTGTCGCCAACTAGGCGACGATAGGGCTACAGATAGGCGGTGGTCGGGGGGCATCGCTCACCACAGACAAAGCCCTAAATTCGCAATATGTCTATGGCAGTAAATAGAGGGGGCTAAGCAGATCCCGACAAGAGAGTGTGAATTACGGTGGACAAAAAATGGTTGGTGGGAGGTTTAGATGGTTGACGAGGAGTATGTGTGCAACCGACAAGAAATTAATGGAGGCCAATGGAAATGAATGCAGAATGGGGCCGATAAAATCAATTACAGGGGCCGACAAAGTACATACGGCGTGCAACAAAAACTTTGACCCTATAGATTTTTAATATTGCCCCCGACAATTAAAATCTACCACTTATAATATATGTCGATGATAAAAAAATTCAAACCCCCCTTTTTAAAAATATATATTGCAAAAAATGACCACCGCTAATTAAAATATCTACATAAATGATAATTACCACCAGAATAATATGTCCATCAAAATAAAATAATATTCCACTAAAAATAAATATTTAAGCTTGCAGATTATTTGAAACCCTCAAATATTTAACCGCCAAATAAAAAATATTTTTCCCACAAATAAATATTTTGTGTCAAACTATATAGCTTTTTTTTGCCCAATGAATAAATCAAACCTGCAATAATATTATGAACCCACAGAATAAAATTTTTACCAATGGGGGGGGGGGGATTTTTTTCTCTTCGTAGGACTGTACGATCCATATGGTACAAAATCTCCAACTTCTTGAAAAAAAAATTGATGGCTCTAGATGAAAATGTCAAATTTCAACGATTGGATAGGCATTCCTAGGTGTTGATGGTCAAAAGTAACACTTAAACGTTAAACAAAATATTTCTACTCTATTTCTCCTGAAAAAGACAAATGATCTAAAACCACCTATCTTCCAAGGTCTCTGTAGTTGGTTCTCAATTGTGCTATTATCATTCAGTGGTCCATGCAACCATAATATTCAAGGGGATTGTTGGTAAACGAGTACAAACTGAATTGTACAAAGTAATTCAACATTTGGGGGGTTTAAATAAACATGAAAAAAGATCGATCAAGGCTTAGGACAGCAAAACATGAACACAAATTCCTTTCAATTCAGACATGTAATTCTTATAATGAGCGCTTTTCCTAATTAATTAAAACTGTAGAACAACACAATTTATGAAACAATTCATACCATTGCATTCATCCTCAGTGTAGATTTAAAGCTTGCAACCATTCATCATCACTCTTTTTTTTCAGAATCAATCTTCAATCATAAGATAACATAAGCTCATTACCAAGATTAACAGGTCAATAAACATTAAGAAACGTCATCCACAAATAACACAATAGAGGGTTTTAAACTTGAAATCTTATATTGATTTTCATCAAATAAGAGATGTTTATGCACAACAAAACGGAGTTTCATATGAGAAACCATGTTCTATCAGCATCATCATTAAACTAACTATTTTTTGAAAAATAGACTACTTGCATTAAAACTGTAAAATAGCTCAAGTGTCTTGCATAAAGCTGTAAAATGAAAATTGTATCTAGTTTCTAGGTAGCCAATCTAACTTCAATCAGTCGACCTTTACAATCAGGCGAGAATTCTAAGTTATAGACAAAATTAACATCAATCTCTCCTGTCAAAAATCAAGATCCATAAATTTGGGGCCCAGATCCACAATTATAGGGACTCACGGTTAATTTAGAGTGTTTTGTTTGTTGAAACCACAGGAGTTGAAAGACACACCTTGTGTCTATTTTGTCTAGAATTTGATTGGGATTTCGAGCTTTATCCATTGTTGATCATCACACCCAATCTCTGGCTCATCAAACAGATGTGGAGTTGTGTGTTTGTCTCAAAAACTAACCTGGAAGTGTTGTTGTCCAGAGGATGCCTGAAATTAGTTGACACATTTGACTTCATCCTTTAAAAAAAATAGAATATTCTTATTCACCTTTTACCATTTTCTTTCAAGAATCCATGAAATTCATCATAGTTGTCAAAGAAATCAATTATTACCCTTTCATCAGGTCCATCAATCCAATCTACCTTAAACTTTGCTCTTTCGAGCTCTCTGACAGCTATAGCAATAGTTTCTCACATCTGACTAATATCTTTTACATCCCATCGAGTTTCAAAACTTATGTTCATTAAACTATCCAAGAGAGTCCCTCCAGGCCCATCACCCTCATTAAGTAGTTGCTCTAATCATTTACCCCAACTATTATTGATTTCTTGCAATGAACTCCATCATCCACTATGAGGTAAATCTTCAGCAGTAAGTTGTGTAGCAATTTCCTCAAATACACATGTATGTTGCCTTATGTCATATTGAGCTTTGAGGAGAATTGTTATGTGTTCAATAAGCACTTAAGATTCATAGGTAGTGATTTTGATGGCTTCTTAAGATACTCAAGATCCTCCTCACCTAGAATCCCTGACTAGATCAACATCTCTTTGGATGTTCTATTAATGGTTTTCAAACCCTTCAGATATTTTCTATATTCTTCCTCCTCTCCCCACCATTCTTTATCCTTTTCTTCAATCTCACCGAGAAGAGTAAGAGCTTCATCATATTGCTTGTATCCTTCCTCTATAATTCCCCCAATCTCTTTCTTAAAATAGTCAAACCAGTTATCAAACCAGGTAGCCTTCTATCTTATGACAACCAATCTATATACCTCTTTGTAACTCATTAAAACATGAATTTTTGTTGGTGTTGGCTGCTCCAGAGTGGATGTAATCAATTCTTTCAAAAAATTCCCCATCTTTCCAACTTGAGCCTTAAGCTCATCCTTAGCTTGCTTATCTTTGACCAGCCATGATTTGGTGGTGGTGGCAATAATATCAATCAGATTTATCTGTTGATTTCTTGTCTATTTACCCAAATTGACAATGCTTACCTAATAATCTACAACTTGAAATTCCATGTCATATTTATTAGCTATTGGGGTACAAATTTATGCTATCAAGTCTCCATCATAAGTCAACTTTGTAGAATGAACAATACGAGGTTTCTTCTTTGGTTTCTCCTTGTCTATCTCCTTTACCATTTCATCCCACACCATCGGCCAAACTTGAACTTGTCTCTTTTCCAAATTTAGCTTGAGCCAAGTGGGAGGAGTCAGCTGAGTAATTACCTATTGAGTATCAGGAGTCGTTAATGGGGGACGCGTAGAAGAAAATAACTCCACGATCTACTCGGAAGAATTCTTCTATTGCTCCTCTTGCTCTTTTTGCAACTTTTCCTGCTCCATTCTCTCATTTTGAGCTCTCATTTATTCTATCATTTTCATTTCTTCTTCCTTTTTGTGCAGCTTCCTCTTCATCTCTTAACCTTTTCTATTCCAACTCCTTTGCATGGAGTTCTTCCTCTGTAGCTTTATCTTGCTTAGCTTTCTCCTTTTGTTCCAACTCTCATGCAATGGCTTCTTCTTCAACCTTCTTTTGTGCCTTAGTAGCTTCCTTTTCCAGGTCCAACTCTTCAATTTTCTTTCTTTGTTCTTCTTCTTCTTGAACTAATTATTCAATAGCTAATCTCATAGCACTTTCCATTATTTCTTTCTACTCTTCTTCTGTCAAAATATCATTGATTATAGCCTCACCCCATAAGCTTCCAGGTTCAAACCCAGCCTCTTCTTCTCCAACTTCTTCTTCATCTCTCTCGAGATATTCCTCCCATTCTTCCTTCTCTTCCTGAAGTGGAGCTTCTTTGGAGCTCAAGGGGATAAGTGAACCTGTTACATCGATCACTAGAGGCCTCCCCTCTTCAACAGTTGTTGTTCCTAAAGTTGATGGAGTGGTATCCTTGGTTTGTAGAGGGGTAGCAGAAAGACCTTCTTCAGTAACTTCTTCCTCGAGATATACAGTAGCTAAAGGTGTGGCACCAAGACTTGAAATAACCCCAACAATATTTGCCTCATAAGTAACCTTAGCCTTTTGTAAAGCTTCATTAACCTGCTTCATTGAAATTTCTTCTTCTGTTGGGGCAGGCTCTTCTGTGGTTGCCTCTATTGCTGCAACACCTTTCTTCAATCTCTTGTATTGTCTTGTTTCAATAGAGGAAGCAAGTTCACTGCTAGAATCCCTCTTCCTCGAATCCTTGACCCTTGGCGGCTTTAAAGAGAGATCAATCCACTTCAAACTTCTATCCACCACTACCTGTGACACTTTATGAATATTAGTTTCCTCCTTTTCCATCCAATTAATGGGCTCCAAATCCTTGGTAGCCACTTTATCCATTTCATGATGGGGATCAAGAGTGATCCCATCATCAGTAATGCCTTCTGGTATATCCTTTTTAACCTCAAAATCCTTTATTTGGGGAATTTTTAATCTTTCATACCCTCTTTTCCTTACTTCAAATCAATCTTGTAGGTTGGCCCAAAAGTCTTTGAGAAGTGGTCAATGATGAGGAAACTATGAAGCATACAAACCATACATTTTCCTCTTTGGATCAAAATATTTGATGGATGTATGTTGTTGGAGATTCATGGACTGAAACTCTTTCGTTGTTGTTTTGGCTTGCTACCAAAGAAGAACAAGAATAAAACCCCAATTGCATTAGGAAAGAATGGCAACCAGCATTATGTTGTGCTGAAAACTTGACATTCACCTTTGCGGCCCGGTGAGCGAAATCCATCAAGACCCATTTGTCACCAAAGTACCTTGGAAATTTAAAAGGGTTCCTGTCATATCTAAACAATATGAAATAGGTGGACTTGGGGTATTGGATAAACTAGTATCCCCATTCTTCAGTAAACTCCATTATGTCTTGTGATAACTTGAAACCAATATCACCTATGATTTGATTAATAATAACATATAACAATGCATCATTGACTCCTTTAAAATGTTGCTCTGCCTTCTTAAGCTCTAGTTTCTTATAATATTCCCAGGCCTTCTTTTGATCTTGTCCATCATCCATTGACCCTTTGATATCAACCTAGGAAACTATCCCATCCTTGCATCACAATATACCATGTACGAAGACATATAGAATTCCTTGGTTTCTATTACTTTCAATAGTTGGTCATGGATATTATCTGAAATTATCTGTCCCCAATCTAGATATTGTTTCCCCTCTAGAATTAGTTAAATGAATGGAAACATCCAGTGTTCAAAGATACAGGAGTTTTCCTTTCCAAATACTCTTGTCAGCAATATGATCATGTCCCCTATGTCCTCAGAAAATTCAGACCTCTTAGGGTTATGTGGCATCTTCTTTACTAATTTCTTCTTTGTCTTAAGCCACCTTTTATTAATCACCCTTTTGTTCCCATCCACATCTAGTGCCCAAAGTTTAAGTGCATCAACTTCAGTCATAATCTTGATAATAGGGTAAGGAGGAGGATAAAAAACTAATCTAATCATTATTGGGGTCAAATCAATGATCACATTCCCCTAGGAATCAATACACTATCTCTGAGTTGGATTATAAGTATGTACAATAGTTAAAATGAACTCAAGACATTGTACATCAATAGGAAAACTAGCTACATGAGTTAACCCAGACTCTGCAATCCTCTTTTCCCTTGGGGTAGCATCTTCTGAAAAGGTATCCTTATGAAACTGGTCCAAATAAATGTGTCCCACAAGCATATCAGTGATATTCATAACATCAGAACCAAACTTAGATGGTACTGGGGTCCCTTGGAACTTCTACTTCATTGTAGCAGGAATTTGTTCTAGATATAGCCTCTTGGCCTTTGCCCCCTTTGATGTTCCTTTAGTGGGAACCTCCTCTTGAATCAGAAATTTGTTAATTACCTTGAAATACTAATAATTATCATGCAAATAAGAGACATGTGAAGAGTAGATTAGCACAAGCATTCATATTAAATCTTCATTCGTTCAAGATAAATTCCCATTCTACAAGCTAATTCAACATTTTTGGGTTTCAGGTTTGGGATGGAATTAAGAACTTGACCATTACAAGCACAGTACATGAATTGTATTAGAATTCAGGATTGAGTTGCGATTCAACACCTATACCTATAGTGATGAACAAAGTTTAGTGTCATTCTAGGTCTGATCCCGCAATGTGTTCAGGAATTGGGATCAATTCTTCACCAAGTAATGATACTTAACAAACAAATTCAATCAAGGGTTCTCCCTAAGTTTCGATCTTGATGATGAATCAAAAGTTGGAATCAGGAAAATATTTTGAACCAAACCCTAAGGGTGGGAACAAGCTTTGGTAGTGTTTCGAGTTTTGATCCTGCAACGATATCGGGAGTTGGAATCAAGATTTTTTATGGACCTGACCTTAAGTTTGTGTAGTGGGAATAGGTCAATCCCGAGTTCTAATCTTGATGATGAATTGGAAGTTGGAATCGTGGTGACTAAGTCATGGGACTTAACACTATATCAAAAGTTTAGTATTGGTCTAAAATCTTATCCTAATAGTAGTGCAGGGATTGGAATCAAGACATGATGTGGTACATTCACAAAAAATTTAACATTCTAAGGTGACAATCCAATCCTCAATCCCGATTATACATTGAAAGTTGAGATCAGGGAAAATGATGGAGGTTGACCCAAATGGTGGTAAAAAACATAAGTGCAGTTCGGATTCTCGATTCTGAAATAGATGCGGGAATCGGGAATAAAACAGTTAGCAATAAATGAAGGCAAAATAGATAAAATTGTATCTTTAAATTGCGCCTTCGGGATCAGATTGGTTGGGATTCAAGTTTTTTGATTTATAATGGTCGGAATTTGAAATTTATCAATTCAAATGCACTTTCAACCTGGCAATACAAAAAAACCATGGAAAACTAGGGCACAGCGAGAAAATAAAATAAAACAAAAGGGCAAGAAAATAAAAATGCACAATGAACCAAAGGGTTTTAGAATGGAGAAAACACACCAAAGGGTGTGAAGGAAAACACAAACAAACCCAAAAGAACAAGCTAGAAAAGAAGGCAAAAGAAAACACACAAAATAGGAGCAAAGTAAACACAAAAAAAAAGAAGCAAGAACGAAGGAAAAAAAACATAGGACAAAAAAACCTACCTCCAAACGCAATCAAAAATCTAACCACATGGTGAGAAATCGAAGCACCTCCTCATACCCTAACTCTCGGTGTCGCTCTAGTTCATTTCATCAAATTGTACAAGTCAAAATGAGCAGAAACTGAGGAGTGACGGGAATAAAAATCCGTTTGCACGTGTGAATGGTTAGACATTAATGTGGGTTGGTCGGGCCTTGAGATCAAGGTGGAATTCATTAATGTGTAATCGCAAGAATGAAAGTAAGTGGGATTCAGGTTCGAAACACGACATGACACCAAACTTTCAATGAGTGCAAGGTTCAAATGAAGGTCCAAAATCTAAATCCCAACAAACAAACATAAAGCGGGAATCTGAATCGGGATGAAACATGAAACAAGAACTTTGGAAAAGTTCTTGGTTCAAGTTGTAGTCTGAAGTCCGATTTCGAAAAAGGAAAAGAGAGTTGGAAGTCAGGATCGGGATGGAAATAGGAACAAGAACTTTGTAAAGTTCTTGGTTCTAGTTCTGGTCTAATGTCCAATTCCAACACAAACAAAATGCACAAGGAAGAAAAGAAGAAGTCGGGATCAGGATGGAAACAAGACTTACACACCTAAGGGTGCAAGGTGACAGTTTCGATCCAAAACCGGCTCTGACAAAACAAAGAAAATATAAGGCAAAGAGCGGGGGGTCAAGATCATAACACAAACAAGAACTTGAACTTTGCAAAGTAACAAGTGTGAGTATCAGTCTGAAACCTAAACCCAAAAACAAAGAAAAACCAAGACTTAGGAGAAAAGAAACAAATTGTAAGACCCAAACAAGAACACCAAGGACAAAATCAACAAAAGGGGGACCCATTTTGACCAAAAACAAAATGAGGTGGTTATGCGAGGCATAACACTATGGTTTTTGGACCTCCTAATCATTCTGGTAGGGTCAGATCTGACCCAATGTGCTTCAAAAATCAGTTGCCTCCTAGATGAGAACTAGCCCTTGATGTAAGCCCTTCAACCTACAATAATCTCCTCAGCTCAACTTCCCAATTTGAGATGGACTTTCTATGACCTAAGATTTGATACCTTGTTGGAAATATGAATGAATAATAACCCAAATGAAGTTGAGCACACTTCAAAGGATCAACCAAGAAAGACAACATCCACATGAACAAGAAAATGATGCATCGTGAGCAAGAAGACAATTTGATCAATTGATGATCTATGATGAATTGATCTAGAATATCTAAAATATCATGAGATGATTTAAAAATGAACAAGCACCTTGTTTATATAGGCAAGGTGAGAGGAGGTTGGATAACCACCTTGGATGCAAACATTAAATGCCTGATGCATAATTTTAAATGCATAAGTGAAATTTAAATGCCTAGATAACTATGAGCTAATTAATGAGACATGGCCCCATTATAACTAGTTTCTAGAAATTACACCTAGGAAACTTAACTCCTAAGTAAACTTATAATGGTGTGAATAGGTCCTCACTAAGAACTAGTTAGGAAATAACCCCATTCACACTAACAAGGTACATGAAGGAGAGGGATGTTGCCAAGGAAGAGATGTTTCCTGTCATTCAGGAGGCAGGGTATTACAAGGGGCTATATTATGTCGTGGTGCCTATAGATTGGAGAGGTCCATCATATTTGAAGATAGTGAGTGTGAGGCAAGAGAGGTCAGGGGGTGCAAGACCATCGAGTTCAAGAGGTTCAGGGGCATTGAGGAGTTCATGGAGGGGTGGAGGTGGGATGAGACCATCGAGAGGAGGAGGAGGAGGAGAGGGATCAAGATCACAACCAGGATCACCTTAGCATTCAAATGCACAACCAATAGTGGCTAGATAGATGAATGATGGATTCAAGGATCCAATTTTTGACAGGATTATAGATGGAGTGATGTATAGTGCTAACTTTAAGAAACCCCGTCCAAAAAAGAATAAAATCTTGGTGAATTTTTAATTTTTGGCAGAAAAAATATTAATTTCTATTGGCGAATCTTTCCCTTTTTTGAAAAAATATTAATTCTATTGGAAAAATTTTTACATCACTAAAATTTGGTAGAAAATTTTGGCAAATCTTGAAAAATAATAGGAAAATACATTAATAATGATTGCAAATCCATCCAATCAAAAAAAAATCTCATGGAAAAGTAGGGGCTAGAGGGGGAAATTATCGATGGGTTTAAGGGGTAGACTATAATATTTACTTGCCACCATTATTTTAAAATATAATATAATGGCCCTCATTGTATTATGCAAGGTAAAATGTACCCACGATATGTAATTCTCATGGGATTCAAAATTTCTTTTAGATCATTGATCTAATGACCCTTGTTATACTCTACAAGGTAAAATTTACCCACAATTTATAATGCTCATGAGACCCAAAATTGTGGACCCCATTAGCATCTCAAATAGTGGGTACATTTTACCTCTTGGAATACAACAAGGGCCATTAGGTTATATTACAAATCAATGGTGGAAACTAAAGATTAGAAATATGATCCTAAAGGAACTAATAATTATGATATACTATTGGCGAATTAATATAGATTTCTACCATAATTTATAAAATTTAGGAAAATTTGATCTAATCATGTATCAAATATTGTGATGAATTTTTGAGTTAATTTTTTTAATAAAATAAATTATTTGGTGATTTAAATAATACTATAATAAAATTTTGTAAAAATGTGGCGATTCAAGTCACATTATAGCTCGAACTATTAGCCGATTTTAGATTCCCAAATTTCAACTATTAGCCAATTGGTGAATATTAGCCACTAAAAAATTACTAGTGATGTATATGCAACAGAGATATAGAGACCATGCATAGATTTTGGAGGATTCAATGATTGATCACATTAATATGGATTCATGACACATGGTGTATCCCTTGTACATTTATTGTTGTATTTTGATATACCTGTACATGGATGTTTGTATTATTTCATGGACATTATGGAATATTTTGATGGACATTACGATGCACTTTATATAATATATATGGCATGGATGATGATTTTTGTTAGTCATTGATGTTTATGACATGATTTTATGTTTTTGATGGATGTATGAGAGTGATTATGATATGTGACATGACTTATGTGTATGTATATGTGATGGATATGAGATGTGTGACTAACTATTTGTGATGCAGGATTTGAGGCATTATGTGTATGATGATGATGATTATATGATGTGGTACTAACGATTTATGATGCAGGATGTGATGTATAATGTTTATATGTGATGCTTTTGATTATGATATGGATGTTATGAATATTCATTATGACATGTAATGATTGTGTAATAAAATGAAAATAGACATGCATACAATGCAATGAGATGAAATTAAGGCAACTAACAAATGACCCTAGTGTAATGAATGGACCTAATGCAATGAATAATAATGAAATGAGAATGTAAAATGATAAGATGATTAGAATATTAAATCTATATTATCCTAAACAACTTAAATGATAATGAGATGAAAATACAAAATGATAATATGCTTCGAATAACAAATCTATATTATCTTAAACAACTTAAATGATAATGAGATGAAAATGCAAAATGGATTAATATTCTTAGAATAAAAAATCTATATTATCCTAAACAACTTAAATGATAATGAGATGAAAATGCAAAATGGATTAAGATGTTTAGAATAACAAATATATATTATCATAAACAACTTAAATGATAATGGAAATGATAATGAAAAAAGTAACAATAATGAAACGTGGATGGTAACCATGGTGAACCTGTAAAATTGAACCAACTTGATAGGAAGAATGGATGGGGGGATACCATTTACACAACCAAAAATAAATGGCTAAGGAATAGAAAATGGATAAGGGATGAGAAATATAATGATAGATGAGAGGAGATTATGACCAAAATCATGAAATTTAACGTTGTATTGTCATGTAATGAGCACTGAATTTTAATATAGCATAGGATACTACACAAGAGGGTATGAGAAACCAAGACAACTTAGTATCAATGAATAGGACTGACACAACAAACAAAAGAGGTCAAACCAGCATCCCAAAGTTGTGAAGGCTTTGGTAGGTTCAATGCTAGAAAACCACAAACATAAAGGATGCCCCAATGTAACAAAAAACCGCAAGGATCTTGGTGTGTACTATGTGAGATAACTAGGAAACAATGATCACATAGAAAACCAAGATATGCCCCTAGTTCTACCATTCAAAGTGCACCATGATATGATGGATCATGACGACCTCAAGTAGGTATAGTAGGAAGCTCAAAAGATAAACAAAATACAAAAACACCAAGAAATCACAATAAATCTCAAATATCTTTTTTCCATGAGGATGATAGGTGGAGGGGATTGATGTGGGTTGATGTGAGGAATGATATATCCTGTTAAGACCAAAGATAGATGGGGTAGATTATAGGGTCAACACAACATGGAATAATTGAAATAGATTGGGACTTCCAGGGACCAATGGATTTTTTTTGTAGGAACCAACTTGATGGGGATGCTCGATGACACAACAGACATAAGGACACACCCTAATGGATGGACCTAGGCCTTGGGGGCTTATCACTGATGGCCTTGCCTATGTGAAAGTGTAGAGGTGACATAGTTTGATAAAAATAAATATGAACGATGGACCAAAGATGCAAGACCAAATGATAACAAGACACAATGATGTATCCTAGATGATGATGCAAGACCAACCAAATAGACACTATATACAAATGATGAGGACCAAAAAAATCCCAATTGATACAAGGATAGAGGATTGGGATACCTGATGATGGATCACTTTCCTCTTCCTGATGATGGATCACTGAGTGTGATCTGAAACATCGATCAAAAAGCATACACATTGAAATCCAGAAACTTGCTCTACAACTTCATGGAGTGTGGAAAACTCATACCAACTATTGGGATACCAATTAAGATTTTTTAATATCACTCCAAAATAACTAGATAAAGCTCAGGGATGAGGATAAAAAATATAATATTTCTAATTCTCAATCAAAATATACCATGTGATGGGTAATGAGATTTGGATGGATAGTGAGCATGACATGGATTATGAAGACTTGTAAGCATATAGGAAAACGAGATGCAAGGTAGATAATGATTAAGCCCTTTATGAATGACAAATGTTTCTATGTTTTTCACTAAATTTACTTATCCAAGGTGCCACCAAGGGTGGTTTTCACCATAGGATGACTTATTTCCCTTTACTATTGAGAATATTTTTTTAATTTTTTGACATTTTTTATTTTTTGTGCTCTTTTGGATTTTTATTTTTTTGTATTTCCTAGGTGGGGTCCCCAACTGACTCGGGTATGAAACCTCTTGAGATAAAAAATGTTTAGGGGTTCATCCAAGGGTTCTCCCACAGGTGTAGTAAGTTGATATGCCCCAGAACCATACTTAGTTGTAATGACATAGAGACCCAACCAATTAGATTCAAATTTTCCTTTCTTTTCTTGGTCTTGCTAAGTACACTAATTCTCTTTAAGCACAAGATCACCAACCTAAAACTTTTGAGGATGAAATTTCTTATTATAGTTTCTCTTAAGTCTATATTGATAGGCTTAAAGATGATTTTAGGCATTAAGATGTTGTTCGTCAAGAAGCTCCAACTAACTTAAGCGGGAAACACAATACTCCTTAACATCAATCAAGTTCTTCAAAGAAACGCAAAGTGATGGGAGTTCAACCTCAATCGAAAAGATAACATCGATGCTATATACAAGTGAATATGGAGTAGCACCAATTGGGGTACAGATAGAGGTGTGATAGGCCCAAAGGGTGGGATTGAGATGAAGGTGCCAATATCAACTAATATTATTGACAACTTTTTTCAAGCTTTTGATCAATGTTTTATTTGTCACTTCATCTTGGCCATTACCTTGAGGGTAATAAGGCATAGACCAATAATGTTGGATATGTAAATTTTTGTATAAGTGTCTCACATACTAGTTTTTGAATGGATTTTTGTTGTTGGTTATGATGGTGGAGGGAATACCATATTTGCAGAGAATATGGTATAGGATGAATTTGGATATCTGGGTCCTAGTGATGAGGGAGAGTGGAATTTCTTCCACCCATTTGGTAAAATATTTTATGGGGGTAATAATGAAGATATGGCCATTGGATGAGGCAAGGTAAATCTTGTCGATTAGGTCTAAAACCCACTACGAAAAAGGGCCATGGTGAGGAAATTGGTTGCAGATCCGAGCATGGATTAAATTTGCATGTTGCTAACATGGTATACATTTCTTAACAAACTCATAGGCATCATGTTCCATAGTCAGCCAATAGTATTCAGTTCTAAGAATATTTTTTGCAAAGGCTATTCCATTAGTATGTGCTCTACAAACACCACTATGTACTTCTTGTAATGCTAACTTGAATTTTGAATCATTTAGACATCGAAGAAGAGTACCATCATATCCTCTATGATAAAGGGTGTCTCCTTGGATAGTATAATGAGTAGCGCATTGGATAAAGGATTTACATTGATTGTGGGTTAAATCATATGGAAGAGTGTTGTCGCAAAGGTATGTGTAAACATCATGGTACCAAGGAGATTGGGGACCAGCAATCTCACACACTATCTTTGTTTCAGGAATGTCATAGGTTGGTACCAACAATTTCTCAACTAAAAATTCATAGTCAATTTGATCATGAGGCATGTTTATGAGAGACCCAATGGTAGCCATAGTATCAATGGCTTTATTCTATAGCCTAGGAACTTGTTCAAACTGAATGTGGCTAAAATATTTCTTGAAATTCATCGACCATACACTTATATGGAAAAATATTATCATCCTTGGTTTAGAATTCATCATTGATTTTTTTAATTATAAGTTGGGAGTCCACATAAACATGTAGACGGATGATGTTCCATTGAACAATAATTCATAGTCTAGTGATCAGAGCTCCGTATTCTGCAATAATGTTCATGCACGGGTATGATATTTTGAATGACTTAGGGATAAGACCCATCAAAGTAGAGCTTCCACATGTCTTATTTTGATATGGTAAACACATACTCATCAAGAAATCCAGCTACCAAAGGATATGCATCAACTAAGGGAGCATCAGCTAACTAATCAGCAATAACCTATCCTTTGATTACTTTGTGATCCACATATTATATGTCAAATTCGCTCAATAACATGACCCACTTAGCCATTCTATTGGTTAATGAGGTTCTAGACATCAAATACTTAATTGGATCCACCTTGGATATGAGCTTGATTGAATGGCTAAGCATATAATGATGAAGCTTTTTAGAACTGAAGACAACCATGAGACAAGATTTTTCCATGGGAGTATATTTGAGTTCATACGCAACTAGTGTGTGGTTGATATAGTAGATGGCCCTTTATTTCCCATTCTCATCATGTTGAGCCAAAATTTCCCCCAGTGCAACATGTGTAGTGGAAATATACAACAACAATTATTTTCCCGCAATAGGAGGCATTAGAATGGGAGGATTGGCAAGGTATTTGTTGATCCTATCAAAGACCTATTGGCATTCTGAATTCCATTTTAAGAGTGTGTCCTTACAAAGGAGATGAGTGAATGGTTGACACTTTTCTGCAAGCTGAGCTATAAAATTCTAGATTGATTGTAATTTACCCTGTAGACTTCTCAACTATTTTAGATTCTTTGGTGGGGACATTTCCATGATAGCCTTGAATTTTGTTGGATCAACTTCTATACCATGTTTGGAGACAATAAGGCCCAAAAGTTTACCTAAAGTGACATTGAAGACACATTTCTTAAGATTTAACCTCAACTGATACTACTCTAATCTATTAAATATTTGTTTTAGGACCTTGGTATGCTCTTCTCTATTCTTTGATTTTCCTAATAGGTCATCCACATAATCCTCCATTATGATATGAATGAGATCATGGAAAATAATAATCATGGCACACTGATAGGTTGCCCCTACATTCTTCAAACTAAAGGGCATCACATTATATTAGAAGGTCCCTTAAGGAGTGGTGAAATTTATTCTATGTTGATCTTTAGTTGTAATCTTAATTTGATTATAGCCAAAAAATTCATCCATGAGGGATAGCATGGCATGACCCATTGTAAGATCAACAATTATGTCAATGTTAGGCAATGGGAAGTCATCTTTGGGATAGGCTTTGTTAAGATCTATAAAATTAGTGCATATGTGAATACCCCCAACGGGTTTGGCTACAGGAACAATGTTGGAGATCTAATCTAAATAGTCAATAGGCCTAATAAATCCAGCTGCCAATAGTTTCTCTAGCTCAACCTTGACAAGTAAGGCCACTTGTGGATGTATCTTGCATAGATTTTATTTGATAGGTTTCACATCTAGGTGATGCATGACAAGTGCAGGATCCAATCCAAGCATATCAGAATAAGCTCAAGCAAAATTTATGAAGCCTTCTTTGAGCAACTTAGAAAACACCCGGTATTCATATTCGATTAAATATTTGGCTACATATGTGACTTTAGGCTCAGCCTCAGTTCCCATATTTATCTCTCTAGTCTCTTCAATCAAAATAGAATATCTCTCAAACCATTAAGTACCCATATGGGGAAGATGAACATCCCCATCCTCTAACGTCTTAGGGAGGTTTTCATTAGAAGATACACCCTTTATTTTTATTTTTGATGGATCTAGAAGTGCCTTAGGGAGGTTTTCACTAGAAGATCCTTTGTCATTTTTTTGTTTTCTATTTTTGCAGTTAGGTTGCTCATCTCCCCCAAAGTAGATACCATAATCTTCTTCTAATCCCATAAAATGCATATATGCCTCTTCGAAAGGGGGAACATCGATGGGTGTTGTACCTCATTGGTCCCAACCCATTAGCTCGGGGTGGTGGAGGGAAAGTCTTATAGTGAAGATGGAGGTTGATCTGAATAGTGACAAGGCATCCAAGTCATTGTAGGAGAGTATGATGTTTTCTTATTTTGGGATGTCTTCAAGGATATCATGTTTTGCATTAACATTGTTCTACGTACTAGGTGATGATGCAAGTTATTTTTTCTTTTGATCATAACCAAGCCTTTGGTGCTTTGTACAGGTTGTTAGATCAATAGGCATGTGCATTCCTTTCTCATTCATACCTAATCCTCCTCCCTGATAGTTGACCTTTTGTGCTAACTTGTGAGCTTGTGGATAAACCTCTTGAAAAAAAAATTCTAGCAGAGGAGGTGAAGGATCAGGTTCTTTTGTGTATACCCATTGACTGATATCATCATCAAGCTACTTTTGTGCTAAGGTTCCTAAGGACTGAAAGGTGGTAGAACCCACGTTCTTGGAGCTCAATTTCTTGGTTTTTGGCTCCTCTTGCTGTGGAGGTATTGATAGTTGGACATGTTTGTGTGGAGAGAGTGGTATTGTGCCCACATTGACTTCAGTATGTATTTCATATTCTCCACATCGATTGTCAATTATCTTGATCTTAGCAATAAAGGATTGAAGTATGAAAGATGGGGTGGGTGATGAAAGGAGTGTGTCAGGATCAACATGAGATGAGTATGGAGTGGTATTAGAAGGCCCAACCTCAACTCTAGGAAAATGTCGAGAATGGGGGAATGAAGCCTCAAGAGCATGATAGTACTCAAAAGAGTGAGGATTGGCTTGAATGGTGACTTCAATGCCATTATGCAGAAACTTAAGGCATTTATGGTATGTGGAAGGAATGGATTGCATGAAATGTATCCATGGATATCCAAGGAGGATATTGTATGGTAGTTCAAGATCAAGAACATTACAAGTTGTATTGTTGGTCCAATTTGAATAGGAAGGTAAATGGTGCTTTCTAAATCTCTCTTTGCATTGTCATAGGCTTTAATGGTGATCACTTGATTTTCTAAATTAGTATGAGTGTACCCCACCTATTTTAATTTAATGAACTTTAATTTACATAAGTTGAGGGAAGATCCATTATCTACGAAGACTCGATTAACCTTATGCCTAGCAATGAGGACCTCTATATGAAAAGCATGATTATGAGTTGGGTCAATGGGAGGCGTATCATTCTGACTAAATCCCAACTGATAAGTAGATGACAAGTGTCCTACAAGAGCTTTATATTGAGTAGGATCTCTATCATTGGGTACATGGGTGTCCTGCAAAGCTTTGGTTATGATTTCTTGATGTATGTGGGAAGACTAAAAAATCCAAAATAGATATTTGCATTGGATTCTTTCCTGGGTGATCAAGAATATTTTATTATTGGTTTATAGGAGGTGGCTAGGATAATGTGGATGATCCTAAAACTGATATGCATGTTCTACATGTGGTAACATCACATTGAGGGTATTTTCCTTTTATGTGGATCATAGAAACATGTGGATCTACTTGATTGATACAACCAAGGATATTGTTATAGTTGAAAGGAACCTTGTTATAATTGATATGTTAGTGCTTTTGTTTTGGCCATTGTTATTAGATCCAGTGTTTGTATTAGATCCTTGGTCATGCTTAGGAAAATCATTTTGGAATATTTTTAACTGATCATTAGACTATGTAGATTGGTTTTCCTCAACAATAATATCTCCTCAATCAATGAGACCTTGGATATAGTTCTTGAGCTCCATATACTTATTAGTAGAGTGACCCTTAATCCTATGGTAATCATAATACTCATTATCCTTGTACCAATTTGGGTTTGGTTTTAATTTATTGAAAGATTGCATAACTGGATAGGTGACAGTGTTGGCTTGAACCAACCTTCTAAAGACTGCATCCAAGGGTTCTCTTAAAGGATTGAAGGTGTGTTTGGAATTCCCTTGGTTGATTGGATTGAGTGGGAGGATGTGGTGCCCCTTGAGGCACATTTATGACATTGTCTATTGGTTGGGTTGGTATGTTTTGATGTTGTTAAGAGCTGTTAGCTACATGGACATGTTTGGTATTAGTGACACCATCATTCATCTCATTCTTGTTCTTTTTCTAGTAGCGATACTTATCATTAAACTATTTATCTTTATCATCCTTATAGATTCTGACCAACCCCTTGGCAATGAGAGCATTTTCAATAGTGACTCCCTTCTCTATGACCTCTACAAAGGTGGATGTGAAATGAATACACAAGTTATAGGTCATCTTAGAATGCAAATTCTCAACAAATATATTAACCAATTCCTTTTTAGGAAGGCTACATTTAAGATGACAGGCTTGGGCTTGCCACCTTTGCAAATAACTGGAAAATGTTTCACCAACATTTTGTTTTTTTCATTAGGTCCATGGTATTCACATCCTTCTCCAAGTTATAGGAGAAATGTGTTACAAATTTTTATGATAAATTAGAAAAGGTAGAAATAGACCCACGAGGGAGGTGCAAAAACCACTCTAACGCTTGTCCCCTAAGCTATGAGGAAAAAAAATTTAGAGATAGTTATCGTTATATAACACCTCCTGGAAATGCATATAGGATTCTTGTAGATGATCTCGTGGATCTCCCCTTCCTTTATATTTGTCAAACTTTGGAATTTTGAAATGTTTGGGAAAGGGTGTAGTGGAAACTGATGGATCAAATGGATATGGACAAATTTCATCAAATTTGAAGGAATTTTTGGATGAGGTTCCTGCTTGTAAGTCCTTCAAACCAAATTTCATTTCTTCCCATTCTTTGTTCACGAGTGTTGATGAGGAAGGGGCTACCGGATTGGATTGATATTAAGGATAAAAATTACTATATGGTGGCGGTGGTGGAAGAGATTAATAAAGGGATGGATTAATGTATGTGGACATGGGTTGAAGATAGGACAATTGTTGTCAATATTGATTCGGATACTTTTTTATTGTGATGGTGGGGGTTGATAATATGATGATGATGAGGGTTGATGTTGTGGTGGGGCTTGTGGAATACCTCCATAAGATAAAGGAGGTTGTGATGGATGGGTTTGATAGTAGGTTGGATTAAGATGGTAGTTATATGTTTGTTGTTGTGGATTATATGGTAACAATTGTGGATTGGATTGTTACTAAAAGGTACTTGATGAGGGTTGTTGTGGATTGATGTATGTTTGATGTTGAGGTTGTTTTTGTGGATGGTATTGTTGATGTGGAGTAGAAAGAGGTGGAGGTGGAGGTGTTTGATGATACACATCCTACATGGAAATCTCCACAAAAGATTATGATTGAGGGTGTTGATGATAGTCTGGTAAAAATAGTGAAGTGGAGGATTGGAAAATGCATGTGGTGGTTGTTATTGATGCTGGGATGATGGTTTTCCTTAGGGATTTGATGAAGGTTGTTGTTGTTGATACAACAGTTTTTACAGTGGATCTTGTGATGATGATGGTGCTTGTTGTTGATAATAGGAGGGTGGTTTTTGATAGGATAGAAATGGTGGATTGGGTGGTGGATGAATGGAATGAATAGGATTGAATTGAGGCATTTGATTTATGGGAGGTGGAACCTAGAATGAATATAGGACTGATGTATTGTAAGTCTTGTAAATTGGTTGTGTTTGAATGAGAGGAACATGAGGGGGTGTTGAAGCTAAGGCATTAGATAGATTACCCCCAATATTTCTTGAGAGTGATGGATGAGTGGGTTTTTGAGGTGGTTGTTGTTGGATATTTTGCAGGACCAAATTCTAAGATTTTGGTAAGTAGCTCCATGAGCATTGATGAAATCTAATCCAATCTTGATGGATGTAATTTGGATAGGAGAAGGGGGAATCTGCACACACACATCATTTCCCAATCTAGGTCGGTACCATGAGTCTTGGGGAGGATTGTGGGGAACTTGAGAGACTAGAGGGGGTTGTGAGGCCTAAGAATATTGAGGGTCTTGAGGTGTCGAAGGTCCAATCATACCAATGTATTGTGACATATCAAACCTAGGTGGTGGTTCGGTACCTCGCATGAGAAATGAAGCAAGGATTCTATCTGATCATTCAACAATGATACGGTCAGTTATCATGCATTAACTAAATTGCTAAGATACTCCTCAAAAAATAATAGGTTGATTGATTATCCCCTACCCAAGAGAAGCTCAAGGATGACTTGATTTTGGGAATTGAATTGTATTCAATTGTTGGGACCCTCTGTTAGTGGGCAGATTGGGAAGATAATGTGATTGATGAGCTTGTGGTTGTTGTTGTCATTGTTCTATTTGTTGCTTAGCCTATAACCGGGTGACAACGGGCATTAAAGTGAGGATGATCAAATGGAAAAGATGATGTAAGACCCTAGGACAAGACTAGATGATTATGATTAGATGAATGTTTAATGAATTGATTAGATGGTTGATTGATTGATTTGGAGGATAGATTAGTTTATTGATTAGATTGGATCGATAATTGGATGTTTGATAGGATGCATGATTGGATTGGATAGACGATCGATCGATATAATACCCCTAATTAGATCTAAGAACCAAATTTGATGATGATTAGATTGATTGTCACTTGAGGTAGCCTTACATTCTCAAGCAAGCTAGACAATTATGATGATAATGATGATGATGATGATGATAATGATGATGATGATGAGATTGGAAATGAGTGTACTTGAGATAGGAAATGTTCTCAAGCATGATGGATGATTATGGCACAAAATTTCCCCTCAACTGAAGAAAATTGATAAGGTCGATGATGATGACTAACTCAGGATAAATTGTGCTCCTAAGTAAGCATGAATGATAATGATGACAAGGATTGGTAGACTGGTTGATTCAGATGTAAATTTTCTCAAATTGATGTCTAGGGGGATAGGATTGGATGTTTGATGCTAGAAATGATTAATATGGATGTCTTAGGATGTCCTTGTGTGATCAAACGGATCATATGATGACCTTTGGAAAATTTGACTATATGAAAATGGAGATTATGGAAGATTAGATGATGATAAAAATGTTTTGATTATAGGAGTGGACTTGGAACAATGTAGGCTTTCAATGGTCAAAGGGATTCACTCTCTGGTTTTTCTATGGGGAGCGGATTCACCCAGGAACAAAGCATATTCACCTCTATAGGTGGTACAAATTCCTATTTGTGGAATCACCTCTGCAGGTATTGCAAATGCTTATTAGGGTGAACAAATTCACCTATGTTCAAATAACCTAGACAGGGCATGGATGAGAATAGTAGAATCACCCAAGAATAGAGAAAATTTTCCAAAGGGGATGAATGTATGAATGGAAAATGTATACACCTATGAATAAAGTGTAAATGCCTATCAAGGATGACGATTGTATAGACATGGATGGTGGATTCACCCAAGAACATAGCATATTTTCCTATGAAGGACTATGATGGTATGGATGGGAATGGAAATTTCACCCAAGAATAGTGTATTCGCCTTTCAAGGGTGAAAACTAGGATGTCGATGCAAACATTCATCAAAAAAGAGGATTTTCCTCTCTAGAGAGTGGATTCACCTATTGGGGATGGCTGGCCAATAGGATTGGACTGGGCTAAGAAGCACAAACTCCCCTTAAAGAGAGGATTCACCCATCAGTAGAGCGGATATGCCTTTGAAGGATAGAGGGACTTGATGTTAAAGGATAGACCAAAAAATCAACAAGCAAGGTGAAAGATAGACTCATGACCAAACAAGCACTGATCTCACACAAGAAAACATGTCATATTGCACAATCCTAGAATTAGTCAAAAGGTTTTATAAACTTGATGTAGGCTCGCCAACCTAGGGGGTTAATACTTTGTGATACTCGGGTGGAGCACCCTTTCTCACAAAGGTGGATAGGTAGAGATTCAGTGACATAGGTTCGTCAATAAATTCCATAGGAACACCTTCTCTCTCTCTCCTCAGGAACTATCAAAGTTCACCCAAATATTTCTATCTCAACCTAAGGGAGTATGTGATGAGTAGCTTCAAGGTATGATACGCATACCTTGCACTACATCAAGTCGTGGCTAAAATATGGGTCTTAAACTAGACTACACAAGAAATCTCATGCATCCTCTAAACACTAGGAGGGTGTGTGAGGCCCATCCTAAACACCAGCCCATCACAAGCATGGGTCAGGAACTTTCAGTGAGAAATCTCAAACCAACCCTTCACGCCTAACTTGGAATCACCCAAGTATCAACGCTCCACTAGACACGATGCAACTGGATTGGGGTGCAAATTTCATTCTCCCCCATTTATATACCTTGTCGATTCACATGGTTGAGGTGTCTATTAGGGTGATGAAATCCCAAGCAGGCCTCCTAAAGGGAAGGAAATACTAGATGTTTATAATCCCCATGCTCACACATAGTGCAAGGGGAGAGCATACCTGTACTAGTACCTCCTAGGTTGACTCACACTGGACTTGAATTGAGTTGTGATTTTTTATCCCCGGGCTCACAATGTGATGCAAGGGGAGAGCATACATCAACAACTAACTCCAAACATGGCAAGCAATAAATTGACCTTTTAAGTGTGCCTAGCTAGTATGAAAAATACTTACGAATTCTTCGATTAATCATCCTACAAACAAATGTTAGTAGTTTTATCCACCAGTCTTGGACATACGTAAAGTTGCAAACACTAGATGCTAAACATAAGCACAACCAAACAAGTGAGTAGGTTATTACTAAACACAAATTGAAATGAAAGTTTTGGAAAAAAATTGCATACATAAGGTATACCTCAAATTTTCCCCTTGACAAAGCGGACACGCCTCTATAATCTGTTGCAGGATCACCTTTGAAAGTTGTAGGTTCACCTTTATATGAAGCTAATGTATTCGCTTATAAATCCCACAAGTTCGCTTGTGAAGGTTGCATGTTCACCTCTATGGAGGTCCTGGGTCCTTTGCTCATAGTTTCACCTCTATTTCTTTCACATTCGCCTATCTAGGAGTTGAGTTCTTTGGGTTAAAGATGAGTTATGTAAATCAAGTTCACCCCTAGGGCAGTAATGCATTTTTTAGATCAGAGGTGGATTCGCCTTTGTAAGGCTAATGAGTGGGTTCCAATGTATATTTTCCTATGTGTTGGAGAATACACCTCTATGGAGTTGAGGGGTTATCTCTTTTGGACACTTAAGTGCAATCACTCATCAAGAGTTATAGGTTCACCCTAGAGATCATGGATTCGCCTGTATGGCATATTCGCCCCTGTAACCTAAAATTTGAACCTACAAAACTTAAAACAACATAAAAATATCAAATGGACCCATGACGTGGGTCCTACCAAGTGTTCCAAAAATGTGCACAGTGTTCCTAGTCTACGAAAATACAATGAAAACAACTAAAATCATGCAAATACTAAAATCAAAGACAACACTCAAGATTGGGCTAGTTGAAACTAAAACAATAAAATGAAGCTTAGATATCACCTTCTTTGAGTTTGGTTTCCTTGTTTTCCCTTGATAATGCTTGATTGTGTACTCCATTTAAGATTTTGATAGCATAACACTTCAAAAATGCATGATTGTGGGTGCAAAATAGATGTGAAGGATGGGTTTTTGATGGATTTTGATACAAAAACTATGGAAGAATGATGCAATGTGAGAGAAAGAGCTAGTGTATGTTCTTGAGAGCTTGAATGCATGAATGAAAAATTACTAAGTCTTTTTCCTTAGTCATTTGAAGGAAAAGGAAATGGAGGGCTAGGATTCAATCTAGGAATTGGATCTAAGAACTCTTGAGCGGATGACATGTGTCATCTTAGGGGGGTGAGAAGTGGTGATGTGGCTATAAGGTGAATGAAAAGTGGAGGTAAGTAAAAAAGGGAGGACTTGTCTTATCCTCCCCAAATCATGGAGAGGATGTGACAAGTGAGGAATTTAAAATTCCTCCAAAAATCTCTATAGAATTTGGAGGCAGTCTTGGGAAGACCAAATGGAATTAAAAATTCCATTTGTAAGGTCCTAGGGATTGGAGTGGAGATTAAAAATTATTTTTAATTCTTCTAGAGGCTTAGGGAAGATAAATGGGAATTTAAAATTCCACATAGTCTTATGGGGGAATAAATGGGAATTTAAAATTTCTTGGGAAGAGGGGTGACTTCTCCAAAAAGGGAAGGAGTTAATGAGGGTTGACTTGGGTACATATGTCATAATTGGCATTAGGATTAGGTTAGGATAATTAATCATCAATTAAGGTTTGTTCTTGAATAATAATCAAAGGATTAAGGCAAGTGGGAGGTTATGGAGGATGTGACACTAAACCTGATTAAGGAATGTGCACACCCTAATCACAGATCAATTAGGTTAATCAGGAATAAGGAGGGATTATGGAGGATGTGACAAGAGGAGAGATAAAAGAGGTGAATTAAAAATAGATTTTAATTCATATTGGATAAATGACAAGATTAAATAAATTAGCATATTTTTTTTAATTTTGAGAGGAAAGAGGGTAAATTATTTAATTGAATAATTAAACACTTTTAGAGAACATTAGGAATAAGGTTAATATTAATTAAGCATTGAAATTATTTAATTATTATGGCTATGGATACGAAATAGATGAAATAGGGGGAGAAAATGACCACATGGGAATGGTCAAATTTAGATGTCTACAAATTCTACTACCAGTTTTGTCAATTCTACTACAAGAATAGAGTGATAGGAATAGAGTGACAAGAACAGACAAGCAAGATTTTTGTTTTCAATGGTAACTTTTAAATCACTCAAAATATTTATCAAAAGGTAGTCCTATGCAGGAAAAAGGAAATACAAAATTTAGCAACTAAAATGGAAACTGCATACACTCATCAAACCATTCTTATCCATGATTTATACATAAACATAAAATTAAAACAATAACCATGCTAATAAAAATGCTTAAAATAAAAACATAATAAAAGATCACCATTTTTTTCAAGGAGTGGGCCCTTCCTCCTGGTCTACAAGGTGATTAGAAAATGATACTGCAACACTCCTTACTTCAAAGAATCGATCATAATTTTGAATATATTTTTAAATTAAGAAAGATTATCTTTTAACATGCAAAAAGACATATATAAGAGTTTGCAGCTAAAGTACTAAACATAGCCAATTTGGTTATGTGGCCTACAACCTATAACTATAAGAAGAGTTTTCAAATTACAACCAAAGATATTATAATAAAAAAATAACTTCATGGTTATGCAAATACCACACAAAGATCAGCTTTAACTCGCATCATTGGCTTGAGATCATACCTGCATCATAAATATTTATGTTTAATTCCTTCATGTCACTAGCCACCGAATGGAGATTAGTATCCCTATAAATTAACAACATAAATTGTCTTTTTAAACATACTAAATAATTTTATTCTTTATGGTAATTAATGGCACAAAATGGGAAATAAAAGGTAAATAGGAATAGACATGGGAAAGGAAGAAGAGATTAAAATAGAGAATATTTTTCTCTCGTCATTTTCCCCCAACTGAAGGAATTTGCATGTCCTCATTTAAGGTTGAATTTGAATCCAATTTATTTGTTGTGGTTGTGATTTCATTATACCAAGCTACCCTTAAGTCTTCTATCCTTTGTTCATGTTCATGAATGGACATGTGAATTCTCTATATTTGGTCAAGTGACCAATTTCTTCCTTTAATCTATCAATGTCTTGACTTTATTTTTGACCCATTACAGTAGATTCATGTAGTTGTTCTTGTAGCTTCCGATTTTCAGCTTTAAGTTGATTGACCATATCTAACAACCCTCAAATTTCTTCCCTCTATTTGAGGATATCTTGTCCAGTTTTCTCTAGGGAAACATTTAAATATGGTTGTTCCAAGTCATGAGTCCTACTTTCCTATTGATTTTGCATAGCAAATTCATAGAGTTTCTACTCATTATTGCTTATAGGTGAACCCTTTTCTTTCTATGAAATGTGTGTGTCCTTGATTGGTTCTTTTGTGTCCATTTGATTTTAACCTTTTTCATCTGGCTCAGGTAAAGTCCATTTTTTTTTTAGTGTAGGGGTGTTATCTTTAATAGGAGTGTTCTCTGAATCAAGAATATCTTGATTGATATCTTTATATGGAGGAATATCCTCTTGATCAATAATATATTCATAGTAGGAGAATTCTCTTGACCAGGGATATCTTCTTCCTTTGTATGAGCAGGGGAATCGTGGGCAACTCTCATTTGCTGCTCCTTTTTCTTCTGCCTTCTTTACCTTTGTTTCTCTCTACTCATATGATCCCTTCCTTTCATTGGAGTTGTATCCAAAATTTCTATATCAGAATCATTTTCTTCCCCTATGAAACCATTCATTGAGCTTGCTACTATTACAAGGTTATGAAACTTATACGTAGAATCAATGGCCTACTTGTGTTTTCTTTGGCTACTTGCATCTAAGGTTTGTAGGGTAGTTATTCCAATGTCCTTATTATCACATTTTGTGTGTACAATGTTATGAATTTCTACATTCAGAGGTCTCTTCCCCTAGGTTTCGGCTACAAGAACTTCATTCTAGGTTTGTTGGTTTGTGGGAGCATCAGAAACGGTTTTCATGTTATCTAGATTTTCATGTTATCTAGAGGCCAAGCTACCAGATTCTTCCTCTTCTTCTATGTTTTGGGAAAAAAATTCCCAATCTAGAGGAGGTGTGGTCGTTTTTAACCCATTCATGACCAATTTTTTTATCAAATTGTGGCTTTCCCAGTCTAGACTTCTTTGCAAACCCATAACAAGGAATGAAATAAAAACTAGGGAACATTTACTAGAAATGCATTATGCAAATGCAACATGAGCTGAAAATGATGAGAAAATACAAACACATACCTCCCTTCATAGGTAATATACTGGATAACAAATTTGGCAACGTCATTCCAAGGTTTAGGAAGAGTAGCTCATCTAGTGCCCTGCCTATGTACCATCTTGACCAATTCACCCCTTTGTAAAAATTGTTTGTACACAGGTTTGAGGTCTTTCACCCTGTTGTATCTACTAGGGAAGAAATATTCTCTTATTTGTGAGAGCTTGATAACTTGGACAACAATTTGAATGGTGCTAAAGAGTGAAATAACCCTCAAAGTAACCTAGTTATTATGGAACCACATTAAAAATTCATTAGCAATTTAATCATTATACCCAAATAACTTTTGTCAGTAGACATGCTAGTGAGCTTGCTTAAAGATTTGGTATGCTTCTTTACAGGGTTTTAATTCTTGCATGGATGTTGGTTCTCAATGAGTGTGGGTTCCTCCCATGGTTGTGGCAAGAATTTTGTAGACTGTGACAGGCTCAATTATGGTAGTTGCTATAGGCTCAAATTGGCTTATGATGGTTTATCGTAAACAGTAAGAAAATAAAATGGCTATCATTTACCAATCATGATAAGCTAAATGGTATAAGGAAAGGGATTGGAGAATGTGGTATTGGAAAATTTGGATGTGACAGATTTTGTGTATCCCATAAAGTGTGGATGTGACAAGAAGTTATTTGCATACTCTATAATGAAGACAAAGTAAGGTAGAAGATTTCTCATATAATATGGAATGATGTCACAACCCCCTAGTTGGATTGTGGAGTCTCGGGTCATGCCAATAATTAATAAAGAAAATAAATGTATTTAATATGATTAAAATAAATAAAATAATACAACTCAATGTTGAAGTGGTGGCTAGTGTAGAAATGGGTAGCAGAAGACGTGGCCAGCATGACCAAAAAATGATGAGAGATTTCGTTGGGGTCGCCAAATGTGCTCCATATGTATTTTGACATACATTTCACCATCAAATGAAATGATGGTGAAAATTTTCCACAAGCACGAGGTTGGAAATAATTTATGTGTCAATAAAAACATGTGACATGTGTGTAGTAGTTGAAAGTGATCAGCAAAGCCAAGCCAATATGGAAGAATGAAACCTCTTGTAAAAATGGCGACAAGAACTATAAGGTTTCTATAACATACCTTCCAAAAGAGAAAATCGCATGAAATATATATTGATTGATATTGTATTTTTTTTTTAATTATTATTATTTTTGGCCAATACACAGTCGCTGGAAATCCAATTTCCAGTCATGTACCGCCTTGAGGCACCAGAAATCTGATTTTCACCACTAAGTTATTTATGCCAATTACAACACGCCAGAAACCCGATTTTTAAATGGTAACCATCTAACAATGTCTGAGGGTTTTCATTGCTATATTTTATTTTATTATTTATTGAAGCACCTAAAAGGTACTTAAAAAGGCGACAAGAACTCGTTCAAAGAAATTGAGTTCCATCTTCAGATTGGAAATGAAATTGTCTTCCGTGATAGGCCACTTATACAACTTGAGATAATGGACATTAACTACAAGGGTTGTGCGATCAGAGCCCATAGTGTGAATCTTGACCCCGCCATTGTCATAGAAAATCTCAATCTCATACAGTCCTTGCCACCTGGTATGGAATTTTCCTTTAAAATCCTAAAACCTAGAGTCATACAAAAGTGCCTAGTCTCTTGGCTGAAAATATCACTTACAAATGAAATGATCATGCCAAAGAGCACTTTGTTGTTGGACTACTTATGTATGAAAGAGAGCTTATTGATACATTCCATTGAGAGAATGGAGTTGTTCAATTTTGGCCTTTTGAGTATCAGTAAGATCTAATCCCAATTCTAAAGTAATATGTAAAGTTTTAATTTCAAACTCAATAGGCAATACAACCCTCTTATCATAGACAAGTTCATAGGGTGTGAGACCAGTGGTGATCTTTCATGTTGTCTAGTAAGCCCATATTGCTTCAAGAAGTCAATCTACCCAATCTTTGTGATGAAGTTCTATTGTTTTGGTAAGGATATTCTCAAGTTCTTTATTGGTTAATTATACCTAGCCATTGGCTTGCGGATGATACAAAGAAGACTTGCGATGTTGAATTTCCTGTTCATGAACCTGAGCAGTAATTAGCTCATATGTGAATTATGGCCCTTTATATATTACAATCTCCTTTGGTACCCTGAACCTTGTGAAAATATATATGTATAAGAAATCAACAACCTTAGTATCCCTTGTGTGTTTGAGAGCTACAACTTTGACCCAATTGGTAACATAATCAGTGCAAACCAAGATGTAATCTTTATTTATAGATGGAGGATTGATATGACCCACAAATTTTAAACCCCATTTTTCAAAGGGTTTAATAGATAATTGAGGTTGTAAATGAATTTCATTTAAATGCATGGATTAGCCCATGCATTGATATTTATCACAATGATGAACATGTTGCTTACAATCCTTGTGAATTGTGGGATAGTAATATCCAACAGTAAGAATCTTATTGGTTATCCTTTGGGATGAAAAATTTCCTCCACATGGTTCAATATGACATGCATGAAGTATATTGAAGGCATCATCTTTAGCTACACAACAACACATGACATTATCAATGCTAGTGTGGAAGAGAATTCCATTGATCCATGTGTACTGACCACTTAGTCCAACAAGTTTCTAACAATCTCTAGGAGTGAAATGTGTGGGAGACTTGCAAGTGACTAAATAGTTTGTAATATCTTCAAACCATAGAATTTAAATCAAAATTATAAAAAGATGCTCATCTAGAAAAGCAATGTCAAGTGGTACAGTTTCATCCTCACATTGTAGCCTAGATAAGAAATCTACAACAACATTCTCATGACCAATCTTCTCAAGTATAGTAATGTCAAATTCTTGTAATAATAATAACTATCTAATAACTCTACCAGTAACAAGTTTATTCATTAAAAATTAGATTGTTGAATAATCAGTATGAATAAACACTTTGTATTCAGTAATATAATGACAAAATTTATTAACTACATATACTACTGCTAAAAATGCATTTTCAGTGACTATATAATTTACCTCAACACCTATGAAATTTGTGCTCACGTAATATATGGAATAGAAGAGTGCATCCTCTTTCTAGCCTAGTACAACTCCCATGGAAGTATCTAAGGCATCAATATGAAAATGAAATGTTAATTCCCAATTTGGTCCACATAACACTCATGTGTTAACAAGTTTTTCCTTGATAGTCTCAAAGGCCTATTGACATTATGTTGTCCATGAGAAGGTATTATCCTTGCCTAACAAGACAAAAAGTGGTGAGGAAATTTTACTAAAATTTTGAATAAACCTTCAATAATAACCAACATGTCCTAGAAAATTGTGAACATCTTTTTGACAAGTAAATGTAGGTAAATCTTGAATTATTTGTATCTTTTTAGGATCAACCTGAATTCCTTTAGAAGAAATATAATGACCTAACACTATACCTTTTGTATTAGAATATGAATTTTTTCATGACTAAGGGATAGATTAGTGTCTTCACATCATTCAAAAAAAAAATTAAGATTTCCTTTAGCTTCTTCATAAGTGTTTCCATATATAGTAAAATCATTCATATAAACTTCTACACAATCATGAATAAGATCGGCAAAAATACTCAAAATTTCCCTCTAAAAAGTGGGAAGGGCATTACATAAATTGAAACGTACAACATTGTATGTAGATGTTCCCCAAGGACAAGTAAAAGTAGTTTTATCTTGATCTCCAGGTGCTATTTGAATCTGATTATATCCACTAAAACCATCTAAGAAGGAAAATAACTTTTTAGCTGCAAGAGTATCAAGAACTTGATCAATAAATAGAAATGGAAAATGATCCTTTTTAGTTTCTTTATTAAGAGATCTATAATCAACACAGATTTTCCACTTACCATTCTTTTTAGGTACCACAACCAAAGGAGAGGCCCATTGACTATATGAGATTGGGTAAATGAAGCCTACATTTAATAATTTTTGCAATTCCTCTAACAAATTCTATATATATGTGGTGTGTGCAAGTGTCCAAATGTATGCCATGTATGTCCTGTTATTCCCATGCAAATGCAACTTTATGAATTTGTAACATGGAAATTAGGTCTTAAATTTGTGCAATGCTCAAGTGTGGGTTGATATTAAGTGTGTGACCTAGAAAAATTTCCATTGCATGTGATTGTGCAAGAAAAATTATAACAAGTAATTGTGAAGTGGATGGTAAAGACGTTTCAATAAACAAAAATGGGCTAACAAACAATCATGTGGTAATAACTCATGTAATGTGATAAAATGTTTAAGAGATTGTGAATCACTTAGCGAAGGAAATTTTCAAAATAGATAATTACTCCTATACATGAATGAAGGACTAATCTTTCAAAGATATCATTAGATGAATATCAATTTTGAAAGAAATTAGCAAGGATAGTTTCTTCAGATAGTTCATCAATATCAAGACTTTAATAAATTGTTAAAACAAGAAGTGATTCATCCAAGTCATTATCAACCCATAAAGGATCCTCAATCTCCAACAAAGGTTGTACTGGTGGGTAGAATGTTAATTACATTGTTTATTCACCATTAGAGATGACCATGTTGGATGATCAAAAATTAATGAAAGCATTTTTTGTAGCTAACCAAGGCCTTTCTAGAATCAAAGGGTATTCCCCAACTGTATTTTAGGATACAAAATCATAAAGTCGATTGGATACTCCTTGAACCACAAATTTTGAGGGAAAGAGGGGGGTTCTCTTTGCACTTCTAGGGTTTTTCACCTAAAAGGAGAGAGGTATTTCACACCCAAAACTTGGAGGGTTCATTCAATATTAATGTGCTAATGAGTGATGTGTGTGTGATGTGTGTGTGATGTGGAATGTGTCTATGTGCAATGATCTAAATGTAAAAAATTGATAAAAGATATTAACATTTGACTGAAAATTAAGGAAATGTAAAGTGTTTGAAAACATAATGTGATATGTAAACATATGCTAAATGACCTAGAAATGACCATGAAATAAAATGGAAAATTTTACAACTAAAACTGTGCATCTGGAAACTTGTTGAGAATGGAATGAAGATTGGAAATGTTGCTAATGTTAAAATTTTGGCCTACTGGGACACCTCCGCCAAGCTAGGTGACTTAGTCCCAAACCTGAAAAACTGCATCAAAGCTCGTTTCAGCCAAATGGGTATCTAAATATACAGAAAACTCTAGAAAACATGTGTAGTGGGACTAAGTCGCCACTAATGGTGACTTAGTCCACTTTGGATTTTTTGAAAGTTTGAAAGTGGAAATGGAAGCCCTCGGTCTACACTTTCTGCTCCTCCAAGTATTTGGTTCTGAAACTTTGGTTTTTGACACTCTAAGAGACATTTTGTAGATATTTTTCCCTAGTCAACAAGGAGATGCCTTCAACAAGTTTTCAATCCATTCTTCAATGATTTTCAATCCTTCAATGTACCTAAATATGTAAACACACGAGGAGATAAAGAGATAAATGTTGGTTGTTAGGGCATGGGGGTTTGCCTTGATCAAACCCCTTTTAGATAATCAAATCAAATGATGAAATAAGATAATAGAACATGAAATATAAAGTTAGTACCTTTCCATGATGAATGATCTTGAGTTGTTGCAGAAATGGAGGAAGATTTTGTTGGCCCATAGTTGTTGTTGCACCAAAAGATCGACTTGTTAATGCCTGATACAGCTTCCAGAGTTAACGAATCCATGGGAGGCAGTTAGTCCATGTCACAAATCCTGAGGGGAGATTTGACCATCTACCAACAATCTCCCCCTCAGCATTACCCAAGGGGATTCGAACCTAACACCTTTGGCTCTGATACTACTTGTTGGCCCACAGTTGTTGTTGCACCAAAAGATCGACTTGTTAATGCTAGATAGAACTTCCAGATTTAACAGATCCATGGGAGGTAGTTAGTCCATGTCACAGATCTCAAGGGGAGTGTTGACCATCTACCAACAGATTCATCCCTTGAATTACTTAGAAGGATGTCTTGATGACTTAGAATGTAGAAACCCTAGGTTGCTTGAGAAGAATGAGAGATGAGTGATTGAGAAGATTGAGTGAGTGAATAGAATAGAAGAGTTAGGGGTCAAAATGAGAGGAAAACCCTTTTTTTATACATATTGTGCCCTAATTTTTTGAAAATAACACATCACAAGCTGACCTTAGGGTTTAGGAGACAATATCTGGCCAGAATTTTGAGTTAATTTTGATTTTTATGCCAAATGGGACTAAGTCGCCCAAGGTGACAACTTAGTCCACTTGGGAAATTTTGAGTGGATGTCGGGAATTAAAATGTGATTAATATTGTTTAATAGGATTGTCCTCCAAAACACACTTAAGTAGGACCTATGAGTGAATTAAGGGGTCATTTTAACATAAGAAAGGGTCAATTTGTTGATGACAAGCCTAGGAAAGTGTGAGAGTTTGTTACAACTCTTTACAAAACTTTGAAATAAGGCTTGGAAAGGGGTTATTTAGGGGATAAGATGCCAAAAATAGGATCAAATTAGGCACAAAATTATCCTTTTCTCAAAGGTATAAAAATTTTGGTGACACATTTAGCCCCCACTTTAGTGAGAGGATGAACTTGCTTTAAACTCACACTAAAGTAGCCAAATGGTGCCAATGCAAATGGTGAAGAATGAAAAAGATGAAGGAGGCATTCAAGCCACTAGGATTCAAGACCCTAAGTCAAATTGACATAAGTGCAAAAGGACACATTCAAGGGTGAGTGATTTGTAGAAAAACAAGATATGTGATCATGCGATAACAAGAACTGGAAGGAAGAGAAGAAGGAAAGTAAAAAGTTGGATCAAGCTTCGACCATTTGTCCAGCTAGTTGTGGATCAGATCTAGGTTGTTTTTCCAAATATGCATACTCACTCTGAGGCGACGGAACTCTTGGCTATCCGTCGAGTGAGAATTCCAAGAAGGTGAGAAACATACACTCATGGATGGTATGAACTCACACACACACAGGTGGCTATGGGTAAACTCATGCCATTGGCTGGGCTTCCCGCTCAAACCATACCAAATTTATACCTCCTGATAACTTTGATAAGGTGCCGCAAAAGAGAAAATTATTTTTTGTAATGTAAAACATTTGGTGTAAGGAATGTTCAAATGGATTTTTCTTAATTCGTGCAATGTCTCATCTTAAGGAACAACATGCCTAATGTCTCCAAGAGAGGAAAAGTACAAATGGTCTCATCTTTTTTCCAAGAGAGGACAAGTGCAATGTCTCATCCTGAGCAACATTGTACCTAATGTTTCCAAGAGAGGGAATCACAAGAAAAATAAAATCACACAATGAAATGTGAGTGTCGATGTATGCCCCCACTTTAAAGCAGATGCTAACACCATTACTATGAGAAATTTCTTTAAAGTAGAAGAATAATACATGAGAGCTTATTTGGAAATCCCTATGCCAAGTCATATGTTTCTGATAAGCTACGTCATGAAAAGGATAGTATGTCAGATGCGATTCAACTTAAGACATGTCATCCACATCCCAAGCTTGCTCTTATATGTTCATGAAAGGTTAATGATTAGCCAAAAGAGACAATGACAAGTGACATACAAGGACAAGTCTATCTAACCCCTTTCCCCCACTTAGTGCAAGACAAGAGTGAGCCAAAAACATTGATGAAATGTAAGGTAGAGTGAAAATCAATATCAATAGAGGAATGTTTAGCCCCCACATAAGGGAGAGCACCAAACTCCTTGAGATGTTATATTTTAGTACTCAAGGCCTTACAATCATTAGTGGAATGACCATGAACTCTATGATAGACACAAAAGGAATTATTTTAATAGAATTTATTTCGAGTTCATAGCGGAAGGGATATCAAGTGATCTTGGAGGAGTCTTGACAAGATACCTTCTTGATCAAAAGGAGAAGGTGATCCTCTATCGTGTAACAAATATGGGTCTTGCTTAGTATAGGATTTTGTATGCTCCTTTAGAGGAGTGTGTAAAATTCAAATCATTAGTGGGTTGCAGGATGACATTGGCATTAAGCAAAGGCTTCTTTTTTTATTTTGTGTTTTGCAAAGGATCACATTTGAGACCACTAGTGTCAATTAGTTCAGGATGCACTAGTGTGGAAGGTGATTTAGAAGGATGGTTTGGGATGGTGTTGATGTTGGATGAAGGCTTGATGATTTCAATGAAAGGACAATAACCAAGACCATGATTTTTTGTTTGCGTGTTAGGCTCGATAGGGGTGTGGATACCTTGTTTGTTAGCACCACATCCTTTTCCACTATAGCCAAGTTGCTTCATAATCTCATTACCTTTTCCTTAAATATTTTTCAATGCTTTTAGATCGAGTGATTGTTCGTTGTTGAATTTTTTGTCTAAAGTAGTTGAGGTGGATGCTTTCGAAGGATTGACTGAGTCTTGTGGTGACAAGACTGTGTTTCCCTTTTTAGAGTCTTTTTGTATGATCTTGTATTCTCCCTATAAAGGAGGTGTGAATTCTAAGGAACCCCAATCATCGTTTGATAGCTTTGTGACTTGTTCAATATGTTGTTCTTTGTTTGTTGGTTGTACGGGTTCCACTTGTTTGGTCGGTGTTAATGTGTTGAAGGGTTTGGATTTTTTTTGCTCAGGTTGTAAGACACTAAACAGCTTAGGACTGGTGTCAAGTGTGTACACTTTGTTTTTGTAGATGTACTTCATCTTTTTTGAGAAACGATGCCTCAATTACCAGCTTGGACCTCTGTTGTTTCAGACTTGGCAAAAAAAATTAGTTTTATGCCTTTACCGCCATACCACGACGGTCTTCCATTCTGCTCTGGTGATACCACGGTGAAGGGTTTGGTGGTAACATCATTACCACGCACAGTCTCCTTCCTCACCACGGTGGCCACGGTAACAGTCTTTCTGTCAAGCTTGGCAGTTTACCGCCCTACCATAGTGGTCACTCTTTGTGACCGTAGTAGCACGATAAACCATGGTCCTTGTCCATTGGTGGTCTGAAGCTCCACCACTGCCTTACGGCGATGGCCGCGATGAAGCCACCTACGGCTTTGTTAGAGGTTACCACCATACCGCAGATGGTGGATCCACTCACCGTGGTGGCCATGGTGAGACCGCCTGCGATGGTCTTGGTGGTTACTGCCACCACTGTGGTCAGTGAGTTCACTCACCACGGTGGCCGCGGTAAGACCGCTAGCGGCCTAGCTAGCAGTTACTGCCATATCGTGGACAGTCAAGTGATTGACCACAATGGTCGTGGTAACACTGCCAGTGATCAGCCAAGACGGCTACCGCCATACCATAGTTTGTCCTTGTCAATGTTGTGGTAGTGTGGTAGAGAGGAGGGTAGAGCTCAGTGGTGACTTGGGGTGAGCTCGGTCAAGCTCACCACCATACCACGAGTCAAACTCGGTAGGGTTGTGGTAGCGTGGTAAGAGCTTGGACGAGCTCAAAGCTCAATCAATTGAGCTTGACCGGTTGGACCAAAAAGTCATGGGCGATAGCGAATGATGAAAGGACACGTGGATCAGTGACAGAGCGATAATTGGTTAGAAACCAAAATAGTTATTGCAGCAGGTGCAAGTCGACTCAGGGTGGCGAACAGAACCCGATCTGAGTGATGGCATTAATGCCTAGGTGGCTCGATGCAGAGAGATCGGTATGGGTAGATCGGTTGTGTGATTGGTTGACCTATTCATGAACCTGATGGTCAGTGCTTGGTTGATAGAATTGAATGCAATGTATGACTTAAGTAAGTCGAGTATGTGATTGTAGAGTTGTGTTGTTCGAACTGTATGTTAGAGATAACATTGTAACAGTGAGAAAGTTTTGCAAGTGTTGTTGTGAGCTGATCAGAGAAGACTGTATATTGTATGTAACTATTTTTTGTTACTTTAATACAATTGTCTTGACTTTGTGTGGTGGGTTGTTTTACCTGTAAAGGTTTTCCCACGTATATCTTGTGTCAACTGTGAATGCTCAATTTTCTTATCTATTTTTATTGGTTGTATTCTTCTCAAGTAAGTTTATAAAGCTTTTGAACCTATTTATGCTCTTCTCCTCTATTGTATTAGTGTTAAGGGAATGTATTCCACACTGGTGGATCATTAGATCCATCCCATTTTTTCCCTTCAAGTGGTATCAGAGCCTAGCCAATTTTTGTTATCCTTGTAGGAAAGATCAGTTTATTGTGCTAATATTGTTTCAATGGGAGTCTTGCATTGTTGAAACTTGTTTCTATTTGAGATGGTGAGTACATCTGGTAGAGTAGATATTGAGAAGTTTAATGGCAGTAACTTTGAGTTATGCAAACTCAAGATAGAAGACTTGCTTGTGGATAGAGACCTCTGGATTGCAATGTCTAGAACTAAGCCACAAAGTATGATGCAAGAAGCTTGGGATCTTGTTGATAGAAAAGCAAGAGGTTTGATAAGGCTCATTCTAGCCGATTCTATACTCCTAAACGTCCATGAGGAGCAGTCTATAGCTTCATTATGGAAGAAGCTTGGTGATATTTATCAGGGAAACTCTCTAGTAAATAAGTTATTCCTGAGGAAGAAGTTTCACTCCTTGAAGATGGAAGAAGGTGCATCTATTGCAGACCATCTGAACTCGTTTAATATGAATGTTACTCAACTGGAATCTGTAGGTGTAAAGATAGAGGAGGAGGATCATTGCATGCTCCTGTTGTGTTAATTACCTGACAGTTGGGATAATCTTGTGATGGCTATTGGAAGCACAACCACTGCATTCAAGATGGATGGCATGGTTGCTTCGCTCTTGTCTAAAGAAATGCGAAGGAAGTCTTATGAGATGGCCAAAGAGGCTCTTTTTGTTCGAGGTAGACCAAAGGAGAAAGGCAAGAAGAAGGACAAGAAGTCTAAATCCAAATTTGCAAGGAGATCAAAGTCTCCTAGTAAAAATTTCAAGGTAAGATGTTGGAATTGTGGGCAACCTGGTCATATCCGGAAGGATTGCAAGGAGAAGAAGAAGAAGAATGTCTCTGACAATGAATCTTCTCAAAGTGATGCAGATGCCTTCATTGTAGTAGCCTTGACAAGTCAGGCATCAAATGTTGTCTAGTTGGTTGACTCAGGTGCATCCTTTCACATGACATCCAATAGAGAATGGTTCTCTAAATACGAGAAGTATGACGGTCGAAAGGTATACTTGGCAAGTGATTCAACGTTGGAGATAGTTGGCAGAGGAAGAGTCATAATTTAGTTTCCTGATGAGAGAGTCAAAGGTATTGGTGGCGTACTTCAAATACTAGGTCTAGCTCAAAATCTTCTTTCTGTCAGTAAGTTAAATGATGCTAGTGTGGAAGTTTCATTTTCAAGTACGGGATGTAAAATGTCTAGAGGTGCAATGGTGTTGGCTAAGGGTGTTCGTACTGGAACTCTGTACAAGCTGGATGCACGACCTATTCTTTGCAACAGTGCCTCTGTAAAGTCAAGCAATGTTGCACCTGTAGAGAAAGATGAAGACACTTTGGCAACAAATGTTATGGAGGTAAAACTCCTAGGTGAGAAGACTATGCTATGGCATCATAGACTTGGTCACATTGGTGAGAAAGGTTTAAAAACATTGAAGAATAAAAATCTTGTAGAAGGGCTTGATGATTGTAACCTTGAGTTTGACTTTTGCGAACATTGTATCTATGGAAAACAACATCGTGTTTCATTTTATTCTAGTCCTCACAAATCTTCTGGTATACTGGATTATGTTCTTTTTGGTGTGTCTGGTCCAGTTAATGTTCCTTCATTATCGAAGTCTATATATTATGTTTATTTTATTGATGACTATTCAAGAAGGGAATTTGTATACTATATTAAAAGTAAATCAGAAGTGTTCAATCGGTTTAAAGAATTTAAATCTTTGGTAGAGAATTAGATTGGAAGGAAAATCAAATGTTTGAGGACAGACAATGGTGGTGAATTTTTTCTACAGATTTTGAAAGGTATTGCACTAATCATGGAATTAAAAGGCATAAGACAAAACCTTACACTCCACGACAAAATGGATTTGCTGAAAGGTTGAACAGGATGCTGATGGAAAAGGCAAGGAGTATGTTGAGCGGTGTTGGTCTGGAGCAGAAGTTTTGGGTTGAGGTTGTGGCTACAGCATGTTATCTAATAAATAGATCTCCTTGATCTGCTCTTGTTGACAAGACGCCTTTGGAAGCATGGTCTGGTAAGAATCCCTCTCTAAGGCATGTCTGTGTGTTTAGCAATGAGGCATATGTTTATGTGCCAAATGAAAAGAGATCTAAATTGGACAACAAGGCTGTCAAAAGTATTCTCATCGGCTATGGAGTTGGTGTGAAATGATACAAGCTTTGGAATCTTGTTACTGAGAAGGTTTTGTACAGCAGGAGTGTGATATTTCGTGAGCTAAAACCTTCAGTAAGTAATCAGTAGCTTGGGACAAATCAGAGTGACAAGAAGAAGGATGCAGTTGAGATTCCCCAAACTCCAGAAAGGGAAGAGCTACATGGTGTACCTAAGACTAAGGAGAGCTCAAGCAGCTCTTGAAGTTCTGATGATGAAGAACAACCTCAACCTATAAAAAGATCTACACGAGAAAGAAGGCAACCTGAAAGGTATGGTTTCTCTATATTAGATTCAAACTATTCTTATGCTTTAATTACCAGCACTGATGAGCCTAGGACTGTAAAAGAAGCAATCAGCATGCCTGATTCAAATTCTTGGTTGGAATCCATGAATGAAGAGATGGATTCTTTAAAGAAGAATGAAACCTGGAATTTGGTACCACTGCCTAAAGGGAAAAAGCCTGTTGGTTGTAAGTGGATATTAAAAAATAAAACAAGCCTTGATGGCAGTGTTGAGAAGTATAAGACAAGATTGGTTGCAAAGGGATTTTCTCAAATTGAGGGAATTGATTATGGAGAGTTTTTCCCCTATAGCAAAGCTGATATCCATCATATTTTTACTGTCATTAGCAGCTATGTATGATTTTGAAATTGAGAAGATGGATGTGAAGACAGCGTTTCTCCATGGTGAGCTGGAAGAAGAAATCTACATGTCCCAGCCTGAGCATTTTGTTGAAAGAGGTAAACAAAATCTAGTCTGTAAGTTGAATAAATCTCTCTATGGTTTAAAATAATCTCCTAGAATGTGGTACCAGAAATTTGACACGTTTGTGTTGTCAATTGGATTTGTGAGATCAAAATCTGATCATTGCATTTATTATAAATCTAAGAATGATCGTGTGCTTGTTATTACCCAATATGTGGATGATATGTTATTCATTGGAAATAGCAAGATTATGATTTCTGATCTTAAATCTCAGATGTTTGCAAAGTTCAAAATGAAAGATCTTGGTGCAGCTAGGTACATTCTTGGAATGGAGATTGCCAGGGATAGAACAATCAAAAAGCTTTGGGTCAATCAGAGTAAGTATGTGAAGATAGTTCTAGAGAGGTTTAGCATGGATGACTGCAAGCAGCTTGTGGTTCCAATCATGCATGGAACTAAGTTGTATGTTGAAGACTATTCAAAGTCTGCTATTGAGATGGAGGACATGACTAGTGTGCCTTATGCAAGTGTTGTTGGTAGTTTGATGTATGCTATGGTCTGTACAAGACTAGACATTTCCCAAGCAGTGGGAGTTCTAAGCTGATTTATGGCAAATCCGGGAAGATCACATTGGGATGTTGTGAAGAGAGTATTTAGGTATTTGAAGGGGACTTCAAATTATGCATTGTGTTACCATGGCAGTTTGGTTGCATCACAAAGGACTCTCAGCATTCATGGGTATGTTGATTCATATTGGGTAGGGGACATTGACAGCAGGTGATCAACCAGTGGATACACTTTCATGCTTAATGGTGGAGCAATCAGTTGGATGAGCAAGCAACAGGTTGTAGTTGCTTTATCCATGACCGAGGCAGAATACATGGAAGCAACTCTTGCCTATAAAGAAGTTGTTTGGTTAAACTATTTGTGTTCAGACATTGGATTCAATGTTGGGCAGATTTCAATCTAATGTGATAGTCAAAGTGCCATTTTTTTGGCAAAGAATCTGACCTTTCATGCCAGGACCAAGCAAATTGATGTGCAATATCACTTCATGAGGGATATGGTTGAAGATGGCAAGGTAAATCTGGAAAAGTTCGACACCTTGAAGAATTTTGCAGACGCTTTGATGAAGCCAGTTAGCATAGACAAGTTTAGATGGTGTGCAGAATCGATGGGCCTTGGGGCCTATGACAGACAGTATTTTTTTCAGATTTTGGAGGAAGCTGGGAATCTTCGTCAAGTGGGAGCTCGCTAAGAAATGATGCCTCAATTACCAGCTTGGACTTCTGTTGTTTTAGACTTGGTGAAAAAATTCAATTTTCTGCCTTTACCGCCATACCGCAACAGTCTTCCATTCTACTCTAGCGGTACCGCGGTGAAGGGTTTGGTGGTTACCTCATTATTGCACGTGGTCTCCTTCCTCACCGTGGTGGCCGTAGTAACGTTCTTTTTGTCAGGCTTGGAAATTTACCACCCTACAGCGGTGGTCACTCTCTGTGACCATGGTAGCATAGTAAACCATGGTCCTTGTCCATTGGTGGTCTGAAGCTTCGCCACTACCTTACCATGGTGGCCGCGGTGAAGCCACCTGCGGCTTTGTTGGTGGTTATTACCATACCATAGGCGGTGGATCCACTCACCACGGCGATTGCGGTGAGACCGCCTATGGTGGTCTTGGTGGTTACCGCCACCACCGTGGTCGGTGAGTTCACTCACTGCGATAAGACCGCTAGTGGCCTGGCTGACGGTTACCACCACACCGCGGACAGTCAAGTGACTGACCGCGGTGGCCGCAGTAAGACCACCAGCGGTCAACCAAGATGACTACCGCGATACCACATTTTGTCCTTGTCAATGTTGCGGTAGCGTGGTAGAGAGGAGGGCAGAGTTCGATGGTGACTTGGGGTGAGCTCGCTTGAGCTCACCGCCATACCGCAAGTCAAACTTGGTAGGGCTGCGGTAGCGCAGTAAGAGCTCGGATGAGCTCGGTCACCTGAGCTTGACTGGATGGACCAGAAAGTCATGGGCGACAATGAATGATGAAAGGACATGTGGCTCAATGACAGAGCGATAATTGGTTGGAAACCAAAATAGTTATTGCAGCAGCTGCAAGTTGACTCGGGGTGGTGACCAAAACCTGATTTGAGTGATGGCATTAATGCTTGGGTGGCTCGATGCAGAGAGATCGGTATGGGCAAATCGGTTGTGTGATTGGTTGACAGATTCATGAACCTAATGGTCAGCACTTGGTTGATAAAATCAAATGCAACGTATGACTTAAGTAAGTCGAGTACGTGATTGCAAAGTTGTTTTGTTCGAATTCTATGTTAGAGATAACATTGTAACAATGAGAAATTTCTGCAAGTGTTGATGTGAGCTGATCAGAGAAGACTGTATATTGTGTGTAACTATTTTTTGTTACTGTAATACAATTGTCTTGATTTTGTGTGGTGGGTTTTTTTACCTATAAAGGTTTTCCCACGTATATCTTGTGTCAACTGTGAATGCTCAATTATGTTATCTATTTTTATTGGTTGTATTCTTCTCAAGTAAGTTTATAAAGCTTTTGAACCTGTTTATGCTCTTCTCCTCTGTTGTATTAGTGTTAAGGGAATGTATTCCGCACTGTTGGTCATTAGATCCATCCCGTTTTTTCCCTTCAATCTTACGATGAAGAGTGGAAGGCACCCCATTCATTGCATGAATCCACGGCCTACCTAAAATGAGATTATATGAAACATCATGTGGCATAACATGGATCAATGTGTCTAATGTGGCCATTCCAGTGGTAAGAGGCAAAGTGATCACACCAAGTGGTTTATGTCCTACACTGTCAAATCCATCGATAGATAAAGAGGTAGGTTGAATGTTTGATTTATCCACATGCATCCTATCCAAAATATTTACACTACACACATTAACGGTAGAGCCATTGTCAACAAGGGTTCACTTAATCCCTATTTGTTTGTATTCAGAGATGATTACAAAAGCTTCAGCTTTTTTTTGCATGTCCAAAGGAAGAAGCTTACTTTGGTGGAAAAAAATGTTAGCATTTAAGCCTTGAATCATAGCTACTATGTCATTTTTTTTTGCATTGGAAGAGATAGGAATTTGATGTAAGGAATTTTGCATCATGCTATGGTAGTGATGGGAGACTTGAATAAGGTCCCATAATGAGATCTTAGCAGGAGTATTCTTAAGTTGGTCGACAAGATCATACTCCCTAATGTATGAATTTAAGTGAGGGGTAGTAGGTAATATGGGATTAGGTAAGGGTAAGGATGTTGAGGTTGGTTGGGATGGTTGTGGATTATTTCTTGTGTTACGTGTGTGAGAAATGTTATTATAACTCAACTATTGTGACACATTATGCTGAGGTGGGTAGAGGATGATTTCAGGTTTAGGTTTGTTTGAAGGTGGATAAAGGATGAGTTGAGGTTGAATAATATTAATGTTCTCGAGGGAAGGAGAGTCTAACATGGGATCTACAACTTCTTCTAAGGGCATAATATTATTATTTTCATTGTTATCTTTATTGTGTATCATGATATCCTCCCTAGGAGGAAGGGTTTTAGGAGAACTACAAACCACATGTTCTTGACATTCGAGGGCTGGTTCTTCTAAAATGACTTCATCACAAGTAGGGGAATGATAAATGATGGGATTATCAATAGTGGGATGATTAGGAGAAGGTTCTATTTGATTGTATTGTTTTTCGAAGGTCTCATTCGCTTGTTCCATATTATCTACCCTAGTAGGAGAGCTTGTAATATGTTCACCACTAGCTTCATCACAAGGAGGGGAGGCATCAAGAGAAGGGCCATTATGATTTTCAAATAGGTTGTCCCAAATGGTAGGAGAATTAGGGAAGGGAGAGTCAAGATTCTCATGACTTGTAATAGGTGTATCTTCTAACATCAACTTATCCTCTTTGCATCGAGGAGGGATATTAGGAGAAAGACAATTGTGATCATCATGGTTAGGGAGACTAGGTAAGGTAATGTTTAGAAATGTGTTTATGATGTCATCATCTTTCTTTCTAAGATTATCCAAAGGGGGATGAGGAGAGGGACAATAAAGACCTTCAATGCTTGTAGCTTCTTTCACCAACATACCTTCATCACTAATAGGAGAGGTATAGGGAGAAGAACAAGTATGATTTTTATGATTGTCAACACTACCATCCTCATCAATGAGTAATGTAATATTAAGAATCATGTTAATAGCTTGATTATAACTAGTGTTGTAATCAAAATTGAACTTGTAAGATGGAATATTGTACTTATGTAATCCATTTGTAACAAAATCAAAACCGCATCTATGGAAAGAAAATATGCTATGATGAAAAAGTAAAGAAAGTGTAATGTTATGACTAATATTAAAATGTAATTTGTAGGCAGGAAACAAGGTGATTTGCTTATTACATTATGCAATGATCTGAAAATGAAATGTTGTAGATATGCAAAATGGAAATTAAGCAATGCATGAAATGAGCTAATTTGAGCTAGATCTAATGAAATGCATGTAACAGAAATATAACCAATGGATACAGATAGTTAATGGCAAAAAACAAAAGCTTAAAAATAGGGTATTTAGCTTTCTAAAAGGCTATTTTAGGGGTGGAAAGGGACTGAGTTGCCCAAGGTAGCGAATTAGTCCCAATAGGGATTTTCTTTAGAATTTTTAGGTTTTGGGGATTAATTTTGATTGTTTTTTTGTTTTAAGATGCATACCTAAGATGAAAATGCAGAATTTTGATGATTTTGAATGAAATGTAATGCAAAAATGTAAGCTAGATGAGCTTTTCACTAATGCAAATTTTAAAACCCTAGAATGCGAAGTAAACAATGAAAAATGCAATGCAATGCAAACCTAGGATGATAAAGAACTCCAAATTAGAGAAGAGGGTGTTGGAAAAGTAGGTTCACCAAAATGAACCATAAATTTTGAGGGAAAGAGGGGGGTTCTCTTTGCACTTCTAGGGTTTTTCACCTAAAAGGAGAGAGGTCTTTCAAGATTAATTTGCTAATGGTTTATGTGTCTGTGATGTGAGATGTGTCTAAGTGCAATGATCTAAATGCAGAAAACTAATAAAATATATTAACTAATGACTAAAATTTAAGGAAATGTAAAGTGTTTGAAAACACAATGTGATATGTAAACATATGCTAAATGACCTAGAAATGACCATAAAAAAAATAGAAAATTGTACAACTGAAAGTGTGCACCTATAAACTTGTTGAGGATGGAATGAAGATTGGAAATTTTGTTGATGTTGAAATTCTAGCCTATTGGGACACTTTTGCCAAGCTGGGTGACTTAGTCCCAGATCTAGAAAACTGCACTAGAGCCCATTTCGGCCAAATGGGTATCCAAATATACAAAAAACATGTGTAGTGGGAATAAGTCACCACTAATGGTGACTTAGTCCACTTTGGCTTTTTTGAAAGTCTGAAAGTGGAAACGAAAGCCTTTGGTCTACACTTTCTGCTCCTCCAGGTATCTGGTTTAGAAACTCTGGTTTTTAGCACTGTAAGAGACTTTTTGTAGATATTTTTCCCTAGTCAACAAGGATATGCCTTCAACAAGATTTCAATCCATTCTTAAATGATTTCCAAGCCTTCAATGTACCTAAATCTTCAAACACACAAGGAGAGAAAGAGAGAAATGTTGGTTGTTAGGGCATGGGGGTTTGCCTTGGTCAAACCCCTTTTAGATAATCAAATCAAATGATGAAATAATACAATAGAACATGAAATATGAAGTTAGTACCTTGTAATGATGAATGATCTAGAGTTATTGCAGCAATGGAGGAAGATTCAACCCTTGAATTCCTTAGAAGGATGTCTTGATGACTTAGAATGCAAAAACCCTAGCTTGCTTGAGAAGAATGAGAGATGAGTGATTGAGAAGATTGAGTGAGTGAATAGAATATAAGATTAGGGGTCAAAATGAGGGGAAAACCCTTTATTTATACATATTATGCCCTAATTTCCCAAAATAACACATCACAGGCCGACCTTAGGGTTTAGGAGATAATATCTCGCCAGAATTTTGAGTTAATTTTAATTTTTATGCCAAATGGGACTAAGTCACCCAAGGTGGCGACTTATTCCACTTGGGAAATTTTGAGTGGATGTTGATAATTAAAATGTGATTAATATTGTTTAACGGGATTGTCCTCTAAAACACACTTAAGTAGGACCTATGAGTGCATTAAGGGGTCATTTTAACATAAGAAAGGGTCAATTTGTTGATGACAAGCCTAGAAAAGTGTGAGAGTTTGTTACAACTCTTTACAACACTTTGAAATAAGGCTTGGAAAGGGGTTATTTAGGGGATAAGATGCTAAAAATAGGATCAAATTAGGCACAAAATTATCCTTTTCTTCAAAGGTATACAATTTTTGGTGACACACTCTCAAGGATCAATAGAAATAACTACATCTTCAATCATACCTTCAGGCTTAACTAAAGAATGATATGCCATTTGTAGGACTATAGGTGTGGACCTAAGTCCTTAGGGACATAATTTTTCCTTTGGTTTCAAATTTCATAATATTTATAGCAGCACCTAAATCAATTAGTGTATTTGGAATAAGAATATGACCAATACATACATGTATCATGGAACTCCTTGGATCCAAATATTTGGGAATTGAAACATTCCCTAACATAAGATCAGCAAGTTGTCAAATAAATTGAATAGTTTTTGGATCTTATTTCTTCTTTTTCTTTCGAGTACATAACTCTCGAGTTATCTTTGTGTATATAGGAATATCCTTAATTTCATACAAAAGAGAAATTTTAATATTGGCATTCCTTAACTCATTAACAAAATTGAATTCAGGTTGAGGTATTTCCTTTTGTATTGGTTGGGAGTGAAATTGATTAGGATATGGGGGCAACTTTGGTGGCATGTTCTTCTTATCTTGGCTTTCTTCAAACTCTTCTTGTGAATCATCCACTTTTGTAATTGTAGGCCCCTGAAGAGATTTTCTTAACCTTAATTGTACTCCATTAATATCTAATGTATTAAAAGGATAAGTTAGATAGGTTGTGCCTCCTTATTATTTGGATTTGGTGATTGTTGAATAGGCATTGGGGTTTCCTTTGGTGGTTGTGATGGATTGTACAATGTATTATTAGATTTGTGTGGTATTGATAGCAAGAATTATTGTGGTTGTTGATACAGAGTGAACATAGGTGGTGTTGGATATGATGGGTATTACAAAAATTATGGTGGTGATATTCTCCATGCTTGTTTCCATGATTATGGAGCATGTTGGTATGGATTTGGCCACTATGGATAAGGTGGGGGTTTTTTCCAACCTCCATATCCAAATTGGTTTAAAAAAGGACTAGGTTGGCTACTAGGCCCTATATTATGAGGTGCATAAAAGTGAGCCATTCCTAGAGGCATAGCTTGTGGAGGCTAAGGCCTCTGCTGATCCATATAATAAACAAGTTCTTCATTATATTCAATATCTTGCATGTCTACTAGGAGAGGTCGAAAGTTTGTATTTTAACAAGCATCCTCTATAGAAGAAATCTTTGTTTTATTATAAGGACATTCTTCACTACTATGTTTCTTACAACATTTAGGATAGAAAATGACAAGTTTTTGTTTTCAACTTCTTTATTTGTACTTGTTTACAAGGTACCAATTTTTTTTCCCTTATGACTTAAAATATTAATTTTCAAGTCGCCAAGTAATGTACCTTGTTCACGCTTAGTGATACTTGTTGTAATTCTAGAGGAGACATGCTTCCCAGGATAGCCCCTTATAGATCATGTACATCTTGAATAATTCTTGCAAATATCACAAATGTCATCAAATCTTAATTTATAAATATCTCCACCACCTATAAGATCCAAAACATCAATGCATTCATCATGAATTCCTCTAAGAAAAATCATTTTAGTGGCCTCATTATATAATATTTTTTGTCTTGTTCTTTAGAGACTAAGTGAAAATCGCTCAAGGTAATATTCTTGAGTTTCTTCTTCTCGTTGCACCATACAAAAGATATCATCTTGAACCTCATTTTTCTAACAATACTCCTGATACTTTGTCAATAATTGTTCCTTCATATCTTCCCATGTGCAAATAGTTTGTGGTCCTAAGCCCATAAACCATTGTAATGTTGCATCTTTTAATGTGGTTGGAAACAGTTTAAGCTTTTGAGCATCACTTTGGTATTCATAACTATGACATAAGACATAAAACTCAAATAAAAATATGTCAATATCCTCCATATAAAGTCCTCTAAAAACTGGTAAGACAAAATGAGGTATTTTTTTCATAGGAGCTTTGTCTGTGGGATGAACAATAGGAAATTCAAAAGTAACAAGATCATTATTGACCAAAGCTTGATCGTTATTGTTGTTGTCATTGTTATTATTTTCAGCCATAATTTCAAATGGCCAAGGTGTAGAAAAAGACACAAATGATTTAGATTGATTACCTTTTAGAGGAATACCACTTCATAATTTGTAAGATTTTTGAAATTGTTTGGAAAAATTAGGAGTAATGATCTTAAAAGAATCTTGTGAAATATCAAGTAATTCTTGTTGTGTACTAGATGGTGATTCAAGATCGGACTCAACAACGGTTGATTCAATCACACACTTCTCAAGATCAGGTTCAACTAACTTCTTTTTTGATGATTTGTTTACAAATAGTGGCTTTAATCCTTTTTGGGGTTTTTTTGGTTTGTTGAGCTACTTCCTATAATTTATTTGATAAATATACCTTTGTCGTCTCGAACATGATTCATACATCTACATGACTTAATACAATGCAAACCAAGGGTAATTTCCTAAGCAAGGTCAATAATTGTGTGGACTTTCTCCTTCACGCATTGGTCTTAACTTAACTTACTAGATTGACAGGCCTTTAACACCTTTCCCTGACAATGTCACCAAAATTTTGGGATAAAACTAAACACCTTAATGCTTTGTTGGATCTATGGTTTTTATTTTTTATAATTCAACTTACACTTATGTCAATTTGGGACGTAGACTTATGAAATATGTAGTGGAAATTTTCTCAAGGGCTAGAGGTAGTAAGCTAAGTATGATGAAATGCAAAAACTTCTAATACTAGAGATTGAAAATATCATAAATCTATAATACCCAATTCACAGAAAACCAGAAAACAATTTTGGTATTGGTTCTGTCAATTCTGCTACAGGAACAGAGCGACAAGAATAGACCAGTAATTTTTTTATTTTCAACAATAACTTTAAATCACTCAAAATATTTATCAAAAGGTATTCTTACGCAGGAAAAAGGAAATACAAAATTTAGCAACTAAAATGGAAACTACATATACTCATCAAACCACTCTTATCCATGATTTATACATAAACATAAAATTAATATAATAACCATGATAATAAAAATTATTAAAATATAAACATAATAAAAGATCACCAAGTTTCTCAAGAGTGGGCCCTTCCTCTTGGTTGGCAGGGTGATTACAAATTCTACTGCAACACTTACTTCAAAGCATCAATCATAATACTGAATATGTTTTTAGATTAAGAAAGAGAGATTGTCTTTTAACATGAAAAAATGCATACATACATACATATATATATAAAAGAGTTTGCAACTAAAGTAATAAAGATAACCAGTTTGGTTATGTGGCCTATGACCCATAACTATAACAAGAGTCTTTTCAAATTACAATCAAAGATATTATATTAATCAAAACAACTTCACAGTTATGCAAATATCACATAGAGATCATATTCAACTCGCATTCTTGGCTTGAAATCATCTCTGCATCATAAATCTTTATCTTTAATTACTTCCTATCATTAGCCACCGAATGGAGATCAATATCCCTATAAATTAGCAACATGAAGTATCTTTTTTTATCTTTTAAAACATATTACATAATTTCATTCTTTGTGGTAATTAATGGCATAAAATGGGAAATAAAAGGTAAATAGGAGTAGGCATGGGAAAGGATAGAAGAGATTAGAATAGAGGATATTTTTCTCTCATCAATTTTGCATTCACATTTTATGGTTTATATACTAGATCCCACAATCAAGAGTATTCTTACCCAACAAGATATTGACTGCAATAAACAAGGAGTATGGATGGAAAAATTATGAATATTATCTAGACATCAAGCCTACCAAGTTGGTCAGAGGATAAGATTTGTGCAAGTTAATAGCAAAGAATCAATCAGATAGAGAAGGATACTCCTATGGTATTATTAGCTAGTCTTCATAATGATTAGTTCACTAGTGTTTCATATTATCTTACTTATGGGGAATGTCCTACTCACTTGTCCCCAAAAGAGAAAAGGAAGCTTAAACTGAAAGTAGCTAAATATGTGATTTGGGGTGATACCTTGTGTAAGAGAGCACTGGATGGTACATTCCTAAGATGTGTGGACAAAGATCAATAGAAGAAGTTACTGGAATTGTTTCATAATGAAGCTTGCGGGGGATACTTCTCTTCATCGATGACTGCCTTTAAGATATTAAGGAAATGTTATTACTGGCCTAGGATGTTCAAGGATGCATATTATTGGGTATCTAAATGTGAGAAATGTAAACAATTTGTTGGTTGGCCTCAGTTGGTAGCACTCCCTCTAAGACCTGTGATAATAGAAAAGCCATTTCAACAATGAGGTTTAGAATTTATTGGGCCCATTTATCTATAATCTAGCATGGGGTAATGCCCATATCCTTATCATCATAGATTACTTTACTAAATGGGTAGAAGTCGTACCTATAAAGCACAAAACTTCAGAAGTTGTTTGTGATTTCATAAAGGAAAATATTTTAGTCAGATTTGGCACTCCACAAAAATTAGTGATTGATAATGCTACCAAATTTTCATCAACTGAGATATCACTTCTATGTTATGAATATGGAATCACATTGTCTCACTCATCAAATTGTAGCATCATAAATTTTCACCCTTGACAATTTCACACTACCTTGACACCCTATTTTTCCTATAGCTTTAATTATAATAATAATTTGCCAATTTCAATGCCAGGTTAAGAAAATACATTTAATTTCCCATCATCCCTACAAATTCAAGCCAAAAAGTGGCAGACACTATCGGCATTATCCAAAAAGAAAAAAATTGAATTTCTTAAATTTCACTTGGTGAGATTTTATGATTTGAAAATGACCCCAGTACCCCTACCCAAAAGGATTAATTAAAATACATATAAAAGCCTGTTTTCCTCTCATTTTGAGCATTAAGGAAGAAATTTATGGAAAGAGAGCAAGTTGAAGATCCTAAGATCAATCAAGGGAATATTTTTGAACATTATTGCAACATTATTTTTAGTCAAGCATCATGTCAAGAATTCATCATTTTGTTATGTAATTTTCTTCATGTTTATGTTATCATTGTGTTTAATAGATCCAACCCTTGTAGGTCTTCAAGAAAATCAAGTAAGCAATAATCAAACCATGAGGAGATGTTCATGACTTCAATCCTTCAAGGAAGCCATTTTTTAGTGGTGAGTTGTAGTTCATTGGTGATTCATCATTCATTTTATCATTTAGCCTTATCCCTCAAAAGGATAGGCTCCCTATCATTGACATTTCTATTGTGGAAGTGGAAACACTAACACAGAGTTTGATTGATGCAATCCCCTATATGGAACAACCCTTCCTCTTTGAATGTGCGGGTTTCAAGTCTAAATAATATTAGAAGAATTTTGAAGTTAAATTTCTCATTGTTGCATGAAAACCCTACATCTTGACAACATACAAAAACTCACTTATCTTGACAACCAATGAAGATCTGATAGTGTGACAACTAGGAAAACAAGGCTATGACCTGGCTCTAGAGAACTGCAAAAATAGATCTAAAATTGGTCAACAAGGATAGTCGCCCTTAGCAACAACATCCCATACAATCAAGCTCAAATTTGAACCATAGGTGAATAGTTCTTTGCTCAGTTTGCTTTTGAAGTCTAAATTTTCTTGTGACTTTCTAGATCTGCTATTTTACATCAATATAGTCATTTGCATCACTAGGCTAGTTAAATCATTGCATGAAATCCTTAAGTCCATTTCAAATTTTCTCAAGGGCAGGTTGACTCACCTTTCAGGTTGTAAGTTAGTCCTATATCTTGTCCAAATTCATCAAAGCCTCACTACCTCAAATCTTAAATGAAATGTTGTGGAAGACCCACCATTGAAGATTTATGGGTTGAATAGAATCTAATCTCCATCATGAAGAAACCGGTTGATGAAAATCAAAGAAATTGGCACAAGAAACTATGTGAGGCATTATGGGTTGATAGAATCATTCCCAAATGAGTGATAGGGGTATCCCCATTTGAACTGGTGTATGGAATAGGTAGTGTTTTATCCTTACCTCTAGAATTATTTTTCATCAAATTGTAGAATGTTATTGAGTATCAAGAGTTCCAAAATTATTTAGAGAAGAATTATGTACCTCAAAAAAACTAAAGAACAAAGAGAGGATATGGTGGAAAAGATCACTATGCATCAGGATAAACTCAAGAAAATATTTGACAGAAAAGCTCACTTGAGAAATTTTATGATTGGAGATAGTATTGTTGCAAGATAGGAGGAGAGAACACAAGGGAATGCACATGAAGTTTGATTCTTTATGGAAATTTCTCTTTAAAATAACTCAATAATGTGACACAAACTCTTTCAAGTTATCCTATTCCAGTGGTACACCCTTTCCTATTCCATATAACGGGAAATATTTGAAGCTATATCAAATTTGAGTACCAACATGTCTCACCTCTAGAAATATTAGACTAGAAATTTTGGCTTATTTTTTTGGTTTCTTTCTTTTGGTCTCTCTTTGTGGCTCTTGATTCATCATATTCTTATATCTTGCAATTGTTGACTTTGTGGCCCATTGTGTAAGGCATTGTTCCTTTATTATGGGTTCTTTCATGTCCTTCACAATCTTGATCCCAAGTCAGATCCAATTATTACTATAATATTGATACCCCTCTAAAAACTATGAAATTCTTTACAGGTGGTCTTTGTCACATAGTTTAGGCTATTAACTTGGTTTCCAAAATCTTATCGGGTTCTTAATTGGTTGTCACAACTTGACCTTGTCCGGCCAATTTCATGTGAAAGTTTAGTAATATCTTTCATTGGCCCTTTTAGAAGTTCTTGAAACTTTGTTAGCAGCTGAAATAGTTCTCACAACCTAGCCAAATGTTGACATCAAAAGAGAAGAGTTAAGTGCTTAGATTTTTGGAGTTTCAAAAAAATTCAAAGGTTTCAAGACCTTTGTCGAACTTCGATAAGGTTTTGAAAACCTTATTTTTATCCAAGCGTATATTATTCCCAACTTTGTATCATTCTCAAAAGGTGGCATTTCAAATTTTTTAAGCAAATTGAAGATTAAAATGAGCATTTCAAAACTTTATGTTGGTTTCAAAACCTTCATCAGGTCTCGATGAGGTTGTCAAAACCATGACTATAGTTGGGGTATTTTACATTATGAAGGTTGTACCCTTCGAATGACTTTTTGATAAATAATTATTGAAAGGTGATAAAAGGTTTTGAAACCTTTTTTAGAATCCGACAAGGTTATCAAAACTGATCAATTTTTTGAAAAGCTCTCATGGCCATTCTTGTTTAAATTTTCAAAAAATGTTAGAACTAGTCATGATAGGTTGTCATTAGGTCCTATCTCTTTAGTTTGAAAAGTGCATCAAATATCAACTAGGTAGTGTTCAAGGTTGTATGCAATAGGAAACTCCTCAACCATCTCTCTCAGATTTTCTAAGTAGTTGGGACAACTCAAATAAAACTTAAAGTAGAAGGCCACTAAACTAGAAAGCTTAGAATAACTAAACTAAAAAGCAAGAAATTATTAGTCTAAAAAGCATAAAAACTAAACTAGAAAATATTGAGATGATTAAACTAATAAGAGTTTAAATTGTTGAAGAGGAAAAACATGTAAAGAAACTATGAAACATTTGAATAGAAATGCATAACAAACTTAACGATTAACAGAAAACATCTTGACAACTTGAAACTAACAGTGAAGGTAGGTGCACTAAAAATTTTGTTAACAAAATTAAAGATTACAAACTCACTAAAACTTGTAGGATGAACTTTAATGGAGCTCGACACATGAAATAAACTTTACTTCACACTTTATCATTACAAAATAGAAGCAACAGAATTTGAAAGTAAAAATACTTATCTATCTACTCTACAATCCCTCAGGTCACATAAACTTGATAACTCCAAGATTACTCCATTCAAAATGATTCCTTTCACAATACTTAACAACTCAGAATGAGGAAGGAAAAATTAATTTTATCCATATTGGAAGTGTAATTCAAAAACATAGTCTATAAATTCATTACAATAGCATAACGATATTTCTCTATTATATATTACTTTTGAAAGTTTCACACTTATAGAAAAGCTATTTAACAAAAACCTATAATTCAGTTGGTAGAAAGTACCACTGAAAAAGTATTTTAATTGAACTTAATAAACTAACAGACTTTGAGTCCATAACATAAAACATTAAAGAGGCTTGGAGTGAGTCATAAAGTCTTTAACAGAAAATAACAAAATAGCCTCAAAAACTCGATCCACCATGCATCCTAGAATTATGGCGCCTATACTTATGGTGCTTGTCTTCAACCACATGGAAGTTTGCATTGAATCTTCAACCATATGGAAGTATACGTTGAATCCTTGTAGATAAGCATGATGACCGATTATGCATGAAAACCTGTAGATTACTTCAAAAACTAAACCATTAAGTTAGCATAGGTTAGCTTATTTCAAGCAATTTTAGAAAATAAGGTTATACAACTTTTCACAAAAATAAAGCATTTATTAATCCTAAAGACAATTAATTGGCAAGGAAAGGTGGCTAGAAAACATGAGAAAGGGTATTTAGTCACTTATATTGATGAGGTTATTTTTACCTCATCATTTCCTCCCCTTCCTAAGCATGAAAAGGTCCTCCTACTCTTTGTTGTGGCCTTTGTCCTACATTTCCCCTGTTTCCACTATGTTCTTCATATTTTGCACTGAGATCATACACATTGTCTACTTCTCTATCAAAACCCTTAGGTTCCCTCACAAAACCTTGGTGAAGTGTACCCTTGCCTTCCAAATTTCATAATTTTCTTCTATGATCCATGTTGATATGTAATGCAGGAGGTGGATTAAGAAGCAAAGGAGGTTTGTACCTCATGCCAATCTGATCAGTTTTTAATTACTTCAGGATATCAGCCAGAGCTACAGCTCTTCTATAGGACCATCTGATGTTAAGAGGTGAAATTACCTCTCTTTTCTTGAGATACATAGGGAGAGGGGTGTATCTTTCTTCACATGCATGGCATGCCCTCCCTATCAGTTTTGGACCTTGATCTTGAAAATGGTCAAAACATAGATGAAAATTATTGTTGTACTCAGTTTGTATAACATCTTTAAGCTTAATACCCAGGAACTCTGCTTTGAATGCAAAAGGCTTCCTGTGAGGATGTCTCATTTGTAGCCCAATAGTTTTCTTAGCCTGTAAGTATTCCTTTGACCATTCTTGCCACTGTATTTGATTGCGCATGGTGGAAAAAAATGATCTCAATTGCACTTCCCCAACAAATAATTTGACATAAAAATTTGTATATCTTTCTACAAGCAAATTATGAACAAAAAATTCATATAACAAATCTTGCTACTCTGGAGTTGATTCTACAAATATTTTCACAAATTCCTTGTCATTAGGGTCGTGTGGTTGATTATTGTAGATTTTAAGTAATTTTCATCTTAGAATTTGTTCATTGAGAAACATTGCATATAACCTAGATGGTCTTCTACAAGCCAACAATAATTCACCTATTTGGCAAGCATCATGTTTAGCTCTATATACCCTGTCAAATGATTCCATTCATAGAACCAGCTCCTTCTTCAACCTAGCATTGTCCTTAGCCATTTCCTTCAGAAAGTATCACCTCTCCATCCATTTCATGAGTAATGGAGGTATGTGTACCTAGAACCATTCTATTACAATTTGTTCGGTCTGTGTTCCCTCAGATTCCATTATAGGTTTGGTGTTACTTTCTTGCAGAGCCTACTCTAACTCAACAATTCTACTTACAGAAGCATTAAGTTCAATTTTTTGTTTGCTCTTTTCTTCCTCAAAAGTAGAAAACATTTGCATGAAATTGTTTGTCAAACTTTTAATTTTTCCATCTTTTTCAGATATACAAGACACATAATTTTTGTCTTCATCATTTTTTTGCTGAATTTGAAATTTTAATTGTTCAATAATCTTGTCCTTTTTTTCAATTTGCATTTTCAAATTTATAATGTTGTGATCTCTTTTTCATATAATTGCAATATGTGCCTCAATTTATTCTTGCTATTGACTAATTTTTTCCTCGTTTCCTTGCAATTGACCTTTTAATTCAACAATTTATGCTTTCAATTTTTCTAATTCCACTCCTCTCTGATCAGATTCTTCATCCTTTGTGTTACTAGAAAAAGGAAAATTGGGGCTTTCTATATTTACATTGTCCTCAGCACTAAGTACATTCCCTTTATCAAACACATCAAATGAACCTGGCTCAACAATTTTATCAATAAAGGAGGACAACTGTCCCATGGTATCATCCTCAATATCTGCAAAATGTGGCAATTCTACCCCTAACCCTTCCTCTTCTTGTTTTGTTGGAGATGACAGATTCTCCAATACAACCCTAGGAGATTGAGTAGCCTGTTGATCACTTTCCCTAATTTTCTCTTCACCAGGCTGGGTATCAATTTCCACTATTTGTGCTTTAGTCCTAGGTTTCTTTTTAGAGGTACTTAATGTGTCATAAGACATGGTTTCACTAGACTTAGTAGATAGTCATTTGCTTCTCCATAAAGGAGGGTTTTTTTGTGAGGTGACTTTGATTTGATTCTTCCTCTTGCGGAAAATCTCCTCTTCCTCTCCAAAATATAAAATTTCTAAATTTGGTTGTCTTGGGGTTTCTGAGACGTTAGGTAAGGTTTTCGACACATTGTCACTGGGAGTTGTTGAGGTCTGGTGAGATTCAGGAGCACCTAAATCTTTAGAGTAAGGTTCTCCTGGAAACTGAACTTCTTGTTTTGATGACTCTCCCTCTTCAAGAGGTTTATTAGCTCAAATTTTTCCATAACTTTTTTCCATTTCTCTCTGGTTTCTTGCAGAAATGGTACTTGCAGATTAATTGGATAAGGTTATGATGTTTAAGCGACCCTGTACCAATTTTATACTTTTCTATCATACTAGTAATTGAATCACACAAAAATTTAGGAACATTAACCCTAAGAGAGGAGTCTTCGACGCCATGGTGCAAATGGGTTAGCAACTGAAAAGGGGGTCCTACTACTGTAGCTACTTTCCCTTCACAAGTAAAGTACTTACTTATCCAAGCTACGGCAGTTCTCCAAGGTTCAAGAATGGACATTCTTTGGAATCCTTTGTTTTGTCCTCTAGTGCTTATAATTACCAAAGGTTGAGGTTCACCCTCCCTATGAAACAATTATACCATCCTCTGATAAGTAATTTGTGTGGTTTCAGTCAAATTAATACCCCTATTCTCAAGACTAAAGAGATGGGAGATAATCTTTGGAATTACTCGGAAACGCTTGCCATGTACCATAGTTTTCCCATTTGTAAAGTTTTCTGCAAATTCTTTTACTAGCTGCTCGGAATATCCCTCAAACTTCTTGATAAATTCAAGCCACCCTAATTTCTAAAACAGATTTGCAATGTTGCCCAATGCTAACAATTTGTTCGTTGAAGCTGGTTCAAACTTCTTCATAGCTCCTCCCATTCCTTTCTTCCTTGATCACTCTACTCAATTTTTTAGTACTTCAAAAATACTCGATTTAAGAAACTAAATTGCAGAAGGAAGAGAATATAGCTTTGATACAATCGATGGAGGGAAGTAATTAATTTTCTTACTTCAGATCTGTTGTATAATCATGGCAGTTATGCATGGTAAAATGCACAAGTTCAGTCGTACTTCAATCAATCACTCAATGGCACAATTTACTAAATTAGGAAAGGATAGGGTTTGTGCCAATTAATTAATCTTTATTCAAAATAATTACAAACTTTAAGAAAAAATCATACATACCTTACTTCTTGTCATTTACTTGAACATCACTTACCTTGCTGACATAATAGATTAGTTGTATAATTTGGCAAAGGTGGCAAAAGGTTTTATTATGAGGTGGACGAAACAGCAATTAATGACAGAGTTCATTATGACGAAAAGATTGTGTTGTGCATTTTTTGCACACACGCCCCACTGAAAGCAGGGACCCTCTTTTCTTTTATTTTCTTTCTTTTTTGTTGTCATAGGGTCTTGACTTCATCCCCTTAAGGGATAAGTCTCTCGGTCTTAGTTTTGTTTCACCCATGTGCTTAATGATAAATCTACATTTGAGATGTCATTTTAGCAATTTCATGATTATTGTTTAACTCCTTGAGATTGACCCTTGCATAAAATTTTAAATCGAAGGAAAAAATGGTCAAGTTTGGGGTAGGTTCGGTAATTCTGAGGTATCTCAGATTCCCTGAACCCTAATCTAGTCGGGTAATTCGAGCTACCTTGGATTACCCGAGTCTGAGCTCCCATCGAGTTTCTGAGTTTCTGCGGACATGCATGTGAGAAATTATTGTTTACATTAATTAGTTTTAAAAGGCCGATTTGGAATTATAATATGGGTTGTGAGCTCATTTGGTCATTTTTCATTCGTGTGTGTTTGAATTTGAGAGGTCTCCATTCGATTTTGAGCTCTACCGTTGAGTTTATCTCCTCCAGGTGATCGTTCTAGGGTTCGACGGTCTCCATTGCCAGTCTGCTATTGCATTTCTCCTTATTGTCTTCTATTTCAAGGTATTCCTTTCAATTTTTCTTAGGTGATTTCGATTTATTTTAAGCTTCATTGTTAATTTCTTGAATGGTGAGTCATTTTTTGAGTTCTGGGTTTAGGAATTGTTCTGCCATTTGACGGTTTTGTTCTTTAAAAGGAATTCCTTTGAATTCAAAATGGGTATAGATTTAAGCAAGTGAGGTGTCTTGATCTATTGAATGTCCTTAAAACCTACCCCATGCACTCTTCCTTATGATTCATATTGAGATCCTAAGGTAACAACCTGTTTCAAACCATTAACTCAAAACCCTAGTTTCATGCTTGTAAATTTGATAAAGGATGAGTGGTGTGAGGATTTTGAAACAAATTGTTTGAATCCCTACGTGAGTCATTTTAATTTTGTTTTATATTAACAATGATTTCATCTCAGGAGGGGGAATTTGTTTCATATATCATCTTTGCATGAAGTAGTGTCGACACTTAGACTTAGAAAATTTTGGGCACCTAAGCTAAAACTCGGTAATTCTGAGGTAGCTCGGATCTTCCAAGCTCTAATCCAGTCAGAGAATTTGAGGTCCATTGGATTATTTGAATCCTATGTTTAGCCAAAATTATAAGCTCAGATGGGGTGAACACTTAGCCAATTTCTGATCTCGCCCTCTCGTTCGATAATTTCGAGCCACCTCGGATTACCCGAACATTAGTTCACCCCAGTAATTCAAGGACCCTTGAAGTACTCGAGCCCTATGAATTTGAATTCTCGATGCGAGAAATGAATCAAAATTTGAATGCAAGTGATTTGCAATGTGTTTCTGAGATGATTTGCGCTTAAATGAGTTTGATTATAACAATGAACCTCATCTATTGAAGATTCTAAATAATTACAAGTCTAAGTGAGTTCAGTGTTTTGATTCTCAAGGAATCTAAGCCAGCTTAGATTACAGGAGCTCTAGTCCGGCCAAGGAATCCAAGCCTACTCAGATTACTCGAGATCTTTCATTGTGTCCCAAAATTTCAATAAATATTACAAGTGAGCTTGCATGATGAGGTTCTAGGGTCATTGCATGGGATATTGATTGATTTGAGTAAATTTGAGGTGCATACATAAGGTGTTAATGAAATATTTCAAAATGAGTTGCTTGCCTTATATTGTCATTGCAACTTAAATGACAATCATTTTGATTTTATGGCATTATTACTACTCATATTGATGATTCATGGAATTGATATAATATATTATGTTAGTTTTTTCCATTTTGGTGATCTTGGTCCTTTCTAACAAATGCAGGCAATGTTGAGTCTCGATAAGACATTCAATTCAAAAGATGCTTTAGTGCAGGAGGACGTTAAGAAAATATCAAAAAGGATGAAGTATGACTTCAAGGGCATATGGCCGGAGTCCAAGATTGGTTATTCCTGGTCAAATATCATGGACACAAATATGGGACATATAGATTATGATGACTTTCAGCAAAGGATGTTTGGAAATGCACCAACTCAGTTAGCACAAACCATCACCCATACTGGATTGGCTCAAGCAGCAATATTCCCACCAACACAACTGTGTCCGAAGTTGGTCCTCAAATGTGCAAAGCACTATGACTCTAGAACAAGAATAATAATTGGCCCATAAGGAATATTCATGGAAAACCTTACTAAAGAGTCTATTGCAGAGGTGTTCAATATTGCCTCACATCACAATATTATTGAAGAAATTAACATTGGGGAAGCAATAAGGTTTTATAATCAAGATTCCAATAGGTCTTTAGAGATCATGAACAACTCTTGTATATTGAAGCCTAAGCCCCACTATTCAAATTTGCCTAAACAATTTCTCAAGAGTGATTTCAAACAAGAATATCGTGATATTATAACTCTTTTGGGCAGGTTCATGGGAGTTGAAGAGGCCCATAGCTTTCATACATGGATGTTTTACCCTATCACACAGATAGTGGCTAACAAGCATTATCATTGGGCTAGAATCATAAGAAACAACTTGGATGCCCAGTTGAGAAGTGTACAGGAAACCAATAGGTTTACTATGACTTCATACCTTGTCTATATGTTGGCACACAAGACTATGTATAGGGATCTCAGTTGCAAAGGGACTATTGGGAAAGATAAAATATGGGACATATACCCACAATTGCAGCACAAAACAAGCAACTACAGAAGAGCCAATGATGCATTTTTCATGTATATTCCAAGGTTTTTGCAAGATGCTCTTCACATCAAGATTCCCTTTGAGGCCATGGACTTGATCAAGCAATATGATCAATGGTTCATTCAATTTCATAGATTCACATACATCTGGATACAAGGATACCATTTTGCTCCACTAACATTACCAAGGTATCCGACCAACAAGCTCCTAATGCTGGAAGTGACAAGACAAATGGTAGGCTTTGAGGAGATCCTACAACAAGAGATGAAAAAGAAGGGGTTGGGAGTTGAGTTTCCCTTGAGAATAGGAACTTTGGAGGAATGGCCTTCTATTCAGAGTGTCTATCATTCAGAAAAGGAGATGGCATAGTTTGAGCTATATTCTCATACAAACAAAAGCAGGTTTGATCCATATGGTAGGGCTATGAAACAGGAAAATAGAACATTCAGGCACAAGGATCATATTGAAGACTATTGGGCCAATTGTCAAGATAAGTTTAAAGCTATAAGGAGGATATTCTCTAGGTTTCCATTAAAATCAATCAAATTGTACATAATTACAGAGGTGCCTGATCAAGTGCAAGAGGATGATGTAGACTTGCTCCAGCACCATTATTTTGATCCATACAAGAACAAGCCCTTACCTCCAATCAATTAGTTAGAGGAGGAGATAATAGACCTAGATCAAGTTACTACGCCAATCAAGAAGTACACCAAGCCATGGGTGAAGCACAAGGTATTGGAACTGGAGGTTGATGGGACCAATCTCACCTATAACTTGATGGGGGATTTGGAATCCCAATCTAAAGAAGAGGTTGAAATGGACAAAGGTGATGATACTGTTGAGCCTCATGAGGAGGATGTCATCTTAGAAGGATCCATGTCAATAAAGAGAAAAAATAGGAGTCATACATAGGTTAGACGGGGAGAGAAGCCCTCTCCTAAGACAAAGAAGGTCCATGTAGCCAATATTACAACTGAAAAAGGAGAGGCTTCACAGCATGTGAGGAAAAGGAAGTTGGTCACAGAAAGATAGAAGGGTGCCAAGGCAAGGAAAGGTAGTGTTTCCATTGATGCCCCTTCTTTAGAAAAGGTTGTTGATGTGGAGAGTTCTATGGAAAATCCCCAAGTTTATGTCAGAAGAAACTCCCCAAAGCACAAGGCATCTCCAGTGAAGGAGATGAAAACTACAAAAGAAAAGGTGCAGAATGAAGAGGCACTTATTGATGATATCAGAGCAACTAAAGGAAATAATTCTCCTACTATATCTCCTCCTAACATACAAATTGCATAGGAAGCTTCCCATGAGGAAGGACATATATCAAATGATCTTGGGCATCATGAAGTTGAAGATGAGGAAATTTCTACTCCTGACAGTGCGGAGTGGAGTAAATTTATGCAAGAGATAAACCAATCTACCTCCGGAGCAGAGAGCAAGAATGTGGAATCTGAAGTGGTACAAGAAAATCCACCTAAGTCTCCAAAGAATGTGGTAATTGATGAATTTGAAGACCATCTAGAGGAAGAGGATAATAGGAAGGAAGTTACTGATAGTCCTCACCAAGACAAATAGGACCAAGGAGATCAACTAGAAACAGAAAAAAATGTTCAAGAAAACATGGTTGAAATTCCAAATAAGGAGATATCTACAAAGCAATACATCGTTCTTGAATGGCTAGAGAAAAGGCTTAGTAAGAATCCTATAATTGTGTAGGAGGAAACTCCTAGCTGGGACAAACTGCTTGAATAGTGGGGGAAGCCCAAGCAGAGGAAAAGAGCGAAAACAATCTCTAAAATCTCAAAAGATGAATCTAATAATAGGGTTATCCATGTTGCATTTCCTGCAAGTGATAAGTTTAAGGATGAGGTTAGGCCTTTGGATTACAAAGTGAAAACTATTAATTTAGGGCTGACCACCAAGGAGCAAGAAAAAGAAGAATTTCAAGAATCTTCTCAAGCTATTCTGAGAATATTAGACAGAGAAATTGAGGAAAATAAAAAGCTATAGAATTAGCTAAATGATGTTTATAAATATGTCTAATACCTAATGAAACCTTTGTAGGCCAGTACCGATGGTGGTTCTGCAATCCCAGAAGGGTTGCTACCCAAAGAAGCAATTTCAGAAATAGAAAGATTGAAATCCACTGCTCACAACACCCATGAATGCCTGCAGGAGGTTAGCAAAAGGGGTGATGAATCAATTAAGAAAATATTTGGAATTTATTCCAAGGTTGTTGAATTCCTTGAATACACTTCCCAATTTGTTGCAGATTACAAAAAGATTGATGAATCAACTATTGATGAGTTGAGGAAAATTTTGCAGGTACCCAGGGATGAACTAGCTAAAATGGATATATTCTCCTTGAATGAAATTGGTAAGGTGAAGGAGTGGATAGAGGTATGGAACTATAGGAAAGAACTCCTTTCCAAGGTTTTGAAGAAAATTGCAAAGCTGCAAGGAAAAATGAAAGAAATATGTGATAGTTGTATCAGTTTTCTGCAAATAATGACTGGGCGAAGAAAATTTTGGTCAAAAGAACATGAATGTTAATAGATTGCAGTCATGGTGGAATAAAATTTATGCTCCTTTTGATAGTGCTCCCATCACTAAGGATAATTTAGAAAATGAAAAAATTTATATTTCAAAATTTGATAAATATCATGAGTTACAAATTGAGTGGAATAAGGTGATGCCCCAACATTTAGAAGAATATATAAATCATAAGACAAGGGTTAAATTTATTCCAGTCCCAGATCCAGTAGATATGGGAGAGACATTGGGAGAATTCAAGGAATTATCCAATAAATTAGAGGCCAACAAAGAAGGAGAAAATAGCCATCTTGCAGTCGCCTAGAATTTTGTGCCAATCATGTGACAATACAGCTGGAGGATGACCTCAAATTTTGTTTCATAAAAGAAATTTTTTGGAAGACTCTAGGCTCACCTAGATGATGTTATTTGGCATTTAATATAATTTTATTATTCAAAAACTCTCTAGGCCGGCCTAATGGGCCGACCTCAACATGTAAACCCTAATTTCGGGTTGACCTAATGTTGCTTTTTTATAAATTGAGGCTCTAGCCTCATTTGTAAGGGTTAGAATTAGTGAGATATACTCGCTAGAGCTAGAATTGAAATAGGAGTTAGCATTTTCTGAGATCAAGTGTTGATACATTGAGAATACTTGAATTGTTGCAAATTTGGGTGATTCAATATAAGTATATATATTGTTCTTTGGTGCTCTTTCTTGTGTTGTTTCACTTGGCATCTTGTTGTTCCAAATCTTTAAGATTGCTTTGAGATTATTATTTGCATGTTAAATTTTAGATTTAAATGTGATTCAATGGTCTTTATGGTTTAATATTTGAAGTGTTTGAGCAATCCTTGGTCCATACTTTAGGCAACTTGTTGATTGTAAGTTGTTGTGTAAAGTTAGCCTGGGCCTTGAATTTATGTGCTAAGTTCAATTGTGGGTATTTATTCATTTCAATTGTTAAATAAGGTTGATATGGGTTAACGCTTCATAATCTGAAAATCCTTAATTCCTCAGAAGATTGCACTGTTTATGTGATATTGCAGGTTTATTCTAGATTTAGTAGGAATTAGTTTTGAAGGGTTGGTCCACTTTGAGTGTTTAATCATTTACATTCATGGTCTTAGGATCAGTTTACTTTTCAGAGATCTCTCTCTAAACCCTTTATCTTTTGTTATTTATTTTGAAATTTGGCTTAGTCTTAGGATCAAAAGCATCAATAAATTGCAAGATCTGATGAATTGGAGGTTTCTAGCATTTTTTTTGTAAGGTCCCTTGTGTTTACCAGCATTTTCACATTTATCACTAAGTTGTTTTTGCATTGTCAAAACGTGACATTAGAGACCTTGGGGTTATCTCTCGAGGCTTGCTGATAGAGATTTACCTTTCAAGAGAGATAGGATATTATATTATGTCTAAGTTTTTGTTTTGAAAAAAACACCATCAACAGACTGGCGCTAGAAGGAGGGCCTGAATAAGCAAGTTGGATCACTTTTTGTCTACAAATTTTCCTCGAAGGTTTCGAAGAAGAACCAGATCTACACCAGGGGAGGAATATTTTTAGGAGTTGCAAGCCCCTACCAGCTCAAGGAGGACTAGAAGAAGAGGAAAATCATCATCTGCCCCACCTTTTCCATCCTCTCCATCATCTTCACCTTCATCCAATTCCTCATCACCTGATTCTGAGGACATCCCCATTCAGCAACCCCAGATAGTTGTTAATCAACCATAACCACCTCCACCGCCACCAATGGATTTCTTGGAAAATAACCCCTCACCCCTATCCTTTAATAAATACAATGTCATGCCAAAGAATCCTGAGCATTTATGCTCTAAATTTCACACCAATGACCCTAACAAGACAGTTGAGGAGCACATTAGGATTTTCCAGACTTTCCTTAGGGATAGGGGTATCAATCATGAAGATGTTGCATGTAGGATTTTCCCATATTCCTTAGGAGAGGATGCCTTTTATTGGTATAACCATCTGCTTGTCGGTTCAATCCATAATTGGACTGAATTGGAAAATGCTTTCCTACAAAAGTTTAAAATTCTCATTAGTGCTAATGAGTTGTATCTGCAATTTACCAAGGTTAAGAGGGAGGTCAATGAACCCATGGGGTCATTTAATAATAGATTCCATCATGCATACACTAGGCTACAAACTCCCTATGTTGCAGATGATGCTACTGCCTTGGAAGTCTACTATGAAGCCCTTGACAACCTTACTACTACTTTCCTAAAATGGAGAACTAATCGTCCTAACACATTGTTGGGTTTTTATACAGAAGTAGTCAAGGTTAGCACCAATTTGAGGCAACATTTAGCAAGACCCTTTCCATCTTTAGGACCTACTACTCACCCAAGAAAAATCTAGGCACTTAATCAAGAGTTGACCAATCATACACCCATCATGAATCTTGTACCACAGCTACCCTTGGTCCCACATCTAGGTCCTCTGATGAATTAGGCTCCACCAATAATTAATTACTCATAGAATGTTAATCAGCCAGCCCATCCACATCACCAGACCAATTTCCCATCCTATCTACAAAAACTTGAAGTATTGAACCAGTCCTCGATCTTGGGAGTACCACCAAGATTTCATCAGAACAATCTAGGACATGCATCATACAATAATTCTGACAAAGAGAGGTTGGATGAATTGACTGAACAAGTGAAGAAGCTAAACATGGAGGTAAATTATTTAAGGAACCAAAATAGCCAACTCCAAGCTGCTCATAGGAATATGTAGTCTAATTACAATAGGGAGAATAGAGACTTTGCACAAGGATATGGACAAAACTTTGACAAGGGAAAACAATATGGATAGGGGTTTGATAGGAGACAGCCCCCACAATAGAATAGAACATGGAATATCAGGCCCAAAAATGGAGGTGTTCCCACCCCATTAGACCAACCAGCTAATCAGGATAAATCTTCAAGTGGTGTGTACCTAGCAGAGGCAGCATTGTCAGGATGGTGCAGACTTCACAAGACAAACTAGCACTCTGAGCTGGACTGCCTAGAATTCCAAATTGTTGCATCTATCTTCTAGTATGAGGTTGTAAAAAACTCCAACAATCAGGAGATAGTACCATTTGTCCCTTATGATACTTCGGTGTTTGTGTTCAATCATGCTTCGTTCCCACGAAGTGAGGAAAATGAGCCAAAGCCAGACATTGTTGAACCAGATGGTAAATCAGAATAGGTATGCAATGGAGATGAAATTTCACAGTTATTTCAAGAAGGAACTGAGAAAAATAATGGTCCTTTGGATGAAGAAGTTTAGATGTTCCAGCAGCCTACAAGAAAATATGATATGAGGAATAGGCCAAATAGAATTCCACAAGTTGGAAGTCCATTTACTACTTCAATCCCTCCAAATAATTTCACATCGCCTAATCCTCATGCTAGTAATAACCCATATTATCCTCATGTACCAACATAGTACTTTTCAAAAGGACAATTTGATCTATCAAAAGGAAGGAATGTTGATGTAAGGAAGTAAAAGCAGATGGACCAGTCTAAGGAAGCCCTTGTTGATATGAGCATGAAACAGTTGGGCGAGTATGTATCTAAGGAACTCAAGAAAATAAAGGTAATCCTCACAGCGTTTGAATTATTAAGGGTCCTCGCTATTAGGAATTTCTTCTTAGGAGATTTTAAAGCCAAATAATTCCCCCAAGATAGGGTAGCTAGTGAGACAACTGTAAAGAATTCTAGTTCACAGCCACCAAGAGACCAAGGTCAGGGACAATTTAAGGAAAAAGGGAGGGAAAAAGATAAAGGCCAAGTTGCACAAGCTGATACTCCTATGATTTTATTCCAAGGGAAGACTGAAACCCCTCCTTTTCTTATTTATGTTCATTTATTTGGAAAAAATCTGCACAATTGCCTCTTAGATTCAAGAGCCTCCACAAATTTCATACCTTTTGTTGTTTGTCAAGCTTTAGGAATTACACATGTCACTTCTCAATGAAAGGTTACTCAGTTGGATAAGACAGAGGTGAATATGGTAGGAGAATTGAATATGATTCCCAAGCAAATTGCATCAGACCCTAGGATTCAATAGGTTATTAATATTCAAGTGGCAGATATTCCTAATACATATGGTCTGCTATTAGGCAGAGATTTTACTAAGGCTTTGAGTGGATATGTATCGACTGATCATTCTCACATGTGGCTTCCCTAGAAAGGAGTGTTGAATCAAATCAGGATTGAAAGGGAACCAAGGATGAAGTATGTGATCATTGAATATCAGAATACTTCAAATGAGGTATTAGTATCATAAGTCGATTTGGGGAATTATGTACTAGTAGCCCCTCCTCCGAAACTAGACACGGATGAAATTTTTATGCTACATAGTGTACCTAAGGAGCTCACTCAAGACTCTTGCAATATTGGAGCATTGGTAGAATCAATAGAAGAAGATGAAGACCAAGAGGATAGACAGCTCTGTTTATTAGAAAACTTGCAAAAGTTCATTCAAAAGTGCATAGAAGATCAATTTCAGCTTAGTAGGAATATGAATTTTGAAGAGTTTCTTCTTCCAAATTGGTGCAAGGTTCATAACGCATCCCATCCTGAGCTAGAATGTTGTTTATGCCAAACAGCAGTGGATCAAATAAAGAGTTGCATTAATCCACCTCTAGCTATTAGGATTGATGTGCAGAGAATTTAGGATGACCCTAAGGGTAAACAACCAATGCGGGAGGGACCTCCTAGTTGTAGTAGAAGTAGAGAGGATAAATCAAAGAGGTCAGTTGTTGCTAGTTCTTGGACACTTATATTTGATGGATCAAAGTTGAAACAAGGAGTTGGATTTGGGTTTGAGCTAATTAGTCCTAAAGGTAAAACTTTGTTCATTTCTCATAGACTTCAGTTCCATTGCACTAATAATGTTGTGGAGTATGAAGCTTTAATTCATGGATTGTTGATGGCTTTGAGGAAGAACGTCAAGATTTTACAAGTTTTTGGAGATTTTGAGCTGATAGTCAAGAAATTCAGGAAGCAGTACTCATTCCATGACAGAAGAATGACCAATTATAGGCATAGAGTATGGGATTTAATTGAAATATTTGATGCTTTCAACATTCAGTTGATACCTAGGAGTAAGAACCAAACTACAGATGCTCTAGCATAGGTAGCTAGCACTTTGCAGCCCTTATCACTTTTAGGATTGAAGAAGTTCACTATGGATCTTACACTAGTTCCCTCGGTGCCTGATAATGTAACCAATTTTTAGGTGTTTGAGGATGATAAGCGCATTCTTGATTTCATCACAAGATATGATGTTTTCACTGCTCAGTTAATTGATGAAGTAGAGCCTCAGGAAGCGGAAATGGACCTGGAAGGATTCATTAACTTGAAAACCAATACAATCCCAAGAGGGATGGTCCAACTAGAAAAGATCTTTGATCTAGATAGAATAAAAGATCAGGAACAACAAGGTAAGAAGGATTCAATTAGCAGTCAATGTGACGCACATAACATGGGAACTTTTGATAATGTGAAGAATGTTTTCATTGGGAAAGTGTGTACTCCAAAGGAAAGAAAAGGAATCATAGATGTGCTTCATACATACCCCAATGTTATATCCTGGAGTTATGAGGATCTAAAGACATATGATGCTTTGATTATTACACACACTATTCCTCTCAAACCAAGTTCCAAGCCTTTTAGACAGAGGCAGAGACTGATCAACGCTTTGTTGGAACCAATTATATAGAGAGAGGTACAAAATTTATTATCTGCTCATATCACATTTCTAGTTAGGCATTCTACTTGGGTTGCCAATTTGGTTCTAGTAAGGAAGAAAAACGAAGAAATCATACTTTGTGTTGATTTCAGAAATCGTAATCGGGCATCAGAGAAGGAAAACTATCATGTCCCATCACTGGATGAAGTATTACAAATTGTTAATAGATCCTAGATGATTTCTTTTCTCAATGGATACTCAGGATATAACTAGGTTATGGTACAGTATGAAGATAGAAACAAAACTGCTTTCACAACGAAATGGGGCACCTTCGCTTATAGGAGAATGCCTTTTGGGTTAATCAATGCAAGAGAAACCTTCCAGAGGACCATGGATATCGCCTTCAATTACATCATTGGTAAGTGTATCATAATTTACATGGATTATTTAATTATCTTTTCTAAGAAACGAGAGGATCATATTGCAGATTTTTGCAAGGTATTCCAAAGATGCAGAGAATTTGGCATTTCACTTAACCCTAAGAAGTGTATCTTTGGAGTCACTAGAGGGAATCTTTTGGGTCATGTCATCTTAGAAGAAGGTATATCTATTGATCCAAAATGAATAGAGGCTACACTGAAAATCTAGCCTCCAGCCAGTAAAAAGGAGATGAAGTCCTTTTTTGGGAAAATCAACTTTGTCGAGAAGTTTATTACTAGCTTTGTAGAAATAGTTAAACCTTTAAATGTCATGTTGAAGCAAGACGCGAAAGTTGAATGGAGCACTAAAGCAAAGGCGGATTTTGCATAAATTAAGCAAGAAATAGCTGATGCCCCAATATTGGTGAGTCCTGAATATTCCAAGCCTTTCTACATATATTCATTTTCTTCCAATCATTCTTGTGTTGGCATGCTAACTCAAAAATCTAACCAAGGAAGTGAGCACCCTATAGCCTTCATGAGTGCTCCATTAAAGGATGTAGAATTGAGATATCTTGGTGTAGAAAAGAAAGCTTATGTTTTGGTCAGGTGTGTGAATAAGTTTAGACATTACATCCTGAGAAATAAAGTCTATGCAATAGTGCCTGATTCTGCAGTTAAGCTCATGTTGATGTAGAATGAGCTTGGAGAACAGAGAGAAAAATAGGTCACGATGTTGCAAGAGTACAACATTGAAATATAGCCCATGAAGCTTTTGTGAGGGTAGGGACTGACAAAGACTATGGCTGAGATCGGTCTTGATATTATATCCCAGCAGTACCACCTAGAGGATGTCTCTTTGGATGAGTGGTATGATGAAATTGTGTACTATTTTTTGAATCAAAGTTGTCCTAATCATCTCAATACAGTGCAGAGGAGAGATTTGTGCTTGAAGAGTGATAGCTATATGTTGAAAGGGGCTATCCTATACAAAAAGAATCACGAGGGAATTTATCTTCGCTATCTTGGAAAGGAGGAGGCTACTCGAGTGATGATAGAATTCCATGATAAGTATGGCACGGGCCATGGTTCTGGACCAACTACTGCTCATTAAATCCTGAGAGCAGGATATTATTGGCCAACTCTCTTTAAAGACACACAAAATCAAGTGTGAACCTGTCATGTATGTTAGACTACAGCAAGCAAGTAGAAGCACGCAGCACTTCTGCTCTAGCCCGTAGTTGAGGTAAAACCATTTGCACAGTGGGGATTGTATTTTATCGGGCCAATTAACCCACCATCCTCAGTAGGCCATAGGTACATTCTCACCATAACTGATTACTTTACTAGATGGATTGAATCCCTCGCCTATAAAAATGCACTTCTGAAGTGGTAATCAATTTTCCAGAATCAGGTATTATCAATCATTTTGGTTGCCCATTTGCTTTGGTCTGTGATAATGATCATGTATTTGCGTCATTGAAGTTTTATGGTTGGGTGTTTGATCATGGCATCATTTTCAAGTTTTCTTCTAATTATTACCCACAAGGAAATAGTTTGGTTGAGTCCACAAACAAAAAAAAATTGACAGTCATCCGTAAATTGTTCGAGAGGAACCCCAAAGATTGGAACACCCAACTCCGATTTGCTCTCTGGGTAGATCGTACTAGACATAAGGCCTCTCTAGGGACTTCTCCTTATCACCTTGTGTATGGTCCTTAACCGATGTTTCCCATCTAGCTGAATATCCCCACCTTGCAATTCATTAACGATTACTATGATGAAGGGGATAAGTGTGAGGCTCGTTTGGCTGAGATTTTACACCTTGAAGAAAAGAGATATTAAGCATTAGAGAATTTTTCCAAACATCAAGGTGTCATTAAGAGATGGTTTGATCGAAAGGCCCAAGTAAAAGTGCTCAGAATCTATGATCTAGTCCTGTATTGGGATAGGGCACATGATAAGAAGGGAGAACATGGAAATTTTGATAAGCTTTGGCTTGGTCCCTTCCAAATTTTAGAGATATTAGGAGATAATTCTTTTCTCTTGAAAACTCTCACTAAAGAGGATGTCCCATTGCTTGTCAATGGGCAGTATTTGAAGCATTACTTTCTGGCGTGAGTTGTTTGCAGTTCTTCCTTGTACATTGTTATTTTAGGGGTTGTTTTCTTTTGGTTTGATCTTTGCTTTCTTTTTTTTCGGTGTTGGGTTCTTTTGCTTTGCTTTGTTTGTTTGTTTTCTACTTTGGTTAGTGTAGGTCCACTTTAATTTAGGTTTGGGTTTCTTCTATTTTTTTCTTTCATTTTTTGGGTCCCCCTACTCTCTTTTGGGCATGTTGCACTTGCATAGAAATCATTGTGTTCTCGGGGATTGTTCTAAGTATTTCTTTTGCAAACTCTAATCATCCTTCCAGAATAAGTTGGTGAAAATCCTCTACTTGCTTGAAGTGGATGTGTTGCTTGATTAGGTTAGTTTTGGAATGTGCTTGAGTCTTACATTTATACGAACATATTAAGAATCCTTAGGTTGTTGAAGGTTCCTTGAAAAGTTTGGTCAAGTGAAAAATCCTATTTATGCTTCAACGCCACTGTGATCCTCAACCCTGAGTGTGAGCTTCATTGCTTACAGGGTGAAAAGGAAAGTTTAAATTCTCTTAAAATAATATCAAAAGAAAAGAGAATATTGAAAATCAAAAGTGAATATTCACCTTATCAGGGGCATCTGAATATCTCTATCGGGGCTATGGACACCCGACTAGAAGTAGAGCTATGTTCGGGAGAACCACAGCAATAACCTCGTCGGGGTTATGGACGCTTGACTAGCAGCGAGGCTCTATCCAACATGCTTTTGGAGTTAGAATCTTTACGTATCTTGACTAGACTAGCCTTGGTCACCCCGAGGAAATTGAGGGAGGGGAATGAATACATTCACACACACTTGGACTTTGGCATAGGAATATTTTCCTATCAATTGGCTTTGAAGCTTTGTTTATCAAGTAACTCAATGCGAGGGCTGAAACAAGAGCTCTGGGTTCTTGATTCCAGATTGTCATTAAAATGCTCTAGAGCATTTCCCCAGTGGAGTCACCATTTGTTGTGCATTTTTTGCACACATGCCCTGCTAAAAGCAGGGACCCTCTTTTCTTTGCTTTGATTTCTTGTTTGTTGTTGTAGGGTCTTAACTTCATCCCCTTAAAGGATAAGTCTCTTGATCTTGGTTTTGTTTCACCCATGTGCTTAAGGATAAATCTACATTTGAGATGTTATTTTTACATTTTCATGATGATTGCTTAACTCCTTAAGGCTAAGCCTTGCGTAAAATTTTGACTCGAAGGCAAAATTTGTCAAGTTTGGTGCAGGTTCGGTAATTCTGAGGTATCTCAGATTACCCAAACCCTAATCTAATTGGGTAATCTGAGCTACCTTGGATTACCCGAGTCTGAGATCCCATCCGATTTCGGAGTTTCTACGGACGTGCACGTGAGAATTTATTGCTTGCATTAATTCATTTTAAAAGGTCGATTTGGAATTATAATGTGGATTACGAGCTCATTTGGTCATTTGGAATTCATGTGTGTTTGAAGCTGAGAGGTTTCCATTCGATTTTGAGCTCTAGCGTTGGGTTTATCTCCTTCAGGTGATCATTCTATGGTTCGAGGGTCTCCATTATCTGTCTACTATTACATTTCTCCTTATTGTCTTCTATTTCAAGCTATGCCTTTTCATTTTTCTCAAGTGATTTCAATTTATTTTAAGCTTCATTGTTAATTTCTTGAATGGTGAGTCATTTGTTGAGTTATGGGTTTAGGAAGTGTTCTGCCATTTAAGGGTTTAGTTCTTTAAAAGGCATTCCTTTGATTTGAAATGGGTATAGATTTAAGTAGGTGAGGCATCTTGATCTATTGAATTTCCTTAAAACCTACCTCATGCACTCTTCCCTATGATTGATATTGAGATCCTGAGGTAACAAACTATTTTGAACCATTAACTCAAAACCTTAGTTTCATGCTTGTAAATTTGATAAAGGATGAGTGGTGTGAGGATTTTGAAACAAATTGTTTGCATCCCTACATGAGTCATTTGAATTTAGTCTTAGATTAACAATGATTTTATCTCAAGAGGGGGAATTTATTTCATCTATCATCTTTGCATGAAGTAGTCTTGACACTTAGCGAATTTTGGGCACCTAAGCTAAAACTCAGTAATTCTAAGGTAGCTCAGATCTTCCAACCTCTAATCCAGCCAAAGAATCTGAGGTCCCTCGGATTATCCGAATCCTATGTTTAGCCAAAATTCTGAGCTCAGATGGGGTGAACACTTAGCCAATTTCCAATGATGCCCTCTCGTTCGGTAATTTCGAGCCACCTCGGATTACCTAAACGTTAGTTCACCCAAGTAATCCGAGGACCCTTGAAGTACCCGAGCCCTATGAATTTGAATTCTCGATGCGAGAAATGAATCAAAATTTGAACTCAAGCAACTTGCGATGTGTTTTTGAGATAATTTGAACTTAAATTTGTTTGATTATAACAATTATCCTCATCTATTGAAGATTCTAAACAATTACAAGTCTAAGTGAGTTCAGTGTTTTGATTCTCGAGGAATCCGAGCTTGCTCGGATTACCCAAGCTCTAGTCCAGCTAGGGGATCCAAGGCTACTCATATTACCTAAGATCTTTCATTATGTCCCAAAATTTCAATAAATATTACAAGTGAGCTTGCATGATGAGGTTCTAGGGTCACTGCATGGGATATTGATTGATTTGAGTAAATTTTAGGTGCATACATAGGGTGTTAATGAAATCTTTCAAAATGAGTTGCTTTCCTTAACTTGTCATTGCAACTTAAATGACAATCATTTTGATTTGATGGCATTATTACTACTCATATTGATGCTTCATGAAATTGATATAATAGATTATGTTAGTGTTTTCCATTTTGGTGATCTTGGTCCTTTCAAACAGATGCAGGCAGAGCTGAGTCCCGAAAAGATATCCAAGTTAAAAGTTGCTTTAGTGCAGTAGGACGTTAAGAAAAGATTATAAAGGATGAAGTATGACTTCAAGGGCATATGGTCAGAGTCCAATATTGGTTATGCTTGGTCAGAGATCGCGGATACAAATATGGGACATATAGATTACGATGACTTTCAGGAGAGGATGTTTGGAAATGCACCAACTCAATTAGCACAGACCATCACCCATACTGGATTCGCTCAAGCAATAGGATTCCCACCAACACAACTTGGTCTGGAGTTGGTCCTAGAATGTGCAAAGCACTATGACTCTAGAACAAGAATTATAATTGGTCCACAAGGAAGATTCATGGAAAACCTTACTAAAGAGTTTATTGCAGAGATGTTCAATATTTCCTTGCATCACAAGCTTATTGAAGAAATTAACATTGGGGAAGCAATAAGGTTTTATGATCAAGATCCCAATAGGGCTTTGGAGATCATGAACAACTCTTGGATATTGAAGCTTAAGCCCCACTATTCAAAGTTTCCTAAATAGTTGCATAGGAGTGATTTCAAACAGAAATATCATGATATTATAACTCTTTTGGGTAGGGTCATGGGAGTTGAAGAGGCCCATATCTTTCATACATGGATGTTTTACCCTATCACACAGATAGTGGCTAACAAGCACTATCATTGTGCTAGAATCATAAGCAACAACTTGGATGCTTAGTTGAGAAGTGTACAAAAAACCAATAGGTTTACTATGAATTCATACTGTGTCTATATGTTGGCACACAAGACTAAGTATAGGGGTCTCAATTCCAAACTGACTATTGGGAAAGATAAATATGGGACATATACCCACAATCGCAGCATAAAACAAGCAACTACAAAAGAGCCAACAATGCATTTTTCATGTATATTCCTAGGTTGTTGCAGGATGCTCTTCACATCAGGATTTCCTCTGAGGCCATGTACTTGATCAAGCAATATGATCAATGGTTCATTTAATTTCAGAGATTCATATACATCCAGATACAAGGATCCCTTGTTGTTCCACTCAGATTACCAAGGTATCCGACCAACAAGCTCCTAATGTTGGAAGTGACAAGACAAATGGTAGGCTTTGAGGAGATCCTACAACAAGAGATGAAAAAGAAGGGGCTGGGAGATGAGTTTCCCTTTAGAATAGGAACTTTGGAGGCATGTACTTCAATTCAGACTGCCTATCATTTATAAAAGGAGATGGAAAATTTTGAGCTATATTCTCATACAAACAGAAGTAGGTTTGATCCATATGGTAGGGCTATGAAGCAGGAAAACAGAACATTTAGGCACAAGGATCATATTGAAGACTATTGGGCCAACTGTTGAGATGATTTTTAAGCGATAAGGAGGAGATTCTCTAGGTTGTCATTGAAATCAATCAGATTGTACAGAATTGTAGAGGTGCTTGATCAAGTTCAAGAGGATGATGCATACTTGCTCCGGCACCATGATTTCAAGCCATAAAAGAACAAGCCCTTACCTCAAATCAATTGGTCAGAGGAGGAGATAATAGACCTAGATCAATTTATTGCATCGTTCAAGAAGTACTCCAAGCTATGGGCGAAGCACAAGGTATTAGAGTTGGAGGCTAACGGGACCAAGCTCACCTATGACTTGATGGGGAATCCGGAATCCCAATCTAAAGAAGAGGTTGAAATGTGTGGGTATGTGGTGACTAATCATGCTCTACCATACACTTTATATTATTGTACACTCTTCATGTATCCTTGCTAAGGTCTAGGACCGGGTGAGGGTTTGGGGGCGGTAGCCCCCGAGAAAATTTTTTTTTCACCTTTTTTTATTGTCATCGAAAAAGAAAAAAGCTGACTTTGTAAACCCTAATTTTCTAGAAGCTTCTAAAAGCTTGTTATAAGTGGTTGGGATGAAGAGTTGTAGCATGGAATTATTCACAATATTGTAATAGGTTTTGCACTGGATAATAAAATCATTGGATGGCTATGGTTTTGTGGATGTAGCCCAAATTGGGTGAACCACGTTAAATTATCTGTGGTGTCTTCTATGTGTGTTTTAGTACTCTATTTTATTGTTCAAATCTGCATTTAACTTGTTATATATCTGCCTTCTAACCCTAACAAGTGGTATCAGAGTGGGTTGTTTTTTATTATCGTCTGCAAGAAAGTCTCACTGTTGAGTGGGAGTCTCACGGTTAAGTGGGAGCAATGGCAAATGAGGGTAAGTTGAAGGTTGATAAGTTCAATGGGTAGAACTATCAGTTATGGAAGATGCAGATGGAGGACTACATCTATCAGAAGGATTTATGGCGGCCATTAGAAGGGGAAACCAAGAAACCCACAGCAATGTCAGATGAGGATTGGGATATTTTGGATAGAAAGGCACTTGGCAGTATTCGTTTATGCCTGGAACAATCGGTGGCATTCAATATTACAATAGCAAAGACAACTCAAGAGTTCATGGAAACCCTAGCGAAATTATATGAAAAGCCTTCCACTTCGAATAAGGTATTTCTTATGAAGCGTTTGTTTAATATGAAAATGGTAGAAGGTGGGTCAGTTACTGATCATTTAAATGAGTTTAATACAGTTACCAGTCAATTAAATTCTATAAAAGTAAACTTTGATGAATAATTTAAGGCTCTTTTGATTTTGTGTTCTTTGCTTGAAAGTTGGAATAGCTTGGTAATGGTTGTTAGCAATTTTGTCTCTGGTTCGAATATATTGAAGTTTGATTATGTTGTTGGTGTTATTTTGAGCAAGGAAATTCGTAGGAAAAGCTCAAGTGGAACATCCACATTAGGCAGTGTTTTGAATGCAGAAAGCAGGGGCAGAACAAAGGAGAGGAAATAATTTTGGAAGTCATGGGAAGTCACGAGGAAAATCAAGGGACAGAAGGTCCCAATCTAGAGACAAGAGGGATTGTTGGTACTGTGGTAAGCCAGGTCATTTAAAGAAAGATTGTTGGTCTCAGAAAAATAAAGAAGGAGACAAAAAGGAAGGAAATAAAGAGGAAAATGTGGTAAGTAATAAATTTGATGAGGATGCTTTGATTCTTTCCCTTGACAATATTGATGATTCTTGGGTGTTAGATTCAGGGGCTTCATTTCATGCTACACCCCATAGAAATTATTTTCTTGATTATGTCCAAGGGGATTTTGGGCTGGTTTATTTGAGAGATAATGAACCCTATCAAATTTTTGGAAAGGGAAGAATCAAAATTAAGCTATAGAATGGGAATCATTGGCTACTACATGAAGTAAGGCACGTTCCAAAGTTAAAAAGAAATTTAATTTATGTAGGGAAACTAGATGATGAAGGTTGTGTTGTTACATTTAGTGATAAAAATTGGAAGGTTACAAAAGGTGTCTTAGTGGTAGAAAAGGGTGTGAAAGTAGGCACCTTATATCTTTGTACAGGTCATATTGTTCCTACTGCTTTAGCTATTGTAGATAAAAATCAATGTTCAGGAACAATTGTTGCAGTTCAGCAGGCAGAAAATCAGATAGTTGTTGTGGATTCTGAATCAGCACTATGGCATAATAGACTTCGGCATATGAGTGCAAAAGGTATGAAATTACTTCATTCAAAGAATTTTTTACCAGGTCTAAAATGTGTTAATATGGATTTATGTGAAAGTTGTGTTTATGGAAAACAAATGAGAGTTAGTTTTCTCAAAGATGGGAAACAAAAGAAAGATGAGAAATTGGAGCTTGTGCATACGGATGTATGGGGACCAACTCAGGTATCTTCTCTCGGTGGCTCTCAGTATTATGTTACATTCATTGATGATGCAACTAGGAAGGTATGGATTTATTTCCTTAGGCAGAAATCTGATGTATTTGCAACTTTTTAAAAATGGAGAAGCTTAGTTAAGAATGAGACAGGTAAAAATCTAAAATGTCTCAGATCTGATAATGGTGGTGAGTATTGCAGCAAAGAGTTTGAAGATTATTGTTCCTCTAATGGTATCCATAGGAATAAATTAGTTCCAAGGACTCCACAAGAAAATGGAGTGCCTGAGCGCATGAATAGAACAATAATAGAGCATGCACGAACTATGAGATTGCATGTTGGGCTTCCTTTAAACATGTGGGTAGAGGTTGTAAACATTGTTTTTTATTTAATTAATAGAGGTCCCTCTAATCCTTTTGGTTGTGGTATTCTAGAGGAAGCATGGATAGGTAAGAAGGTGAGTTATTCTTTTCTCAAAACCTTCAGTTCTGAAACATTTGCACATATAGATTCTGAAAATAGAACCAAGCTTGATGCAAAATCAAATAAATGTATATTTGTTGGATATGCAATTGATGAATTGGGTTATAGGCTTTGGGATTTTGAAAATAAGAAAATTATGAGAAGCAAGGATGTCATATTCAATGAGAAAGTGTTGTACAAAGATCTATTGCAGCAGCATGAGAAGACAGAAAAGGATTATGCAGTGCTAGACGATATTACAAACAACAATGTTCCAGTGGTTCCTCATGCTCCGCAACAATAGCAACAAGAAATACCACAAACTCGAGTGAATGTTAGGAAATCTTCAAGGATAAGTAGACCTCCAGAAATATTTTCTCCCTCTTTGTATTCTATTTTATTAACTGATGCTGGTGAGCCAGAATGTTATCATGAATCTATGCAGGTGGATACCAAGGTTCAGTGGGAGCATGGAATGGAAGAAGAAATGGAATTCTTGTTGGAAAATCAGACTTGGGAATTATGTAAGTTGCTTGTAGGAAAAAAGGCTTTACCAAACAAATGGGTTTACAGGGTGAAAGAGGAGGATGGAGGTAAGAAAAGATTTAAAGCCAAATTAGTTGTAAAGGGATTTGCACAAAAACAAGGTATTGATTTTGATGAAATATTTTCACCAGTTGTTAAAATGACTTCTATTCATATTGTTTTAAGTATTGTGGTTGTTGAAGATATGCATTTAGAACAACTTGATGTTAAAATTGCCTTTCTCCATGGTGATTTGGAAGAGGAAATATATATGGAACAGCCACAAGGATTTGAGGTCAAAGGTAAGGAGAAACTAGTGTGCTATATGGCTTGAAGCAAGCACCTCGGCAATGGTGAATTAAATTTGATAGTTTTATGGCTGAGCAAGGCTACAATAGGTGTAATTCAAACCATTGTGTTTATTTTAAGATGATAGGTGAAGATAGCTACATTATTTTATGTTTATATGTTCATGGTATGTTTATAGCAGGGTCTAACATGGATCAAATAAAGGAGTTAAAACAACAGTTAGCAAATTTATTTGCTATGAAGGATTTGGGGGCAGAAAAACAAATACTTGGTATGAAGATTACAAGAGATAGGAAAAATAGGAAATTGTTTTTATCTCAGGCTGATTATGTTGAAAAGGTGTTGTAGAGATTTCATATGGAGAATGTAAAATTTGTCAGCACACCTTTTCCCAGTCATGTAAAATTGACTAAGGATATATGTCCAAAGACACAAAAGGAGGAATAAAAAATGTCCAAGGTACCATACGCTTCAGTTGTAGGCAGTTTAATATACGCCATGGTATGCACGAGACCGGATATTGCACATGTTGTAGGAGTTGTTAGCAGGTATATGAGTCATCCTAGAGTTGAGCATTGGAATGCGATAAAATGGATTCTCAGGTACTTGAGAGGTACATGCAATATATGTTTATGTTTTGGGGGCTCTAATACATATTTAAAAGGCTACGTTGACTCAGATTTGGCAGGGGATATAGATACCAAGTGGAGTACCACAGGTTATGTATTTACAGTTGATGGGACAGCAGTGAGTTGGATTTCTTGGTTGCAAAAGGTGGTTGCTTTATCCACCACAGAGGCAAAATATGTGGCTGCAACAGAGGAAACAAAGGAGATGATATGGCTACAAGTCTTCATGGATGAGTTGGGAAAAACACAGGATTAAAATCACTTGTTTACAAATAGCCAGAGTGTTATACATCTTGCAAATATTTTTGCCTTGCACTCTAAAACCAAACACATAAAATTGAGATATCATTTCATTTGGTCAGTATTGGAGGATGGACAGGTAAAGCTAGAAAAGATACATGCAGATGACAATCCAATGGATATGTTTACAAAGGTAGTGACTAGGGAGAATTTTAGGTCCTCTTCAGCTTCGATTGGTCTTCAAAGTTGAATTCAAGTATAACAGAGCAGCAAGGTCCAAGGTGTGTATTTCCAATGGGAGTTGTAAGTGCAGTAATGTTGTCCAGGATTAGTCTCCAAGTGGGATATTGTGTTGGTATGGATCTTGATTAGTCTCCAAGTGGGAGATTGTGTTGGTATGGAGCTTGATTAGTCTCCAAGTGGGAGATTTTGTTGGTATGGAGCTTGATTAGTCTCCACGTGGGAGATTGTTGGTATGTGGCGATTGATCATGTTATACTATACACTTTTTAGCATTGTACACTCTTCATGTATCCTTTCCGAGGTCCGAGACCGGGTCAAGCCCCTAGCGGGGGTTCGAGGGTGGCAGCCCTCGAGAAAAAAAAAAATTCACCTTTTTTTCGTTTTGTCACCGAAAAAGAAAAAGGCCGACTTTGTAAACCCTAATTTTTTGGAAGCTTCTAAAAGCTTGTTATAAGCGGCTGGGATGAAGAGTTGTAGCATGGAATTATTCACAATATTGTAATAGGTTTTGCACTGGATAATAAAATCATTGGATGGTTGTGGTTTTGTGGATGTAGTCCAAATTGGGTGAACCACGTTAAATTCTTTGTGTTGTCTTCTATGTGTGTTTTATTACTCTATTTTATTGTTCAAATCTGCATTTAACTTGTTGTATATCTTCCTTCTAACCCTAACAAAATGGAAAAAGGTGATGATACTGTCGAGCCTCATGAGGAGGATGTCATCTTAGAAGGACCTGTGTTAATAAAGAGAAAAACTAGGAGTCAGACATGGGTTAGATGGGGAGAGAAGCCCTCTCCTGAGACAAAGAAGGTCCTTGTAGCTAATATTACAATTGAAAAAGGAGAGGCTTCATAGCTTGTGAGGAAAAGGAAGTTGGTCATGGAAAGACAGAAGGGTGCCAAGGCAAGGAAAGTTAGTGTTGTCACTGATGCCCCTTCTTCGGAAAAGGTTGTTGATGTGGAGACCTATGGGGAAAAGCCCCAATTTTATGTCAGAAGAAACTCCCCAAAGCATAAGGCATCTCCAGTGAAGGAGATGAAAACTACAGAAGAAAAGGTGCAGAATGAAGAGGCACCTACTAATGATATTAGAGAAACTAAAGGAAATAATTATCCTACTCTTTCTCCTCCTAAAATACAAATTTCAGAGGAACCTGCCCACGAGGAAGGAAATATATCAAATGATCTTGGGCATCATGAAGTTGAAGATGAGAAAATTTCTACTCCTGACAGTGGGGAGTGGAGGAAATTTGTGCAGGAGATAAATCAATCTACCTCTAAAGAAAAGAGAAAGAATGTGGAATTTGAAGTGGTACAAGAAAATCCACCTAAGTCTCCATAGAAGGTGGTAATTGGGGAATTGGAAGACCATCTAGAGGAAGAGGAGAATATGGAGGAAGTTGTTGATAGTCCTCACCAAGACAAAGAGGACCAAGGAGATCAACCGAAAATAGAAAATAATGTTGAAGAAAACGTGGTTGGCAGTCCAAATAAGGGATAGCTATAGAGAAATCCACCATCCCTGAATGCATAGATAAAATCCTTATTAAGAAGCAAATAATTGTGCAAGAGGAAACTCCTAGCTGGGACAAACTATTGGAATAGTGGGGGCAGCCCAAGCAGAGGAAATGAGCGAGAACAATCTCTAAAATATTAAGAGATGAATCTAATAACAGGGTTATCCATGTTGCAGTTCCTGCAAGTGATAATTTCAAGGATGAGGTTAGGCCTTTGGATTAAAAATTGCAAACTATTAATTTAGAGCCAACCACCAAGGAGCGAGAAAAAGAAGAATTTCAGGAATCTTCTCAGGCTATTCTGAGAAGATTAGATAGAGAAACTGAGGAAAAGGAAAAGTTACAAAAGCAACTAAATGATGTTTATAAATATGTCCAACACTTGATGAAGCCTCTGTAGGCCAGTACCGATGGTGGTTTTGCAATCCCATAAGGTTTGCTACCCAAAGAAGCAGTTTCAGAAATAGAAAGATTGAAATCCACTGCTCACAACACCCATGAATGGTTGCAGGAGATTAGAAAAAGGGGTGAAGAATCAATTGAGTAGATCTTTGGAATTTATTCCAAGGTTGTTGAATTCCTTGAAGACACCTCCCAATTTGTTGCAGATTGAAAAAAGATTGATGAATCAACTGCTGATGAGTTGAGGAAAATTTTGCAAGTACCTAGGGATGAACTAGCTAAAATGAATATCTTCTCCTTGGATGAAATTGGTAAGGTGAAGGAGTGGCTAGAGGTCTAGAACTATAGGAAAGAACTCCTTTCCAATTTTTTAAAGAAAATCATGAAGCTAAAATGAAAAATAAAAGAAATATATGATAGTTGTATCAGTTTTTTGGAAATAATGATTGGGCGAAGGAAATTAGGTCAAAAGAACATGAATTTTAATAGATTGCAGTCATGGTGGCATGAAATTCATGCTCCTTCTAATAGTGCTCCCATCACTAAGGATAATTTAGAAGATGCGGCAATTTATATTTCAAAACTGGATAAATATCATGAGTTACAAATTGAGTGGAATAAGGTGACGCTCCAATATTTAGAAGAATATAAAAATCATAAGATAAGGGTTAAATTTATTCTAGTCCCAGATCCAAAAAATATGGGGGACATTGAGAAAAGTTAAGGAATTATCCAATAGATTAGAGGCCAACAAAGAAGGAGAAAATAGCTAGCTTGCAGCCACCTAGAATTTTGTGCCAATCATGTGACAATACAGCTGGGGGATGACCTTGAATTTTGTGTCATAAAAGAAATAATTTGGAAGAGTCTAGGCTGAACTAGATGATGATTTTTAGCATTTAATATAATTTTATTATTCAAAAACTCTCTAAACCGACCTAATGGACCGACCTCAGCATGTAAACCCTAATTTTGGGCTTACCTAATGTTTCTTTTCTATAAATTGAGGCTCCAACCTCATTTGTAAGGGTTAGAATTAGTGAGATATAGTCGCTAGAGCTAGAATTGAAATAGGAGTTAGCATTTTTTGAGAGAAAATGTTGATACCTTGAGAATACTTGAATTATTGCAAATTTGGTTGATTCAATATAAGTAAAGGCATTGTTCTTTGGTGCTCTTTCTTGTGTTGTTTCACTTGGCATGGTTCTTGTTGTTCCAAATCTTTAAGATTGCTTTGAGATTATTATTTGTATGTTAGATTTTAGATTTAAATGTGATGCAATGGTGTTTATGGTTTAATATTTTAAGTGTTTGAGCAATCCTTGGTCCATACTTTTAGCAGCTTGTTGATTGCAAGTTGTTGTGTAAAGTTAGCTCGGGCCTTGAATTTATGTGTTAAGTTCAATTGTGGATATTTATTCATTTCAATTTTTAAATAAGGTTGATATGGGTGAATGCTTCATAATCTAAAAATCCTTAATTCCTCAAAATATTGCACTGTTTATGTGAGATTGCAGGTTTATTTTGGGTTTAGCAGGAATTAGTTTTGAAGGGTTGGTCCACTTTGAGTGTTTAATCATTTACATTGATGGTCTTAGGATTAGTTTACTTTTCAGAGATCTCTCTCTATACCCTTTATCTTTTGTTATTTATTTTGAAATTTTGGTTAGTCTTAGGATTAAAAGCATCAATAAATTGCAAGAACTGATGAATTGGAGGTTTCCAGCATTTGTTTTGTAAGGTCCCTTGTGTTTACCAGTATTTTCACATTTATCACTAAGTTGTTTTTGCATTGTCAAGACCTGACATTAGAGACCTTTGGGTTATCTCTTGAGGCTTGCTGATAGAGATTTACCTTTCAAGAGAGATAGGATATTATATTCTAAGTTGTTGTGCAGAAAACACCATCAACAGATTGTCATAATAATTTCATTTATTATGAAAGGATATGATATTATAGGGTGAGATGGCAATGTATGGCATGGATTCCAAGGAGATTACAAAAATTTGGATAATAGGCATGTGTAAAACTTTGGAAAAATCAAAGCATTGAAAAATAAAAAGGATTTATAAAGTTTTGAAGCATCGCTGGGAGATGCAGCCAGAATGGAAAAATTGAAGTGGAAAAAAAAAGTTCCAATGCATTGATGAAAAATGCCATCGGAATATACCAACAAAAATTTTGAAGCATTGTCAAAAGATGCAGCCAAAGAAGCAACCAAAAGTTTATAGAGCATCGTCAAAAGATCCAACCAAAGCATCAACTAAAAGTTTCCAAAGCATCATTGAAAGATGTAGTCGAATCATCAACCAAACAAGTTCCGGAGCATCGTCGAAAGATGCTGCTAGAAAAGAAACCAAAAGTTTCTAGAGCATTGTCAAAATATGCAGTTGGAGCAACAACCAAACAATTTTTGGAGCATCATCAAAAGATGCCGCTGGAAGGAAGGAACAGCAAAATTTTGGAGAATCGTAGAAGGATGCAACCAGAATGTAGCAAGAAATTTTTTGGAGCATCGATGGAAGATGCAGCCAGAAGAAGAAAGGAAAATGTACAACTTTGGATTTTGACTTTCAATAACATCATCAAGAGATGCACCAAAATGAAAGAGAAAAATGAGGAATGATGCCAATGATTCATGCAAGTTTTGGAGCATAGTAACGATCAAGCCAACAGGTTCCAGAGCACCACAACAATCGAGCTAACAAGTTTCGGAGCACCGCAGCAAGATGCGTCGAAATTTATTTCTAATGAAAAATGAAGTCCTGGGAGAATAGAAACAAAAATTAGCCAAGTCCAAGAGATGAAAAATTTAGAAGAAATTCTTTGAAGGAAAAATTTATACACATGCTCTTTTTTTATTATTATTATTATATAGCAACAAAAATAAAAACTATATTCACTCTGCAGGAGCAGAGTCAATGCATTAGATTTCTCCCTGCATCTCCATCAATTTTGTGACTTCTTCTTTATTGACTGATTTATGGTAGATGTGTAATCGATGTCCATTGACTAGGATGGTTTGGGTATCTCCATCAATGGGTTTTAGTTGTACTGAGCCATTTGAAAATACCTCAAAAATTTCATATGGGTTGATCCAATGAGTTTTGAGCTTTCCTTGGTGATCTTTGTATCTAGAATTGAACAAGGCCCATTCCCCATTATGGAACTCTCTCTCCTTAATATTCTTTTCATGCCATAATTTATGTTGTTTTGCACCAGTTCAGTTTGATGGACGGCATCCAAACGGAGCTCATCCAACTCACTAAGTTCCAAGACTCTCTCTACCTGGGCTCGTTTAAGATGTATACCTAACTCCATGGTTATTCTCAATGTTTTGAGTTCAAATTCAATGGGTAAGAGAGGCTTCTTCCCAAAGACCAGCTCATATGGACTAAAACCGGTGGTTGACTTCCACGTTGTGTTATAAGCCCAAATGGATTCAGGTAGTTTTCTAGCCCAGTCTTTTCTTCTTGATGACACTATTTTCGTTAAAATGTTTTTGAGCTCCCTATTAGTGACTTCCACCTAACTGTTTTCTTGAGGATGATAGGGTGATGATTTCTTATGACTAACGTGGAAATGGTCGGTGAAGGCTAACAGAACCTTAGACATGAATTGAGGACCCTGGTTTGTGATGATTGTCCTAGGAGCTCCAAACCTAGGGAAATTTTTATTATAGAGGAAATCAGCTACCTATTCCTCCCTAGCAACTCATAGAGCTGGAACTTCTGCCCACTTGGTTAGATAATTGGTGCACACTAGAATGTACTCTTTTCCTTGTGAAATCGAGTCTATAGGACCGATAAAATCCAATCCCCATTTTTCAAATGGTTCAAGGACTACCTGGGGTTGAAAGAGAATTTCATTAGATTTTGTTGGTCTCCCTACCCTTTGACACTCATCACGATGGTGAACATATTTCTTAACATCCCTATGCATAGAGGGTCAGTAATATCTTGCACCTAAGAGTCAGTAATATCCTGCACCTAAGAGCTTATGGGATGTTCTCTTTGCGGAATAATGTCCTCTAAAAGGATCATCATGGTAAGCTCTTAGAATACTATAGATTTCATCTTCCCTAACACATCATCATAGAACCATATCAGGTTCGCATCGAAATAGGATCCCATTAATCCATTTGAAAGGGGTGCTTTCTCTTATAAAGCATTTCTTTTTTTTAGATGTAAAAGCAGGTGGTACTTCTGAGGTGGCCAAGTAGTTGGAAATATCGGCAAACCAGGGAGTTTTAGTAGAGATGGTAGATTCTCATCTGGGAACTCATCCTACACCAAACCACAGTCACCATCATCTTGTTTAATTCGAGATAAGAAATCCGCAACTACATTGAATTTCCCTGGTTTGTCAACAATTGTCACATTAAATTCCTGGAGAAGAAGCAACCATCTGATTATCCTCCCATTCACTACAGGTTTATTCATGAGGTATTTTATGGCTGAGTGTTTTATGTACACCGTTACTTTGTATCCTGTAATGTAGTGTCAAAATTTCTTAATTACATGTATTACAGCTAAGAATTCCTTCTTCGTTGTATAATTCCTTTTTGTTGGAGTCATATTCTTACGAATGAAGTATATAGCATACTTTTCCCCATTTTCACCTTCTTGTCCTAACACTGCTCCAATAGCATCATCAGATGTATCAACATAAATATGGAACGGTAAGTTCCAATTAGGTCCACGAAGGATAGGAGTAGAGACAAGCTTCTCCTTGATGATTTTGAATGACGACTGACACCTGGGTGTCTAGATAAACTCCACATTATTTTGGAGAAGAGAAAACATTATAGCTGCAATTTTGCTAAAGTTTTCTATAAATCTTCTATAGTATCCAACATTCCCTAAGAAACTTCTAACATCAATCTGGGTTTTTGGGGTGACCAGTTGTTGTATCACCTTGATCTTCTTAGGATCAACTTTTATTCCATCATTCAAGATGTGATGTCCTAACACTATTCCTTGTTCTACCATTATTAGACACTTTTCATGGCTTAGGGAAAAATAATTATCCTCACATTACTTCAGCACTTTGTCTAGACTTTGAAGAGATTCATCAAAAGTTGAACCATACACAATTGAAGTCATCCATATAGACTTCTACACACTCATTCACCAACTCAACAAATATAGCCAAGATGGATCTCTTGAACGTTGCAAGAGAATATCATAGACCAAAGGGAAGAACTCGATATGAAAATGTACCCCATGGACAAGTAAAAGTTGTTTTATCTTGGTCTTCTACTACCACCTATATCTGGTTGTAACCACTAAATCCATCCAAAAATGAGAAATATTTTCTCCCAGCCAAGTTATCTAGAACCTGGTCTACAAATGGTAGGGGAAAATAATATATGTGGATCGATTTGTTAAGTTCCCTATAGTCTACATATAATCTCCACTTCCCATTATTTTTTAGAACCACAACTAAAGGTGAAACACATTTACTGTCAAAAATGGGATAAATAAACCCCACTTGTAGGAGTTTCTCAATTTCAATTTTAATGATATCCTTCAAGGTAGGGTTGAGTCTCTATTGCAGTTGGTGAAAAGGTCAAACATTCTCAGTGTAGATATGATTAGTGCACACACTTGGATGTATTCCTCTCATATCTATGTAGTCCTAGGAAAAATCTTTAGATCTATTCACCAGGACATCAAACAACTTATGTTCTTCTAGCTCGGTCAACACACTGTTAATGTTCAAAGTTTTTCCTGGCAGCAGCATGATAGATTTAACACCCGGGTGATTGGATACGGTAGTAGCATAATGGTCTTGTCAAAGTGTTAAGGGGGGAACTATGAGGTATGGTTCTATGAAGACTAGCAATATCTTCAAAGAAATGTTTTGTTTTTGGAATTATATTCGTCAGAGGACAAGGCAATCCCATGAAACTGATACTATCGAATTTAGTGTGGCCTATGTTGATGGGTTGTCCAAAGATCTCTTGTACGTACAACATCTCCTCATCACTTGAATCCACAGTAATATTTTCCATGTTTTTTAATTCATCTTCCAATTCTTCACCATGTTGTTTGATCACTACCATGGCCAATGAAGCTAAATTTTCTTGTCCGTTGGGACCTTCTAGTTCATCAACCTAAACTTTATTATATTCAACAGGCTTGGCGGGAGGATACAAGAATAAATTTTTGCTATTTGGACCATGTGAAATGGTCATTCATCCCTCCCTACAGTCAATTTTGGCTGCAACGGTTTCTAGCCATAGTCTTCCTAGGATTATAGGGTAGTTGTATTTTGGTGTAAGAGACTGAATTACTTGAAATTCCACTGGATATTCCCATCCATCGACTTTGACAAGAACATTCTCAAGGACACTCTTGGGAATGGCTATGGCTTGATCTTCCATTGTAAGACTATAGTTGTGGGGTGTAAATCAATAAGCCCTAACTCTTCCATTACATCAACAGTCATTACATTAATGGTTGCTCCCAAGTCCACTAATGCATTAGTTATTTCCACCTCATTGACTTTTACCATTATCAGTCGACTACCTAGATCATCATATTTTGGAGCAGTAGTCTTTCCAGCCAAAAAGTCAGCCAAATAACCATTTATGTGAATGGTATTTATTTTTTGGTTTCCTCCCTAGAATTTTGATACACAACTGTTTGATCAATTGGTTTAGCTCAAGAATCTCCTTAATGGATTGTAGCAAAGGAACCTCAATTTGCAACTATTCGATTTTTTGTATCAATGCAGTTTTGGTGGACAAGGGCATTTCTAGAGTATCTTTGACAGTGATTGGTTTAAGTCACTTTGAAAAAGGCACTTTGGTTTTTTCTTTGGGGTGGAACTCTTTAAAGACTCAGTTGGAGACCAACCCTCCCCTTCCTGAGGTAGGTCGAAAGCTCCATCTAAAGGTAGTGGAAATTTCTTGTCTTGGATAGTTTTTGGGGCTCATTCGATAGATGGAGTTCTTTTAGTAGCCTCAATAGATTCCTTAATAGGTTCATCGAATATCTCAACAATAGTTGGTGGCTAAAGTGTTTTTCAAAATATTAATTATATATTTCCATAATGTATAGCATTAAGTCTAGTAACATTATCATATTCTGTGGAATACACTAGAGTATTCTAACGATTGTTCTTTGGGTTCGGAACAGGTTGCACTGGAATTTGTGGTTGATTAACTTGCTCGATTTGTTGAGTGTTCTGGGAAGTTGGTAAGAGATTCTATTGTTGATTGAGCATCCTCCTGGGACTAGTATAAAACTGATTCTGAGGTTGATTCCATTGAGGAGCAGGATTATGAGGATACCACTAATTTTGAGGTTGTTTGGGCCATTGAGGGTTTCCTCGGGACTAATTCGCCCAGTTAGGTGGTCTTCAAGGGTAAGTCCCCCAATTAGGAGGTGGTTGAGGTGGTGCCTGGGGCCAAGGTTTTTTCCATTGATTATTATTCCAATTGTTTTGAGGTCGCCAGCCAAGGTTTGAATTTTGGCCATAGGAAAAATTCCCTCCAATTCTTTGCTTTACAAAGTTAACTTCCTCCTCAACTAGAGATGTCTTTTTTCTTAGAATTCTTGATGGCATTCAAAATATCGCACTATTCAGTGGGATGGTCCTTGTCACAAACCTGATAGACACCAATTTTGTCAACTTTTTCCAAAGGACATTCCCTTAACATATGTTTATTTCGGAACCTGGGGCATTAGATGGATAAGGTCTTAGGATTTCACATTTTAGCCTGTATTCCATCTAATGTGGTATTTAATTGAACCAGGATGTCAATTTTAAGGTTGGCTATCTCCTCACATAGTTTTCCTATCTCGTTGGAACCTTTAAAAAGAGTAGATTTTTGGATCCCTCCTCAAGTATGAGAGAATTTCTGACATAATTCAATGATATCATCAAGTCTCAATTGGGACACATCTCCTTTTCCCATTAAATCCAGGCTCCTTCAAGCATCTTCATCAAGACCTTTAAGAAATATGGTCTTTAAAATCTCCAAACTTATGGCTTCTCTGCCACATCGTTTAGATAAGAAAACAAACCTATCTAGGTAGTTTTCTAGTCTCTCATCTTCATTCTACCTTAGTTTGAATAACTCTTCCTTCTTATCGCTAACTCTACAATAGCTCTGGTGTTTATCCAGAAATGAAAACTCCATGTCATCTCATGAGGTTATGGATCTTGAGGCTAGTCCCATGAACCAACACATTGTTGAGTCCTTCAAGGTAGAGGAAAAAAGCTTTAATTTTTTGTTATCGTTCTTGTAGTCATATGTCTGACACAGGACTTTAAACTAGAAGAGAAACTAGTCAGGGTCTTCAAAAGACACACCTCGAAAGGTTGGAAAGAAGGCTGGTGAAATATTTTTCATATTTGTATCGTCATTTGCATCGATAGCAATAGGATAAGTGAATGTACACAGAGGTGGAGGAGGAGAATCATTTCTATGGTCACCCATGGTGTTGAAGGATATTTGTTCCTCCTAAAAAGTTTGCTTAGAAGGGTGAGGCTCTGGGATTTGCAAAGGAATGTATTCCTCTGCAACTATATTTTCTCTCTGGGGTATACAGGAAGGTCTCAGGTTGATCCTGCTCGATCAATTCTTCAGAAAGTTCTTGAGCTGAGATTTCTTCTTCCCTACTTGTGTTTGGTATGTCGTTTGGGAGGGTTTTTGGTATGAATATTCCATGGGGGCCTCATTTCCTGACCATGCAGAAAAGAAAGCCCGAGGACTATTTTTGTGCCCAAAAGAGGTATTCAAGGTATCTCCTACTAACACTTAGAAAAGGAAGGTCCCCGACAACGATGCCAAAAAGTGATAGGTTTTCGTTAGGTCCTATCTCTTTAGTTTGAAAAGTGCATAAAATATCAACCGGGTAGTGCTCAAGGTTGTATGCAATAGGAAACTCCTCAACTATCTCTCTCATATTTTCTAAGTAGTTGGGACAACTGAAATAAAACTTAAACTAGAAGGCCACTAAACTAGAAAGCTTAAAATAACTAAACTAAAAAGCAAGAAATTATTAGTCTAAAAATAATAACTAAACTAGAAAGCATTGAGATGATTAAACTAATAAGTGTGTAAATTTTTGAAGAGGAAAAACATGTAAAGAAACTATGAAACATTTGAATAGAAATAGATAACAAACTTAAGGATTAACAAAAACCAATTAAACAACTTGAAACTAACAGTGAAGGTAGGTTCACCGAAACTTTTGTTAACAAAATTAAAGATTACAGACTCACTACAACCTACAGGATTAACTTTAATGGAGCTCAACTTATGAAATAAACTTTACTTCACACTTTATCATTACAAAACAGAAGCAACAGAATTTGAAAGTAAAAATACTTATCTATCTACTCTACAGTCCCTCGAGTGGTCAACTCTTGAGTGCTTCTACGTCTAGCTCAGGTCACATAAAATTGATAAGTCAAAGATTACTCCATTCAAAATTATTCCATTCACAATACTTAACAACTCAGAATAAGGAAGGCAAAATTCACTTTATTCATATTGGAAGTGTAATTCAGAAACATATTCTAGAAATTCATTACAACAACATAATGATATTTCTCTATTGTATATTACTTCTGAAAGTTTAGCACTTATACAAAAATTGTTTAACAGAATCCTATAATTCAGTTGGTAGAAAGTACCACTAAAAAAGTCTTTTAACTAATCTTAACAAACTAACAAACTTTGAGTCCATCACATAAAAAATTAAAGAGGCTCGGAGTGAGCCATAAAGTCTTTAACAGAAAATTAAAAAACAGCTACAAAAACTCGATTTACCAACATCCTAGAATTTTGGCGCCTATACTTCTTGCGCTTGTCTTCAACCACATGGAAGTTTGCGTTGAATATTCAACCATATGGAACTCTGCATTCAATCCTTCTAGCTAAGCATGATGACCGATTATGCATGAAAACTTGTACATTACTTCAGAAACTAAACCATTAGGTTAACGTAGGTTAGCTTATTTCAAGCAATTTAAGAAAATAAAGTTATACAACTTTTCACAAAAAAAAGCATTTATTAATCCTAAAGACAATTAATTGGCAAGGTAAAGGTGGCTGGAAAATATGAGGAAGGGTATTTAGTCACTTATATTAATGAGGTTGTTTTTACCTCATCAAGTTGCAAGATGGGAAAGCTTACACGCACCAATTATGAAGGTTGTCATTAATTTCCACCTACTACTTTCAAACATTGATTGTAGGCACCTATATATGAATTCATATTGCTTAATGAATTTTTTTTAACAAGCACTCGAAAACGGATTTTTTGGATGATAGAAAAGCGACATCACAAAATAATTTGAGTAGTAGGGTTGGGGGTTTTGATGAAATCCCCTACAAACTACCCAAATATGTTAAAAGTATGTTTTTCTTAATTGAAGTGTGCAGACAAATTATGAAAGTGAACAAAGGTTCCAAGAAAGGAAAACGTTAGATGTTCAATTTCCCATCGGCCTTGGTTATTATTCTTGTAATTTGATGTTTAGATTCCCTTAATATTAAAAGGGACTTGGAAAGATATACAATGCAATTCTATGAAAGGAGGTTTCCTTTTAACAATAAGAATTTTGTTAAATATAATATGTAATTAGGGCCTGGTTTCCATCATATCTTTTATTTAGAAGACTATTGGACATATTGTGCAGATGAGTATGAGTTTTGCAAAATAATTTGGATGAGGCTAAATTTAATAAAAATAGTAACATTTAGATTAGATTGGGATATACAAGGCCTGGATGATGATGATTCCAATCTATTGGACCCAATCTATATTAATCATGTGCAAACTTAGCCAATTGTATCTATCGATTGGAGCATTAGGGAAGTGGGAACTATTGATTCAAAAACTATAGTGGTTCTTAAGAGAACACAAGATTGGGTAGTAAGGAAGACTACAAAGAAACAAAATGATTTTTCTCCTAAGTCTCAAGACACTCAAAATCAAGGATAAATCAACCAAGTACCTCCATCTTCTAGTATGTAATCACCTCCCATTCAGCGAATGACTTTAGTAAATCAAGGAGATGGTGATGAAGAGCACCCAAAAAAAAATTTACCAAAGAAGACTTGTGGAGAAGATGCCCCATAACAAGAACAAACAAATAAAGATAAATAAGTGGAAAAGGAAGAGGAAATAGTTAATGCATCTTCCTCTCCTTCACAGGTAAGTGATTCTTCTTCTCCTAATTCTCCTCATTTGAAGTAACCACAAAATTCTCCTAGGGTAGGCCCTACTCCACCCTCTTCTCCTAAACTAAGAACTTCCAATACTCCTCCTCTAAAAAGATTCTTACAGATCACTTCTCATAGTTCTTAATCTATATCTACACCTAATCCTACCTCATGGTTAGAACAGAGTATGTCCAAGAAAAGGAAAACAGTTCAACTTAATCTTCTTGAAAAATATTTCGTTGGTCAATTGATTCCAAGCCCAAGAAATTAAAGACTACAACTAGATTATTGGAGGATAACAGCATTGGAAATATGTACGTGGAAGTGGCACATCCCTTTGTATAAAAAGATGCAAGACAAGCCATTGTTAGTGATTATCATATCACCAGAGTTAACTTGGGGCCTTCCACTAAGGATGGAGATGTGCATAATTTTCAAATGATGACTGTCAGGTTGGTAGAAAGAATGGCCAAGGGAAAACAAAGAAAAGATGAGTTGAAACATCAAGTAAGAGTTTTGATTGATTGTTTGAAATATTTAATAGATCTATCTCCCCAAATAATTATTTAGGCCAGTGCCACATTTGATCCAACATATTCCATAGGAAAATAAATTATGATTAAGATTCAATGTTATAAGACCTATAGAAAGGTTATTGAAGAATGGGTTGCAAATATCTTGACTAAAAGAACTAAATTCATCTCTTATATGAAGAAAACATGTGAAGATATTGAAGTGTTGAGGACTGAGGTTGACAAGGAAGTTGCCAGTGCCAAACATGAATCATTTTGGATGAAAAGTGATAATGATTTAAAAGAAATGTTGGAAATAGGTATAGATAAATTGGAAACTGAGCAAGTTTTTCCAAGTGCTAATGACAATAGGTGCTAAATGTGGAAAAGGAGTATTGAATGGAAGCTCTCATTCGTCAAGAAAAACCTGCTAGAGTAGAATAAGTTACTCAATGAATGCAATGCAATGAGGGTAAAAATCCAGAAAAACCTCTTAGGCATCGACATCCCTCTTTGAAAAGAAGGGAATCCTAACGATGAAGATGCAAAGACAATGAAAGGAAGCTTCAAGGGAATGGTTGAAAACCTCTGCAACAAACAATATTTCAACATAGAGAGCATGAGGAAACTCAATGGTATAGACTTGGAATTATTTCAATTCAATGGACTTGAAATGACATACTCGGGGAAGATCGAAGTAGCAAGAGCTAACAAGGCACTATAGAAATTAAGAACCAAGAATTTGATCATCCCTCAACACGGTGACATGCCTCTAGTGGTAAAGGAATTTTATGCCTACCAAGCCAAAGTTGCCACGTCAGCCACCCAATCATCTAAATGAGTCCCCAAAAATATTATACCTCAGCAATAGTTCCTTTAATTTGTTCAAATATTTCATATGAACTCTTATGTTTTCTTTTGTGTGTGTGTGTGTGTGTGGTTATTTCAAGAAGTAGTTATGCTTGTTTTATTTTGTGTGTGAGTGTGTGTGTGTGGTTATTTCAAGAAGTAGTTATGCTTGTTTTCTTTTGTGTGTATGTGTGTGTGTAATATGATGCTACCAAATAGGCTCTTAACAAAAAAAATTGGAGAAATAGATTGGAAATTGGAATTCTACATCTATGAGCATATTATTTTGGATTATCGAATGAATGGAATTCATCAACATCTATGTATTTTGATTAATTTTTGGAATTGGTGCATTTCTATGTGAATGTACAATTTCTTTTATTTTTCTTGATCCTTTCCAGTTTCTATATGGTCTACGCTTATGAAAGATTTTATTTTATGTTTTGTGGAATGAATATTAGTCAATGTGCTAAATAATTTACATGATTAGATTTTGTTCATTGAATTTGATGTTTAAGTTGTAAGTAGTGAAAATTAATTTCTTTCCTTTCTTGCTCTCAAGTTAAAAGCATACCCCAGTTTTAAATCATAGTTTCTAAAAATTTATCAATTATTAGAAGAGGGAGTTGTGCCTCATAAAATTCAGAGAGGAACTGTTTCTCATTGAAATAGTTTACTCAACTAATGGTAAATTGAATTGTATCTAATTTTGGCAATAGAATGGAGAATTATATTTTAAAAAGAGGTACAAAATCTATTAACCAACACAATGGTAAATCGAATCAATACAATATGGTTGGAGTTTTCGTCGAATGAATCTTAAATATAACCCCCATATGAGATTCTCTTCCAAAATCACTAGATTTTTCATCTTATGATTCCTATGATTGAACACATTTTTTAAATGGATTATGAAAGGAATTAAGTGTAAATTATCATCTAGTATGAAAATATTTTCTCTTTTATATCTTCCACAAACAGAATAGGTTGGCCACCATGTACACCTGAAAATTTAAATTTGAACAATGATCATGGGTGAAGACTATTCCACTTTGAAATAAATGGCAACAAAAATAGACTACTGGGAATAATATGAAACATGCTAAAAATTTAGGAAGAAAATGGAAACATAGACAAAATTATCAGGGATTAGGGGTCAACTATAACATAAAACTCAACTTAGAAATGAGGTGTCATGGGTCAAGCGATGGTCATGATAGGGTGGAGAAGTTTGATGGATATAATGATGATGTGGGATAAAGACAAAAAGGGTGACAAGATGGAGAATATGAAACTTTGACAAGTAGAAGAAAATAGTGGAGTTGGGAGAAAAGGCATACTCAAGAAATGAAAACACGTAGAAAATGAAATTATGGAAGATATAAGTACAAACCTAATATAAAGACTTAGACTAATTGGAGATGGGAAATTAAGTCAACCCCACTCAAAATTTATTTTCCTTAGCAATCATAAGTTTGGATGTTCAAATATTTGTAGGCCTTCTCACATTGTATCCTCCATCAAAAGATATTTCCACTAGATCGGGTAGTCCTTGGTGCTTCGATTTCTTAGTTCCCTCTCCCTTACATCCATGACTACTTCAGGAATCAAAACCAATTTATCATCTTCATCAATTAAAGGTAACTCTTTTGATGGTATAATGTGTTTTCCAAGTGCTTCATGTAATAGGCAACTTACCAATCATTCTTTAAATTATGTATATCCTATATAAATGAGGCTTAAGTTTCCCAACATCTGCTTTCATTTAAAGAATATTATTTACATGGTTGAAATCTTACAAACACCATGTCTCCAATCTCTAATGTTCTCACAGTTCTATGATATTTTTTATGCATATTTTGTTGGTTTTAGCTATACTAGAGATTATCCTTAATGGGATTTAGAATGTATTAGCTTTTCTTGATTGTATCACTTGCTCTTCATACCCTATAATCCATCAAAATGAGATCAATGAAGCTTTGATATTCATACCATATGAATCCATAAATGGTATCATCATGATTGGTATGTGATAGGTGGTGTTATAATAGTGTTCTCCAAGTATAGCCACTTAATGCATCTTCTACTAATAAACAATATGTTTTATCAAGTAACCATCCACCTATTTGTTTAAAATTTCATTCTAGCCATCTATTTATGGGTGGTACCCAATGCTCAAAGTGACCTTAGTTCTAATTAAAAAAAGTGCTCTTTCCAAAATAAGATCATGAAATGATTTTCTTTATCACTAATGATTATCTTGGGTAGTCCATGGACTTTTATCACTTCCTTGAAGAATAAATGAACCAATTGTGATGCTTTAAAATATATAGAGATGGTAAAGAAATTTGCATAATTTTTTAGTCTATCCATGACAAAATATATACAATCCTTACCTTGGAATTTATGAATTCGCGTGATGAAATCTCTTGAGACACTTTCCCATTTCTATTCTGGAATGGACAGGAGTTCCAAAGGACCTACTAGAAATTTCTATTCTATTTTATTCTTTTGAAAAATGATGCATTCTTTGATGTGGGTGATGACATCATCCTTGATTCATTTCTATGTGAACATTTCCCTAATATGTTTATAGGTCTTGAAATACCCAAGGTGGTCTGCCAAGGGAGTTTCATGAACTACTCGCAAAATATTTCCCTTCATCTTTGATTTTGACACCAATAAGAATATTCCCTTATAGAGAATGAGTTCATTACAAATGCAATACCTATTATCTAATAGCTTCTCTTCCAACACAGTGGTTCCAAAAACATTCTTAGTATACTTTGTTATGGTTTCATTCTTCCAATCCACAAAGATCTAAGGCATGAAACATAAATTTGATCTTCTAAATAGTGAATTAGTAACAACATTATTCTTTCCTTTGACGTAATCAATATCAAAATAAAACACTTGATTTTTTCTCAACCACTTTTGTTGCCACTCATTTAGATCCTTCTGATTGAGAAAATATCTCAAACTAGTGTGATCAATTTTAACCACAAATTAACCATCCACCAAGGATTGCCTAAATTTGACCAATGTGTGCACAGTGGCCAATATTTCCCTATCATTTATGGAGAAATATATTTCCACCCTTGTGAGATTATAAATCTTAAAATTAATTGAATTTTTGTTCTACATGAGTACATCCCTAATCCCTTCTCCTAGTGCATTGCATTCCAATGTGAAAGGAAGGGTGAAATATATAATTTCTAACATAGGAAACAAGGTCATTACCTCTTTTAGTTCTCCCAAAACCTGTTGTGCATCCTCAATCCACATGAAAGCTCTCATCTTTATTAGATCACTTAAGGGTGTGGCTAGTTAGGATAAACCCTTAACAAATCACATATAGTAGTTGCAAAGGTCGAATAATCCTCGCAATTGTGTCAAGGTCCTTAAGGGAAGCTAGTCCTTAATTGCTTTGATCTTCTCCATGTCCACTTGCACTCCCTTTGCATTGATGATGTGGCCTAGATATACTATCCATGTCATAGTGAACTCATACTTTGAATACTTGGAAAATAGCATATGTGCTTCCAAAATTTCCAAAGACTTCACCAATGTGTCATAGGTGCTCCTCTCATATTTTTTGTACATCAAAATTTCATCAAAGAATAGGAGGACAAAATTTCTCGGTTTCTTGTGGAGAACCTAATTCATGCATGATTAGAAAGTTGCTAGACTATTTTTAAACCAAATGGCATGAATAAAAACTCATAGTGCCCATAATGAAATTGAAAATTTGTCTTGGGAATATCCTCCTCTTAGACTCTAACCTAGTGGTAACATGATCTAAGATCTATTTTTTATAGATAAACTGACCCATGAAGTTCATCTATCAATTCATTGATCTTGGGAAATGTGTATCAATTAGTCTTCTTGTCCGGTGCTCTATAATCGATACACATTTGTATTGTGCCATCTTTCTTCTTCACCAAAACCATAAAAGTCTGATGTGCTCAATTTTTAGTAGTTCCTTAATGGCCTTTTGATTTCATCCTTATGTATCTTGGGTTTGAAATAGGGAATATTGATAATGGGCTTAGCACTCTCCTCCAACTCAATGATGTGCTCAAAGCCTCTGTGTGGAAGAATCCTTGGAGGAATGTTGTTGAATCTCTTATTGTGCTTATCAAAGATGATTTGTACATCCACATGATATGCCTTCTTTCCTTTGGTGATTTTTCTTACAGTCACCAAATATTGAGCTACCCACATGGCTTGTCCATGATAGAAAATCATCTCCATTTTCTTAGTTGTTACAATCCTTGGCACTTTATTTTCATTCTTTGTAGTGTCACTTATTTTCCCTCCAAATAAAACTTCAGTTTCATGGTTTAAATTTTTTGTGTGATCTCTTTTAATGAATTTAGCCATTAGACACCTAGGACCAAATTTGTTTCTCTTATGCTAAAAACCTATAAGTTATCCTTCATATCATATCCTCCTAGATTAATATTCAACTAGGAGATATTCCCATTGCATTATATGGTAAAAATATTAGCCTTCATAAAACTAAATCCTTCAAATTCCTTCATCATGAGGCGTCATTTAGCCACTAGTCCGTCAACAATGAAGTTGTGAGTAGCATCAGTGTCAATGAGTGCAATCACCCTTTGACCTCGGAAGGCCCCACGAATGTGAAAGGGTTTTTACCTCATATTACTAGAGTGTGGAAAGAGTGCCTCTTGAGATGACCTTTTCCACTTTTGGTTGATCTTTTTCTCCCATCTTTGATTTGGATTCTTTTTCACTATGTGGTTTAGGCTCCTCATATCTCAATTCATCATAAGAACTTACTTTAATGTAATGTTTTTTTCCTTTCCCATGAGATCTATGTCTAGGTGACCATGGCTCCTTGCAGTTGAAACACAACCTCTTCCTTCTTATTTCATTATTTGTCTTAATGTCTAGTTTTGATGGAAAATTCTTAATGTACTATAATTTTGTGAAAGGGTTTCTTTGGAAAGAAGGTTTTGGTATGGAACTTATTCTCTGCCATGGAAATCTCTAGTTCTAAAGACTTCTTGATGGTCTCTTGTAGGGTAGGTGGTTCAAAATCTTTGACCATCCCTTTAAGAGATTCAGTTAACCCTTCAATGAAGAGCATAGTTAATTTTCTCTCTTTGATGTTTGGTACCATGATTGACATTTTTTAAAACTTTGTTACATAGTTAATTTTCTCTCTTTGATGTTTGGTACCATGATTTTTGGTAGCAATTGAAACACAAATTCTTCCTTCTTATTTCATTATTTGTCTTAATGTCTAGTTTAGATGGAAAATTCTTAATGTACTATAATTTTGTGAAAGGGTTTCTTTGGAATGAAGGTTTTGGTATGGAACTTATTCTCTGCCATGGAAGTCTCTAGTTCTAAAGATTTTTTGATGGTCTATTGTAGGGTAGGTGGTTCAAAATCTTTGACCATCCCTTTAAGAGATTCAGTTAACCCTTCAATGAAGAGCATAGTTAATTTTCTCTCTTTGATGTTTGGTACCATGATTGACATTTTTTAAAACTTTGTTACATAGTTCTCCACTAAACCACATTGTTTGATCTAAGTCAAATATTTGAAATAAATTTCAGGATCCTTTCAATCAATAATTTTTTATCAATAATTTTTGGAATTCATCATATGAGGTAATGGATACATGACCCTAAGTGATCAGATTGTGGTACCACCACTCAAGTGCAATACCCTCCAAATGCAAGGTGGAAAACTTGATTTTTCATTTTTTATCATCAATCTAAGGGATAGGTATGTGTTTATATTCTATACCCATATATGAGGTAATAATCTATTAGATCCATCATAGGGGGTGTCAAATTCCCCAAATATTATTTCAAATCTCTCTAAAAGGGTTGTAGACTAGGCTTAGTTTTGTAACCATTTCAGACTTCTTCATGATCATATAATTGGTGAGCTACATTTCACTTCAGATCTCCTTAAGAAGAGTTATGTATTCTACATGAAAATCCATTATATAATCAAATAGTGAGCTTTGAGATTCAAGTTTTTGATCCTCTACTTCCCTATGCAGAAAGGTAGGTCAAGTTGTTCTTGCAACTAAAACAAGAACAATATTTTTTTGTGGATCTAAGTGGCATCCATATTATTACTCTTAGAATCACTTACTCCACCCATCAACTATCTAGGTACATTTATAGTGTTGTCCATATTGTGAAGCAATTATGCCATCATATCAATCAATAAATCAAACTTTCTTTTAGGTTGACCATCCAAGTTGTCACTTATGTTCATTTGTGTCTTTTTTTGCCATATTATTATAATATGAAATAGGCTTTCTAGGACATGATTGAGTCTCTACACTCTCTATAGATCATCCTTCTTTCTCGATCCCCTCAAGTGATATCTAGTTGCTAAGTCAGTGCACTACATAAAATTAAAACATGCAAAGTTAAACATTGAATACACAGGATGGAAAGATCACCAACTCTAGTACCATTGTAATTTCCTGATCCAAAACAATAATGAAAATCTAATCCTTAACCTTTCACAAAAAAATTATTTTATTACCACTATCAACCCTACCATTCATCAAACCTCGGCTCAAATTTAAAACTACTACCTATGCATCAGCAATATCATTACATTTTGAATAGCAAGTGATAGAAATATCTCTCGATCTTCTCATTATAGTGAATAGAAAATAACAGATGAAATCTCGATCTATGTCTTATTACATTAATAGTTGTATTATATTCCAATAGTTCTATAATATTAGTAACTTTTTACAATGCAAAATTCATACCAACATCAATGGTAAAACAAATCAATACAATACAATTGGAGTACGCATTTAATGAAGCTCAAATATAACTCTTGTATGAGATCATCCTCCAAAATCACTAGGGTTTCATCCTAGGATTCCCACGCTCAAGTACAAGTGCTCAAAGTGGATTTTGATAGGAATTGATTAAGTGTGGATGATCCTCCAAGATGAAAACATTCTCTTTTATATCCTCCGTGAATAGAATGAGTCAACCAACATGCACCCCTGCAACTTCAAATTTGAACAACAATCATGGACAAGAAATATTTTACTTTGAAAGACATGGTGTCAAAAACAAACTACTAGGAACAATACATGTGCTAGAAAGTTAGGATGGAAATGGAAACATGGTAGAAATACCAAGCATTGAGGGTCAACCATAACAGAAGACTCAATTAAAGGACAAGGCATTAAGGGTTGAGCAATGGGCATGAAAGGGTGAAGAAGTTTGAAAATTTGACAAGTAGAAGCAAAGAGCAGAGTTGGAAGAAAATGTATGCCCAAAAAGGAAAAACATACAATTATTAGAAATAGGGAAGACACGAGTATATACCTAATATGTGCTGACTTAGATTGACTAAAGACAAACATTACAAGTCTTTTTGAACTCATTGTCTAAATCATTTTTTATTTTTTCTCCTCCTTGCAATCTCTTCTGCAATTCCTATGCTTGTCATAGTTCCAACACTTAGCCTCAATATTTCCATGAGATTTGGATCTAGACTCATCCTTCTTCTTTCCTTTCACTTTTGATTTTCATAAAAAATTAGGTCCTCCTTGGGTGCTCCTCTTTGGCTCTATTATCTACATTCAAATATTCCTTATGGTATGTCATAGCATGCCTCATGAGTTCGTGAACAAGTTTAATTCCTTATAACTCATAGATGTTCTTACATTTATAATATAGACGGCCCAACTTTTGGAGGCCATGATTTTTATTTTGGAAGCCAATTGAGACCCTTTTTTCTAATTATGGAGTTTGAAGAGGTCCACATCATATGCAATTTGGTAACCAATTCCAATTTATCCACCTCTATGGCTCAAAATTTGAGTTTTTCTATTTTATAGCCTTAAAATTGTAATGTTTGTGTTCTTAACATTAGAATGCAAGGTTGAGACACCATTCTAATAGATGTAGTGAGTAAAAAAGATAAATTTCCCCTAAGATGCACAAATTCACATAGATATTGATAGCTTCAAATAAAATCCAAAGATTTTTAGGTGATCCTAAACATCTTTTAGACAAATTTGATGGTGGATTTGTGATGAGATATACCTAAAGTGAACCCAATAAGGTAAGAAATAATTTTCATTTTCATACATTCAATGATGTCATGTGTTTGCATAATCATGAATATAGATGGAAAATTAGTGTTCATTTAAAGCAGACAATTTTCCTTCTTTGCTCAAATTATTTGAAGTAGGGGAAGGGTTGATGGAAGAAGAATCTATGCAAGTATGCCATATTTTTACTATAGAGGATAAAATCAAGCTAGAATCATAGAAGCAAAGTGATGTTTCAAACATTGAACAAGGAGAAGTCTATTGTGCTAAAGAAGAAGATGAATCTAGTATTTTTTTTCTTATTGGAAGGGTTGTTTGAAGAATTTGCAAAAGATATAATCAAAGAAGATCAAGATAGCTCTCATTTGAGAGTGTTTGACTTCAAATTCAACATTTTTATAAGCAATAGTGATAAGGAATTTTAGAATATATCTAATGAAAAAACAAAGCATCTCATGCAAGAAATTGATGGTTTTTCTGCAGCATCTAACTTTGTTGCCATGACTCAAATTTTTCTTTATTCGAGAAGGTTGCTACTTCAATTTTGGCAAATATTGAGAGTATTTTTTATGAGAATTTTCAGCTCTAGGAGGTTGATATTGTTCATGATGTCAATGACAACTCACAATTAGAAGTAATTTTCCAAACATAATTTATCTTTGGAGGCACTTGTCATATCATAATTTTATGAGTGATTTTGTACCAGATGTTGATAGCTTTCTACAAATCCATGAGAGCAATCTTTCAATGGAGGACATGGTGAACTCTCTTTTTTATTTTTGACTCATCATCATCTTCAATTCACCTCATGCATGTTAGTGAAGAAGTGGATCTTTTCTCTAAGATATCAAAGAAGAAAAAGACTATTCGATCAAAGAAAATGAAATGCCATTAGAGAATCATATTCATAAAGAAGATATTTTTCTCCAAGATATCAAAGAAAAAATAATTATTATCAATCAAAGAGAATAAAATGCCATCATACAATCATATTCATACTCCCATCCAAGTGATAAGAGACAAAAATGACAAGATTGAGAATGAGGAACCTAAGTGCTTTCTTTCGCCTAAAGGCATGGTCACTAAAGCTTATTGCACTGATGAAACTGATAAAACTTATCGAAGGATCAATGTTGTGGAACAAAGGATGACAAAGTGAACTACCAAAAGATGATACTTTTAGCATGTGCGCTTTGATGATAATCTAGTGATTGAAGATTCAAACAATAATAGCCTTTCAAATTTAAACTCTTAAGGTTGGTCAACAAAAAGCTCAATTGTTGAAAATGGTTTAAGTGTTCCCACCACAAACTGCCCCATTGATATCAAATATGGATTTAATAAGTCAAGATTTGGTGAGCAAGATTTTTCGTCAACATCTCCAACCTTTTCCAAAGGTTGATAGTTGGACTGAGTTCTAGATTGCAAGTGTTGAAAAAACATTGAGAGAATCAATTATTACATATGACTAATATGCCTACATATGTACTATGGTCATAGGATCTTGTTGGATACCTTCATTGCCTATAGAGGATTCTTGTCATGGAAGATGATTGTTCAAAACTAATGTATATCAATCAATTTGTCCTAAATTTCTTACTACATCATCATGTCTACCAACCTGAACCTTAGACCTTTGAGAAAATTTGGCAAAAATTTTACAATAGGTAGCAAAGGTTTTCATATTATGTGTTATAACGATTGAATTTTTACTTGATGGAGAACAATTGTTGCTTTTCCCAACCTATAAATGTTTTTTGTGTAATCCACATTATTTTCCATTATTTTTTATCATTGAAAAATGTTTTCATGTTTCACATTGTTTGAATCATATACCCCAGTTCATGATGTTTTCACTATGCAATCCTCATTCAATAATATAATGATTGTATTTAGGTGATCTATTAATGTGACTACATTGTTCAACTGATAGAACATCAATCTATAAACTAACCACAAAAAATAGTGATACACCAAAATCAAAAGAAGTTAGTGTATTTAGGTACACCTAGAATATGTAGAACCACAATCAAAGATCAAGTATACATCAACATAAAGGACATAAACCTTTTTCAAACTTATTTTTTTGACCCAAAACTAAAGGTGTGTATCCAAGAACATCAATGCACTAGTGTTTAGACGTGATTTTTTTTTTTGGTGTATGTAGGAACAATGTGCACTTCAATAGAAAAAAGGAAATTTTTTAAATGAAAACCTTAAACACACGTGACATGAGTAAAACACACCTTTAAAAATTGTACAAATTCCAAAAAAAATGAAATCTAGTGTTGAAGTGTCCGCACTTGAGTAGAGGTGCACACTAATGTAAAAAGACTAAAATTAAAATTTTCTACCCAATAGACAGGTATATAACAAAGATGGTTGAGTTTATTTTATAGACGCTTCTATGAGATCAAACGTGTGCCAATACAAGAGGCCTATCTTCCCAACGTACCTAGTGTAACAAGGACATATCATTTCTAAAATATTATAATTTCATCTAAGCGGTTAAGCATGCACTCAAGGGGAAACATGAATCCATTTTATTTTAATTGTTGCCAAACTACACATGCATGTTGAAGCAAATAGATGCACTTGAATGAAGGGGGATGTTAGCATTAAGTGATATCACAAGCATTAAAAGGCGTCTACAAACATGAATACAACTTTCTAATGTTAGTAAAGTTATTTAAAACGCATTCATTTACAATGAACAATAAAAGCAAAATACCAATTCCAAAGTAAAATAATTAAAGAAACATTCAAATTAGGTCACAAAGCAAGCAATAGAACTTTGACAATCTTCTTCAACATACCAAAGCGTCAATTAGTTATTTCAAAAGTAAAATGTCAATCCCAAAGTAAAATTACCATAGCAATATTCAAATTAGATCACCACACAAGCAATATTAACAATCTTCTTCAACACAACAAAGCACCAATTAGTTATTGGCAAGGATCTACATTAAATTTAGAGATGCAAATATAGAATCGTATATATCAAGGGCATCTAACATTTGTTAGCAATCTATCAGACATCAAATCAAGCTCTACCTTTGACGAAGTTGTCTCTTGTGTTTCAAAATGCTAAGAAATTGTTTTGAGTTTTAGAATATTGTAAATGATTCGCCATGAAAGCCTTATTGAAATCGTCTAAAGCCGCATGTTCAAAGACTTCTACTTTTAACTTGTGCTAAAATAATTGCATTATTTTTAAGTTGTCACGAATTTTCAAAGGGGAGCAATTTTAAGTGATATTTTAACCAAAACCAGCTATTTATAGCACTATTGTTTTTAGCATGCTCTATTTATGGTTGAGAATCAACTATTGCTAGATCATCTATCTCATCATGCAAGAGACATGAACTTTTATAAAATAATTGTAATAATTTCAATCATTAATTAAATTGACAATCACATGTGTCAAATTAGAATTTGTGGTAACAAATAATTTACAAAAGATTGCATTCGTACAAGTTATTTTTAAAATAATAGTTAAATTATTTTGTTTAGTTTATGCATATTCTTTGTAAATATTATAAATAAATATCATTTTGCACTTAGATAACCAATGGTAATTCTAACATCTACATATTGTTGGAGATGTTATTCATCAAATTTTCAATGTTATTTATTATTATCATCAAAAATTTATAGTAACTTTGACATTTATCATACATCTTGTTTATGAATGTTTATTGAAATGTCTTATTATGTATGCTAAAGGTTAAATTACTTTGATGCTTTGATGAATTTAGCTTGAAAGTGTAGATCATAACTTCGTATTAAATTGTGCATTTAATTTGCCTCAATGTTCATAATTATGTATTCATCTATTCAAGCTATTTATCTTCATTAATGTTCATTTATAACTAAACAATGTGTGAAATTGTAAAATTGATTTTTACTTGAACACATATAATATACTTTGTCTAGTGTTCAAAGAGTGCCTTAATCTCAACAAAACTAATATATATATATATAACACTTCATTCACCATAAACATGAACCACTAAAAAAAATCATTATAAAAATTACAAATTGCAAAGTATATATTGTCTAATTTTGTATTGATTTTTAATTTTTTTTAAATCCTCCTTCCTCAAATAACAATTTAACTACGTCTTTTGTGTAACACTGGAAAGATGTGAATTAAAATGTCAGGATTCTTCAATTCTCATCATCCGAATACTCCACAATTTGCTTATTATACTAAAAAGTGTAACTAAATTGACAAGGACTGACGGGTTTTAACCCACACAAAATTAATGTATTTTTGTCTTAGTTTCAGTTAACCATAGTAAATAAAACTGAAATAAACTAAATAGTTTAGTGAAAAAATAGTAAATAACTATGCAATTTAGTAAATAAAGTAGTAGATTATGAGTAAATATATAAAAATTATTTCAAAATTTAAAATAAAAATAAAATACCTTGTATAATTAAACAGAATAACAAGTATTTTTAATGTTTTAAGTAAAAATAAAGTAATATATAAATACGAATAATATAAGTAGATTTTATGGACTTCATAAATACAATACTAAAGTTCATATAGTATACACTTATTATACCCTACAAAAATCAGAAATCAAAAATAAATAATAAAAATATAATAAAATAAAATCATTATGTAATTTCAAGTGTTTTTCTACTGCATAATAAAATAATTCTTAAATAATGCCCAAAAAAATAGTATTCCAAGTGCCTTTCCTCTAGGGCATATATCACCTCAAGATGTCTTTTGACAACTTGCACAAACCTACAGATCTTATGAAAAAAAATTAACTTGGTGGACAACGCCTCCCCTCATGTTTGGGCTCATCATATAATGTCACACATCTTATACGTTGCTTTGACCTCTTATCCCATTGATTGATTGCATAAATGTCATGTTGAGTGAAGGCCCTTCTCCAATGGTTGAGGGCGATATCAACCACCTGGATATTGTTCTTAGACCCATACAAAACTAGTAAAGAAGCCAGTATTGTTAGCCATATCGGCTTTGCATCAATTTGCAAACAAGTACCTAAGAAGCTCCAGTGGTTGATCCCATTCATAACAAATTTACACCATACATGCAGTAACATATGATACTGCGTATGTTTGAACCATAGCAATGAAACACGAACTTGATAGAGACTACACAGGACCAATTTCAGACGACCATCTCAGATTCAGCAAAAAAAATAGAAACTCAACAAGTTTCTAAGCTGAAACTAGATAGATGTTCTCTAAATCAATGCAGAAAAACCTAGGCAAAGCTATTTTAAGACTTAGATTGTTGAAAATCATGGAATATCACTCTGAAGAGTAGAATCATCAGTAGACAGCATCACCCCCTCTTTAACTGTAAAGATTAGTTACGGGTGCATGTCCTCAGCACCTTGTTTGTAACCTTGAACAAAATAAGCAAACAGAAATAGTACTTTCTTCCATAATTGATCAAAATGACTAAACCTTGCAAAAGGTAAGCAAACAGAAATGTACTTTCTTCCACAATTGATTAGAAAGACCAAGTACCTGCAAACATGTCATCCTAACTGCCGATATCTTGGGCATATCTGACAGATGTCCTTCCGCATGTTTACAAAATATTGTAAACTATTCCTTTAGCTTCATTGAGAACTAACATGGACAGATAACCCACTTAATAGCAAACACTTCTGTGCAAGATTGCAACGATAGTTTTGCTCGGTACTTTCTGATTATAATGCCAGTAGTCTTTTACAAATCTGTTTTCTCAAGAATTTGTTGATATTTATAACATATCTTGGTAGCATTCATAAAGAATAAGCTTGAAATAGTTGGTACCAGTGGTCTTTTACAAATCTGTTGTCTCAAGAATTTGTTGAATCAATTTTACAACATATCTTGATACAATTAATACAGAATCAAGCTTGAAATGGTCAAAATTTTGTGCCCCTGCCTTTGTGCAACTACCGGACAGATTAACCATACAGTTGATAAGCACTTGGGTTAAAATAATGATTCTAATACAACCTTATAATTTTGTGATGCACCACACACACAGGCCAAACCAATATTATTGGACTGCTACCTTATTCTTTTCAGCATGCATGAAACGTTAAAATGAAATTTCTATACTAAACTATGAGCATAAAATCAATCTAAATCACATGCATCAAAAGTGACAAATATATCAAATAGCAAATCATTTGGCATTAAAGAGAATAACATAGCACCCCGTCTGGAAGATTTTTTGGCATTGGGACTGCTGTGACATATTTTTGAGGATACTGTTTGCGAGTACAAAAAGAAGAATCAGAAGAGGAATCTCTCTCTTCTGTAATAGTTTTAACAGGTTCTATGGGAAAGCTTCTTCCATGATGTCTGACCAGTCTGTTTGTGATTGCCAATCTATCCAAATCTTGTGTTGCATTTCTTAGCTCAGTTATCGAGAGTGAGGCGTCCAACCTGAAAAGCACAAATGATCAGGAAACAAGAAAGAGCTCACAAAATAAATATTTCTTGAAAGGATAATCAAGTACTCAGTATCTAAATATGTTGGAAATTGAACTAACAAAATGCATCATGGAAGTTACTATGTCGTATAGCAGGCACCACACTGAAACAATAAATTTATGAAAAAACTACAGATTGAAAATTCACAAGATATCACATAAGGTACAATGTAATATTGATGGTTGCAATGCACTGAAAATAGGTAAAACTTGAATAGTTGAAATATTGATATCAGACATCACACTTAATCTTATATTTCAAAAGCTATGCAATAGTTTAGATTCCCAAAGTCAACGTGTGTAATTATGTAATGATTTGTCAATAATATGCCACTTTATTTATGTACTTCAAATAAAAAAGTTATGATTAATAGAACCACATGCTTTTTCAAAAGATGTAATTTATGGCTCAATGGGAAGAGCATCTATTTTCCTAGGTATCATTGCAATTAACTGAAAATAAACAAACATTGTTGACCAAAACATTCAAACATTGTTGACCAAAACATTTTAATAGACACTGATATTTTTAGTTTCAAAAAAAGTGTTGGTATTTTTAGTTTCAAAAAAAAAGTGTTGATATTGTTAGTTTCAAAAAATAGTGAACTGTAAAGCCGGATATTAGAAAGTTAAGATCCCTTGTAGGTCACAATTGTTTGGACGATGCTATAAATTTAGTTCCACCAGTGTTCTATGGGGACATGTCCCCATAGGTCTGGCTGATGGATGAGATGTCCTGGGAAGACGGACAAAACGTTCCCTCTCTGCCCTCCTTGATCCCCACATCCCTGTGTTTTTAAATTTTGATAGGGAGATGTCACCTGTTTTTGGGTGCACATACAGCCAAGGGACACCATGACATACCTTGACAGTCCTGGGAACAGCAGGGCATCCCTGAACAGTCTGCATGCTTTTAAATTACAAACAAAAAAACAGTCAAAGCAATTTGGTAAACCATCTGGCTCATGCAGGAGCACCCCCAAATTTCTCCATGCATGGTAATGAAATCTAAATTTTTTGATTTTAACAAAAAAAATTGAAAATAGCCCACAGTATTGATGGAAAATATTTACATATAATCATGCCTAGGCATTAGATCATAGGTATAAGCATTTTTCAGGACTTACATATTCTTTGAAAGTTTCAGTCCTCGAGCCAAAAGTACAAGCAAACAACTGAACAAAATATTATTTAAAACATGAACCATGTAAGATTAGAGTAAAAAGCTATCCTTATCGGAGCTTTACAAAGCTCATCAGTATTTACTATTTGCATTTTTTGTTTCACGATGTGTGTAGTGATCTGTTTACAAAAACATATCACAAAATTCAAAATTGTGGAAATAGTCCGATTGATTTATTAAGCATCATCATTCCAAATCCGAGTCCACATTAATTATTTCTCCTTTTTGGAAGGGTTTTTGGCTCTATTTTCAGCAGGATAAGTGTGGCTGGAATGCTGGAAATGCAGCTATAGCTTCAGGTATGTAGGCAATTTTTTATGTTACCCGACTTTGGTAGAAATTTTACAGTCCTCAACCTCCTTTGCCCATCCCCAACACGCAGAGAAACACTGGTTTCCACCATTTGTATATGAAACAGTAAACACTATTATGATTACATAGAGATTGGGCATAATCTCCCAACAATGGATTACAAGAGTAGATAGCATGTCAAGCTCTCAGTCCAGAGTATTTACTATTATGATGATGCATCATCTCTAACTAAGTTTTTAAGAGCATGTAAAATCCTCCAGAGCAAACATTCTATTTTCCTTCAAAACTGCGACTCTTAATCACAGTTACATTGTAAAAATAGCACATCATCAACAATAAAAGACACATTGACCAAAGTTATCAGCCAACCTTCAGTCAATTGGTGTGTTATTCTCAAGTTCGATATAAATAGAAATATTAAGCAATATGGATAATATTGGTTTTGGGAATAAACTAAGATGGAAAATGGTTGAAATATGACATGAAGTCAAAGCTTGAATCACAGGTTCCCAATTTTCTGTAAGTTGTCAAGCTTCTTAATTTCTGCCTTTTAAAGGGACAACTTATTATGATGCTTTAGCAAGCCTGTAACTTTGGATATGCAGTAATTTAATAACAAATGATTTGCTGGGGATTTATGAGATGAGAGTATCTGTCAGATGTGGAATTCGAAAGAAATATAAGATAAAACACATTACTTCCTATGTTATAGGGTTTAGCAGAACCAACCCCCACACCCCATCCCTATGGGTACAGTTCGGGCCAATACAGCATGGGGTTTGCCCGGGTCCACCCCAAAGTTTGGACCTGGGCAAACCCAAGAGCCGTCCGAGAGAAAAAGCAAAAAAAAATCTAAAACATTTTTATTTTTTAATGTCAAAATACCTAATTTTCCCCTTAAGTGATAAAATTGTGAAAATGATGTACACCATGAAGGTTTTTGTGGTCTCAAAGTCCTTAATTTGGGCTTGGTGGTATGGGGGCTCTGCCCCTCAACCCCATTGTAGGCATTGTCCCCAAACCCCCACAAGGGGCACTGCCCCTTGACTCCATTGGGGTCTCTACTGCCAAAGCCCCACTACTTGCCATCCCCAAATCTATGCCCTTGCCCCCCCTATCCTCAAGATAGGTCCCCACATCCCCCCATCCCTTCATCCTGAGGCTTTGTGGAACATAACTTATTTTGCTCAAAGTTAAACATTTCTACAGGTTGTGAGCTCTTCTTCAACTAAGAGGAATTGGAGCACATACTCCTTTATCCACTTAGTTAAGTGCAGCCAATTCGATGAAAAAGAAGCTGAGGATTCAGTCTTTGTACACTCCAACTTGCATTTCTTGTCACATAAGAAACTTAATTACAACAAAAGTGTGGAGGAATTGAGATCTAACTCGAGTGTACTGCCTTACACTATTTTTGCACAACTTGTCAAAGTCTCTATAGATGAGGCAGCTTCTACATATGACATGACTAGTGGAAGTGGCATTGTAGCTAATTGTGGTTCAAATGAAATTAGATCAAATGTGACTCTGATGCTCTTGATGAAGAGCAATATGAAGATTATTGAATATTGATTGTAATTTTCATTGTGTATTGACATTTGACAAATCACTTAATTATGAATTGAGTTTTTTTTTGGGGGCAAATTATGAGGTATTTAAATTTTTGTTTATTGGCAATTATGAGTACCACTATTTTTATAATACACACACACACACACACATGAACCCATACCCATAACCGGGGAAAAAAATAATGCCATACCAACATACCCCCATCACCATACCAAGACCAGCAAGTTAGATTACTTCCTAACACGTCCAAGTCCATGAAATTCTATGCCAAGACAATCGAACAAAACTTGGAGATTTTATTTTAGATCTAAATACTCACAGGAACAAATGTCTGTACTCTAAACAAAAAAACATATAACCTTGGCAGGTTTTGATTGCCCTATATCATTAGGCTTAGAAGGCTTAAGTCAAGTTAATTTGCTTCTGTACATTTGAATAAGTCATACAGACCAATCTGGTCTATAAGGACATTAAAACTGTTGTCATCATCAATATAAACAAATATACAGTGTTTGAAACTAAATACATGTATTCTAGGCTTTATTAAAACTGAACATAAAGGCTTATAGTTATGCATAAACCCATGTGTATAAGGACAGTTAATGAGTGTGTATGTATAGGCTTCACCAATATGATCTTATGTGAACAAGTGAGAGCACATAGAAATGATAAAGCTTATCATTATTGAGGTGTGGGAACCATATCTGTTAGTTTTATCCAGTTTTTTTCATAAATTAATATATATTACCAGTAACAGCCACAGGTCAGCCTACAACCTTACAACAATGTGACAACAATATATATTATATATAATAATTTCTTAAGTCCCTTCCGAAATACATCTAAATTTTGGTTTTGAAAAATATACATATACACTAATGCTTGTAAAACTTAAACATAGATATATTTTTCAGGAGTTGTCAGGTTTCATTAGTTACTGTTTCCTTTGTTATATTTCTTTTTTCTTTTTTCATTTCTTAAGAAAGATATGGTCAGGATACAGTATCAGCCTGTAGCAATCAGGTGTCCAGGAGCAAAATAGCTTGACAACATCAGCATCAAAGAGCTGAAATGGCTCAAGTATGCATGGATATTTTGTTTCAACTTTAAACTGGTGGGGTTCAGGACTCAAACACAAACCTGCACTTGATTCAACTGCTGGACTTCATCACTAGCAGATACATTGAAAAGATGCCTGCAAGCAACTTGGGGATTGCACCTAATTATAGGGGGGTTTATGCTCAAGGATAAAAGCCTGATAATTTCAGTCACCACTGAACACCTGGCAAGAGGGCTCCCCAACCCAATTGGGTGTTGACTAAAACACATTTTAGGGCCCCAAACATCCAGGGGTTAGCCATGTACCCCAAAGGTCTAGGTATTAACTGTGTCTTCTGCAGCAGTTTATTTTGTGCCCTCCAGTCTCAAAGGGCTTGATAACACAAAGGCAACAACATATTTAGGAGGCTCACCAATGGCAGCAAACAGCTGGCAAATCCCCTGCAACACTGGCAATCACCAAGCCAATTGGTTAAGTGTCCTAAGCAAAACCATCCTGTCAAAATTTGCTTAATTATTGGACCAAAGCTCCCAGCTAAGCCTTTGAAAATCAGCCCTTTCCCTTAACTCAACCAGACTAGAACAAGATCACCAAAGAATGAGATGGAGAAAAGAAACCCCTCCACCTCGTCTACATAGCAGCCACTTATCACCAAGGAATGGATCCAAAAGGGGAAAGTTGCTAGTAGGTAATAATACTTTGTAAGCTCTTAGAAATGTGGATATTGATGCAGTAGTTTGAGTGCCAATGCTTCTCAAGTTCACTGACAAGTTACAGACACATCTTACTTTCATAAATTAGTCTTAACAGAGGTTTGGATGACTTTAACCATCAATCTGGAAATGTTTCTATGTTTCCAAAAAAAATAAGTTCAACAGGAACAAGTGGTAAGTAGTCTATGCAGTTCATACGATTTTTATTTTAAACAGAATAAGTTCTTGTTAGTTGAATGCCAAAGAATCATATAACAGGTTCTCAAATCCCCTCATATTAATAATCCAGACCTCCATCCCTGTTAACAGTTTAAGAGCAAACAAGGTTGCTCAGGAGGATGTATGGTGATCTAAATTGCATGTTGGATCCATGAAGCTCAACTTTGATGGAAATTCAAAAGGTCAATCCTGGCTTAGCGGGTGCTGGAGTGATACCAGAAATTGATCAAGGCTGCTTTGTGTTGTGATGAGTTCTTACTACTTGGAAGTCCACTCCAACAAGAATACTGAGGTGGAAGGTCTTGATCTTGCTCATACGCATGGTAGTAAAAAGTTAATCATAGAAGGTGACTCCTCAATGATCATCCAAGGCGTGTCTAAAAGGACATAACCCAGTTGGAAAGCTATGTCATTGCTGGCAGAAGCTTTATGTGTGTGTTAAGCTTTCAAAGCTTCTCTCATTGTTACCAGCGGTTAAACTCATACCCAATCATGGGGTGGATCTTCATCCCTTTTCAAGTTTGGTGGCAGATATTATTGAGGAGTGGGATGGATAAGACATGATTATTTTATTTGATCATCCCCCATAACTATTCTTTTCTCCTTGGATTGGGCATTTGATGGGTCCTGGTTGTCCAATCACCCCCAGCTTTTATTAGGAGGTGTCTGGGTGATTACGTGAGACCTCTTCTCATGTTTCCAATGATTCATTATTTCGATTTGTAAGTTGGTGCTCACATTGTGTGCTGTGCTTGCTGAGATAGGTGCTGCCATTGGGCTCACTTTGTGGCACATGCAAAGTGACTTTTTTAGCCAGCTCAGTTCTTTGTTATTGTTGAAATGTGGGAAGTTCTTGTCTTGGTGTCATGTTCTGTCTTTTTTATGCTGTGGTCGGTGCACGGTTATGATTGTTGTATTTGTCTGGTGCAAGTTTTCCAGGTGCCCTTTCCTCGTGAACCGCATTAGGAAGGGATCAAAGCCTCATGATCTCCTCCTCCATGGCATTGTTTCTGACAGGAAGTTAAAGGTTCTCTTTGATGGTTCAGCTCCAGGATCTTTCAATTTAGTTAAATGTATCTTGGGGTTGGAGGGGATTGGTGACTATGGGAATTTGCACAGTAAATCCTCCATTTGTGAGGAATTTCTCTTGCACTTGAATGGTAAGGTGGTGGATGGACAGGTTATGAATTGCATACACAGCTTTCTCCTTCCTGAGGATTATGTATTTGCCCTTGCTGCTGATATGCCTTCCTCCTTAGCAGCTTGGACTTTGTTGGAGTCATTATCTAGAGCGCATGTTCAGGTCTTGAACAATCAGTTGTTGGTGATTCATCACCAGTCCCAGGACCTGCAATCCTTTTATCTCGACATGCAATCTGTAGTGCAGAATCATTTGGTCACACACTGCAATGGGACTCTTGAGGTTACAAGTGTGTTTACTCTCCTACAACTTGTTGATGGTGCTCTTCCACATTCCGCTTAGAGGTCAGAGGTGATTCATGGGGTTTACATTCCCCAATCGTTCAATCTGGGCTCCTCTGCATCAAAAGGTGAGAATATATGGGTGGTGTCAGTTTCAAAGGCCAGAGTTTCTCCAGTCTGTTGAGTTGGTGTCAGAAAGTGAGGTGTCTCTGTAATTCTCTCTTCATATTTTCTTCCATCTCTGGCTCATCTTTTGGCTGCTTTGTTTTTGTTTGACCTGGTCTTGTGGTCTCTTCTGCCCCAGTTTTGGTTTCTCTGTTTTGCATAATGGCTTCATCCCTAACTTTGCTAATATCTTTTTATGTAGATTCTATTATGCATGGGTGAGGGCCCCAATAGATTACCTCCATAAATTATTATAAAAATAATGCAGACCTCTATATGCCCAACAGTATATGGCTCGTCTTAAAATTAGTGGCCATGGCAAAAAAATTGGGAGTCAGTTTTGCTTTCATGGTTGGTATTGATACTCACACTGTTTGTTTTTGTAATTTTAGTGCCTATAAATGTTATGACGATTTTACTCTTTACAGTTAATTTCATCGCATAGGCAGTTTGTTTTTTGTACTTCTAGTGCTATAGATGTTATGACTATTTTACTCTTTACAGCTAATTTCATTGGATAGGCAAATGGGCTACCTGGTTAATCCTGTTTGTTAGAAATTTGGTGCTGCTACCTGTTGGAAGGCAGCATGACCTATGTTCTGAGCTCCTTGTCATTGAAATTATTTAATTTAGTGTTTGTGTAATAAAGAATATAGTTAGGACGCTATTACATTATGAAGTGTTTTTAGAAACTAAATAATAAATTTATGCTATTTCTTACAACTAATCATTATAACATTATGACACTATATTGTAAACTTTAAACCCTGTGTAATATTTTGGCACTAATACACTATGAATTAAATCTTAAAACTTCCTAACCATTAAAGCTTAAGCTGTATGACTGTCAGCGTTCATTCCTCAAAACTGTAAAAGCCATATAAGTGCAAATTCTGTAGCAATCCTTGAAATGTTAAGGAACTGCAATATGTTCAGTGTAAACATTTAACTAAAAGCTATGACTTTCATTCGCATCCTCATTCCTGAATAGATTACTTCCTAGAATGCACCAGAGGGAACCAATCCATCAAGAGCCAAGAATACCAGAAAAAAGGCACATCTTTGATCAGGAGTAACACTGTTCCATGGATCAGGGACGTCAATGCATTCAACAACTAGCAATTTGGTAAGGAGGACTAAGTGCAAGAAGAAATAGTACTTATGGGACATGTATACTCTGACAAGACACCTTCTTGTTCAGAGTTGATACAGGTAATACTTATATGATTATATCATTTGTCTCAGATATGCCCATTTTGGCCATGGTCGGCATCCTTAGTCAAAATGTATATTGGATTAAGTGAAACTTGGTTATATTGAAGCTGTACCCAATGCACAGTTCTAAGTTATACCGCCTAAGCTAGCGTGAACTAAACCTTCAACAATTACAATCTAGTCCATGCTTTGCCTTTTAGTAAAACAAGAGCTTTTCATAAACTAATATTAGTAATAAACAATCTATGTAACCAGAAGTCTAATCTATAACATACTGATTCCTACCTCAAAAAGTCGTCATCCAAATGCTTTGCTCTATCCATAAATGCTTCTGCTATTTGCAAAGGCTTTCCTTTGAACTTTGTATGTTTCTGAAGCTGCCTTAAGGCCCTGTAAAATGAAAATAGAAATCTTACAAATTTCCTAAATAGCTGCTTATAGTACATTATAAGCATGTAGTGGATAATTAAACAAGTTGCAAACACAATCAGTAATACACACAGCTTAATGTTATTTCTATTTAGTAATATTAAAGATAAGACTAGCTATTTTGACATATTATCACCTTATTATACTTGACATAGGGTATAACTATAGAACCAACATTGCTCCAATTCAATCTAGTTTATTATAGATTTATAAAAATAAAAAATAAAAAAGATACATACAAGTTCTCATTTTCAACATCCTTTCCCAGGTCTGTCCTCCAAGTGGAAACTAGCTTGCATGCATCACCCAATGCTGTTTTAGCAAGAGTGTAAGTTGCATTCTCATGTTCAACACTTGCTTTTCCGCGAATTACTGCAGTAGGTAGAGGTGGAATGAGTTGCTGCATTAGCTGAGTTGTCAGCTTCAATCTTCTTTTTACTCGAGCTACAGGTTTTGTCCCTTCTTCATAGTTGTCAATCTCATCTTCTTCCTGTGTACAGAATAGGAGACGTTGTAGTTCAGAAAGTAAGAAGTAATGAAAAATGTGTTTATCATTATGAATAGAAGCAAACTTTCAAACAAATGACAGACTAATAAAGGACTCAACTCAACTATATTAAACCCACCTTTTCTGTCAACCGGTTTGTTGCATCTGCCCATGCCATCTCAGCATCTCTGTCAATCAACAAAGTTCAAAACCAAATAGTAAGTTCCATCCCATATTAGAATCTTGGGAATACAAACACAACCTATTTTAAGCTGTACAAAAGACAATGTGATGTACCAGCATCTACTCAAATCTATGAAGTCAATGATGTAAGCAGAAAAAACTGAGGATTCTGGCTATGAATGGCTTCAAACCTTGTAGAGGGAAGCTCTCCTCCAGCTTGACCAATCTCTACATGCCATGGAATAAGTAGTGTTGCAACTTTTTTGCGTTTCTTAGGTAAAATTGTAACTGAAGGCTCAATGTTTGATTCAGATAAATAATATTGATATTGAGGCATGGCATTCCCCTTAGTGGGAGGCAATGATATATCTGCCTGGTTTTGTGCAGGTCCTGTAGATTCAAATTCTTTCAGAGCTGAGTCACTACCATAACTGGTAACAGGCGTTGCTAATCCTGCAGTAGGAAACGAGTTCTCAACATTTCTCCCATGGCTCATCTGTTTAGAAGTTAGTGTTGCCGGCCTTCCAGATCCGCCCAATCTTTTATACATTTCAGCCATTCGCAATGCAAACATTTTCTGGTTAGCATCAGTACTAAACTGCAATGATCTGGAATTTGCATACTGTGAATTAACATGATTTCTGTCATCTGCTCCTGAAGAAGACTGTGAGGATTGATACATAAGGTGATTGTAGCCTTGATTTTGTAATCGCCTTTGTATCATCATCGCAGTCATCCCTTGATTAAAGGCTGCTTCACTTCTTTCTTTAACTCCTTGAGAAGAAGTAACCATTCTAGTGTCAACTGATAAAGCTCCAAGTTCATGTAGTGCTCTAGTTGAAGAAGCAACATCATATTGTTCCAGCCCTGTATGAGGATTTGTTAGTTGATCACTGGAATTTGCACTCATGTTTGGATCAATACCACTATTGCCAGCATCTGTGATCTTCAACCTTTTCACAGCATTCTTATCAGAATCATTTTGTATGGCTGTCCTTGACATAACCTGATTAGCAGAAAAATACTGATGACGAGGAGCATCTGAAAGCTCAGAGGCTTGGCTGTCCACTGGACCATCACTGCAAGAATCACTTTGCTGTTGGATAGGCGGACAAGTAGAGTGTTGGATTGCTTGAGAATCCTGTCCATTTATAGACTTCATATGATCTTGATTATTAGGATAAAGACCTGAATTAAGAGCGGAAACAATAGATGGTGCATTTAAATGAATCTTGGATGCCAAATATTTTCTTGGATCCTGCCCTTGAGAGTGAAGCATAGATAACTGAGAATTTAGTGGAGAAGTCTGGAGTGGCAAAGTGGGCACACCAACTGGCAGACCCATCATTGAGTTTTGAGAGGCAGAAACACCACTTGATTCACCTCTTTCAGTTGCCATCTGATGAAATAAACTTTCTTGTTTTAAAAGCTCTTCTGCTGATGCAGGCTGCTGAGAATTGATTACATGTGGTACATATGTCTGGTTGCGCACTGAAGCTGTTGCCTTTCCTACCATGCCAAATTTCATCTGACCATCTGGCCTTGGCAAAAAGGATTGATCTGACCCACCACTTGGTGGACGAAAAGACTCAAAAACATTTGGAAGTACCTTTTCAACCCCCATTGGCAATCTTTGTTGATTTGCATAGCTTGTTTTAAAGGCACTAAGCAGCTTTAAAATTTGAGCTCTCCCAGCTGTTCCAGGCATTTGAGATGCAGAGTTTGACCAAGATTCATGTAAACCCTGATCATTGTTCCTTAAGCCAGAAAAGCTGCCAGGTAAAGACATAATCTTATGGTTTTGTCCATCTTGATTAAGTAAATCACTTGGATAACTGCTTTGCCCAAAAGATCTAGTTGATGATGGGAAAGAACCCTGCATTTCAGACTCTTTGTCTATAACAGCATTAACAGAAGAAGCCTTAGATTGGGTAATTGCATTGCATGTTGATGCTAATTGTCTTGGAACCACTACACCTTGGGAGCCTTGAAGCTGATTAGTACACATCATACTACCTTGCACATGAGACTGGTTTTCTGGGACAGTATGTGAAACCATTGATTGAGTACTTAATGGTAGTTGTCCAAGTATACTTGTACGTTGTACATATTGTGTTTTTAAAGGATTAATCAATGAATTAATATCAGACTCTGCAATGCAAGATGCTTTCTCCTTCAAATCATCGGCATTCTCTTTTGAAACTGCTGCTGATAATTCATGAGGGATGTTTGATGGCTTTGCTGAAGCAGTTAAATGAAAACTTTGGCCATCAGTTATGGAAGCTTCCATTAACTTTGATGACGAACCTTGACGGGTTGCAGAATCAACACTTCTTTGAATACCATCTTCCTTCGATGGATGGCTCTGTCTATCATTTAGTGGTTCAGCAGTTTGTGAAGGAGTGCTTGACTGTAGTGCTCGACCATGCAAAATTTGCAATAGTTGTGGGGAAGTAGCCAATCTGAGGTCAAAACCTTGAGGAGGCCCTGATAACTTGGTATGGCCAAAAGGAGCGTGTGAAACATCAGAAGATGATTCACACAGTTCAACCGACACATTCTGCTCCCCGAAAACAGTGCCCTTTAAGGCATCATTTTCTTTCATATGCTCTGGCTTAGTCAACAGTTCAAGCATGTTTTGGCTGCAAAAATAGCAATTTTAATGACTTAAATAAAATTCCAAGTATATATAGCATGGAGGTAAGGAAAAACAGCACGAATGGTGAAATCAGCACAAATTGGAAAATGTGTATTTACTTTATAGTAATGTATGTAACTAAACCCAACCTTGATAAAGATGCTTGTTTGTTTGAACTCCCCATATTTGTTGTTCTGTCAAATGAAGAACTGGTAGATGTATGGCCTAATGAAATGTCTTTAAAATATCCCCCACCTTCTTTTTCTCTTGAATCATTTGGTAACTTTGTGATGAGAACATCCTGTAAGAGTGTAATAACTTCTTAGTGTGAAAAGGTTCAGAATAAAACAGCTAAATAAGAGCAATAAGAAGGCAACATAAAAACCATTTTTAGCTAATTTGAAAAGGTTCCTGATACGTTAATAAAAAACAAGAAAAACAATAAGTGAAAAAATAAAAGGGGGAACAAAAACTCCATTTATTAATTCTCTAAATTACCTGATAAGGGGGAAACAAATAAACATCTGCAAAAAAGGGCAATTAACTACTAAATTCTAATGAAAGAACAAGTTATATATGTATGCGTCCATAGGCACATGTACATATATACAACGAATATATTACACTAAACAAACTCATTACTCAAAAGATATATGCAACTGCAATAAAAATCCTGATCAAAATTTAGAACTTCTAAATTAAAAACAAGAGAGCTAGGATTCTAATTTGTTTTTCCTTTTGATTCTTTTGGTGTTGGTTTTGTTTACTAGAACTGTTCTACAATTTTGTTCTTCTGAGCATTACCTGTACAAGGTGGCCTATATGCTAGGGCTGAAAAATCCTGCACTGGTCAACCTCTCCATTAAACAAGCTAGACATATTTCCCCATATAGAGCATTTCAGGGAAACTTTATTTGAGTTTAATGTGGATTCCTAAAAGATATCATATGAGAAGCATTTCTCAATTGAAATGGAGGATCTTTCCTGCTACTCATGTATATACATTGCATATAGATTTGCATGGTATTCTGATCTCGCCTGCTATGTTTGTGTATAAGCTACACCATAACTTTAAACCATGCACAAATGTTAAATGCTAAAATGAGTTGAGCCTCAAAATATGTCAATGTACTAAATATTACATGCTGCATGATAAACTGGTACTACAAAATGACCAGTAATAAATGACAATTACAGTGATGAATGACCAACTATCAATAAATGCACATTTCTTCAAAGCTGAGACTCAAATATGAGCGCAAGTTTATTTACATCTGAAAAGACTATTATATATGGAAAAATGAAGCATTAAGAGTTCTCTTTTAAAGACTCGGTTATAAAGTTTTTGTATGAAAATGTTGACATTTCCAAACTGGAACTGAATGTTTCTGGTGAGGTCAACCTAGATGTAGACATTTTAAAGTTAACTTCAAAACAATACATTAGTACAGGATAACAAGCTATTTTTGATAAAGAACTAAACATATTTACAAAAGAATGTATTAGTTAGGGAGGAGGTAATTTCCTTTTAGCTCTAACTCCATACCTATATAAGTTAATTGATTGGCAATATTGTAATTAAAATGTGTTTATACTTATTATTATTATATTAAATCATATGATATATCAATGCCCTAACTTTATTACTTACTGATACCTTATTATGTCCAAAAGACCAAAAGCTTATGTGAATGACTAAAGTTAATAATGGATTATGGAACACATAAAGCGGCAATCAATAGTGGACTGTTTTTTCAGTGTCACAAATATGGATTGAGTTGTGATCAGAAGTTCACATTCTAGAGAAATGTGCTCTTAATGATGAGATAATGCACTTAAGAATTCCATTAATATAATTAATTTTTTTCAAGATTTTGTTAATAAATGCAAACTGGTGAACAACAATCTCCGAACTGAACACTTTTTAAGCAGCTTTCAATTAAGATACAAATCAAAGTTATCCGGAGATTCATAACCTGAGCCCTGGTATTTGCCTCATGTATCAGAAACACAAGCAGCATGCCCATCTTGGAGAAACATGTGAGGATGTCTCCAAACATCAGGATACTTTAGATGAAGTTTCTTAGCATCTCTATATGTCTCCTCGAAAATCCCATGAAAACTAGGAAATCTCCTATATAAATTTCCTAGACATATAATATAAATTACATTAGTTGTTTGTGATAAGTGTTGATATCCGGTTGACATGAGAAACAGAACTGAAGAAAACACTTAGACCTCTCTCTCTCTCTCTCTCTCTCTCTCTCTCTCTCTCTATGTCTGTCTATATAAATAACTGTGGCCCAGTAACCTGTACCATCATATATTGTATAAACTATAGCTGTTTATATCATTATGGATTTAAAGTTTCATGGTCATTTATAATTAGATTTTTCCTTACTATAAATTATAGTATTATATTAAAATACTTTTTCTTCTTGCCATCTCTAGTTACCCACCTCTCATTGTTTTGAAGAATGGTTTACAAGTACCCATCCCTGTCTCCCATAACAGTACTAGTCCCCATCTCCTTGTAACTCTGGGTAAAATCAGTCATTGTCAATAATCAAACAAAATATTCTGTTGGCCTGAATGCTTTCCAATTTCTGTCCTTTTAAATTTTAAAAATTCCATGGTAGGACTACATGGTCCATGGGTTTTAACTGCCAAATTGATAGCATTGCACATATTCAGATATCTTATAAAAGTGGGAGCTTAAATTTCTGAATTTGACATCTGTGCCTGTCCCTATTGAGTTTGTTGCATATGAAAGGCAAAATTTTAACGTGACAAACAAAATATCTCAAAATAATGCAAAAAGGCCAGAAATTAAATCTTGTTATTCCAAAGGTAGCTGAAAGGATTAATACCTCGCCCATATGCATGTTACTATTTAATGAGAATGCCCTTGCGACATTTTGGTGCCGAAAGTCTGTTAATTCAGGATTCTTTTGTCCAAGTGAATCCAAGTATGATGCACCTCTCAGAGACAGGTCTTGTATCCCACCTTCTGCAGGTTGATAATTTGTCGTAACATTTGCTACTGTCTGCTGGGACAAATGCCCCGGCATCATTCTCAGCATATTATAACCAGAATTCTCCTCTAAGCCAACACTCATCTTACCCAGCCTGCTGTATCCTCGATGATTACCAAAAGATTGCAAATCATCTTCCTTCTGGGGGCTGTTTCTGGCATTGTCACTTACATGATTTGCAGGTTGCTGACTAGCATCACCCTTGCGTGTTACCTGACCAGCAAATACAGAATCATTCTGACCATAATGTGACTTACTTCTATCATGTGTTTCTCTCTGTGGACTGGTGAAGCTATTGGGAAACAAATTCCAAGTTTGTGAACTATTACTCTGGCGATAACCTGAAGCATTTCCAATTACTCTATTCTTGGCAGAACCATCCAAAATGGCATTACTAGAACTATCTAACTGGTAGTTGCTTTCTATTGTTTGTCGGCTCCTTCCTGCACTATTCTCCAGATTATCCTCAATGACAGGTTTAGAAAAAATGCCTGTGCTAAACTCTTCTTGCTGCGGAGGCTGCCCATTCTTATATGCATTTAGTTTTGGATCTTGACTTTGGAATGATGTACTTGTGCCTTTATTTCCCTCATGCCTTATTTGGTACATTTGGCCCTCAGATTTCTCTGTAAAACTACCCAGCTGCTCCCTTCCTGTATTCTCATTTTCATTTTCTTGATACCCTTTGTTGGCATTTAGAAATAAATTATTTTGTTCAGTCTCCTGAGCTTCATTTTTGTTCCAAACACTCTGATCCTTAGATGTGAGGCTGATCATTCTATGAGATTCAGATTTAAAGCTACCCTGGCTCTGCAATGAATTGTTCTGCTGGCTTCCATCATAATTAACATGATGTGAAGGCAACCTGCTCTCCAACGGAACTTGTTCTCTATTGTGAGTAACCCAGGAGTTTCCTTGCCTATTCTCAAAACTAGAATAAGAATGCAGGTTGCTACTTTTATCAATATGTTGATAGAGATTCTGGTCTTGCCATGTACTAGTGTGTCCTGCTGCTTCTTGAACCAACTTGGATGAAGGTCCTGATTGTAACTTTATTTGATTACCAAGCTGGATTCCCTCCATTTTTGATCCAAGGTGACCTCTTCCTTCTGAATTGCTCTGTGGCAGAGCTTGAACACTCTGGACACTATCATCGTTGAAAAGACTAAAAGATCTTCCATTCATAGTGTTATTCACTTGAGCATTTTGTTCATTCCAAATGTTTTGTTCTTTTACATTAGGATGAAAATGCAGAGAATCGCCAGAAGTTGTCTCAGTTTTCTGCAAATTCATGCCACTCCAATCATCGTTATCCCCATCGCCAGAAGGAGACTCTGCTACTGCTGATTGCATGAGCGCACTCCAACCACCCTGTGGATTAACTGCCAGACTGTTCAAAAAATCTGTGTTTTCTGTCTGATATGCACCTTGAAGTGCATACTGCCCTGCACTATTGCTCTGGTTGCTATCATCAGGATTAGGTGCAACCTGAGTAGCAGACAAAGAAGGCCACCCACCTGGCTGAAAATTGTTAAAACCGCTTTCAGATGGTGCATCCGAATCACCCAATGCTTGGGAAGTCACCCCTTGAAAACTATCTTTTTGCCCCAGATCTTCATTCCAGCTCCTTTGCTTTAAATTGAAATCTTGTAGTTGTGGAGTTCTCGACATAGTAGTTCCTTGCAGCAAGTTACTCACTCCCTGATTCTGAGGAAACATCTGTCCAAATGAAGATTTGTTAAGTGTACCTTGTTTCCCATCAATCTTGGTTGACGCTGGATCAAATGAAGAAGTATGGGCTACTGGTTTTCCTACCAGATGATTAGCAGCTGAAGCCAGATTATGTGGTGTATCTGCAAGTTGTTGAATGGCTCCCTGCGAACTAGGATAAGAATTTAGTGGCTGGCCAGCTGCATCCCTCATGTTAGCCACAGAACTAAAAACAGATGGATCCATGGGCGCACCCATCAAAGCCATGGCCTGAAATGCTATGCTTGGGTCTTGGGATAATAATACTTCAGGGGGGAAACCTGATAGTGATGGTGAGCCATTTGGCATTCGGTTGACAGTACCAACATTAAAACGATGGAGATTACCTGGTACAATTGTTGGAGTGTGGCCCTCAATGCCCATATGAGACATCAAGCTACTTGAGCGCACAAAAGTAGATGCATCATGCATGGAAGAACTATAAAGTGATGGAGCAAACTGATTTCCCATATTTTGATTGTCACCAGCAAGAACCTGCTGTAGCTGCTTTTGCCACCGAGCATGCTGCTCTAACTGCTGTGCTTGCTGCTGTCGAGCATTTTGATCTAACTGCTGAGCTTGCTGCTGCAGGGCACGTTGTTCCAGGACTTGCTGCTGTCGAACCTGTTGTTCTAATAACCGAGCTCGTTGCTGTCGAGCCTGATGTTCTATTTGCTGGGCTTGCTGCTGTCGAGCTTGCTGTTCTAATTGCTGGGCTTGCAGCTGGCGAGCCTGATGTTCAAACTGTTGGGCTTGTAGCTGTCGAGCCTGTTGCTCTAATTGCTGGGCTTGCTGCTGCCGAGCTTGTTGTGCTAGTTGTTGGGCTTGCTGCTGTCGAACTTGTTGCTCTAATTGTTGGGCTTGCTGCTGTCGAGCCTGCTGCTCTAATTGTTGTGCTTGTTGCTGCCGAGCCTGTTGCTCCAATTGCTGGACTTGCTGTTGTCGTGCCTGCTGCTCTAACTGCTGAGATTGCTGCTGTCGAACATGAAGCATTAATTGCTGAGATTGCTGTTGCCGTGCATGTGGTGTTAACTGCTGAACTTGTTCCTGTCTTATTTGCTGTTCGAGCTGCTGGGCACGCTGCTGCCTTGCTTGCTGCTCTAACTGAAACCGTTGCCGTGCTTGCTGCACTAATTGTTGTGCTTGCTGCTGCTGTGCTTCCTGCTCTAATTGCTGGGTTTGCTGCTGTCTACGTAACTCTTGAAACTGTTGATAAGTATATTGCTGTTTCCATGCTTGCATTTCATCCAACCCAGGCTGAAGCCTTGCCCCACGGTATTGTACACCTGCTTGGGGCTGACTCTTCAAATGGATTTGACTTCCAAGAAAATCATAGTTAACCCGAGCTTCCATGTTATCCCCCCCTTCTGTATCATTCCTGCCATGATTCAAGCCTTGAACAACATTGTGTCCCTGTTGTGTCTCAGTACCATCCAAGCTACCTGCATTTGACTGACTCCGCTCTGGAGTTCCACTATCACCTGCAGAAGTGGCCTGATTTGCTCTGATATGAATAGCTGAAGGCCCAGTCAATAGACTGTCAAAATTCAGTGGATGGTTCCTTGGTTGAGTTTCCATAACACTATTATTTGGGACTGGGCTCCTTTGAGGACTCCTTGCACCTAATGCCATCCGTGATACCTGTCTTCCATCACTGGGTTGTGCCTCCAATGGCGTGAAAGAAAGCATACCCGTTGAGACCATATCATTGTTTCTTGGACGATCAAATGCTGCATTATCACGAGCTCTGTTGGCCTTATCAGTGTCATAAGATGATTGGTGTACATAATTGGACTCTTCGTTCCGTTTATCAGCAGACAAAGCATTACTGTTCAAAATAGACCAATTTTGTCTTCTTTCTAGTTGAGACTGTTGTTGAGATAAATGCTCCTGCTCAAAAAAATCATGCACTTCATCCCCAACTCTGTTACCAGATGTAGATAATTGGGCTTGTATATTATCAGAACATGATTGCTTTGCAGAAAAAAAGTCAACCTGAGAAACAGGCAGATGAAATTGAGGTGATGATAATCTGGGTTCTTGACTTCCACCCTGTTGAGCAAAAAGATGTCGAGTGTCAAACTTGCATAAAATAAGAAGCTTGTCAGAGGCCAGCCTTGAGCACTTCTAAAGCACAATGCAACAAAAAAGCTTTTAAATATGCCCAGTGATAATAATCACAATTGACTAGATATGAATTATATTACTCACTCCTTGTATATACATATTAGAAGAGCTTGGATGGTGTGTTTTCTCCTTTCGCCAATCCATGTCCTTGCTAATTTCTGACCTGAGAGTGATCCAACAGAGAAGAAAAGAAAAATCAGAATGACAACTATGGCCAAAGGATCATCAGCCAAACAGATTAATATGTTGACAAGATCATTTGTTATGCCCATATAACACTGGACCAAAGTAGAGCCCAAATTAAAAAACCAAATTCCTGCTACCATCTGAGCCTTCAGAAAAGATAAATCTGTGCATGCTGAAAGGAATACTGAGGCTGTATATAAGATGTGACTTTATGCTTCTGGAATGACAACATTTTGCCAGAGACGAGAAATTTATATTCCCACATTCACAAAATCTAACTTCCATGTGTAGACCAACCAAAAGTTATGTTAGGCAATGAATCCAAATCAGCTACTCGGAAACTCAGAAGTGGAGCATCCAAATCAGTGACAGCTGGTTAGAAGATGGTGAAACCAAGTTATGCTTTTCAACAAAACAGCAAGCAATGGGGGATAAACACAAAACAGTATCAATAGAAACTTCTGGACATTCTTGGAAACAGTAATTTGAACTCGATGAAATTGATAATAAAAAATGGGTACATAATAAATTCAGAAAGACAAGTATGGAAAACAGGGACATCAATTTACTAATTTAGCATAGAGTGGAATGAATGAATTTCTCAATGAAATGACAGGAAACAATATCAGAAATAGTGTGAACTAAAAACTTTTTGGAACTGGATTTTCAATAATTCCCATATACTTAAGAAATGTTCTGAAAAGCTGAACACCAGCAGAAAAAAACATTGGAAGCTCTGGAGCTCTGGGTAAAGGGCAGGAAATTGTTATTTAACATTTCCAATTAGCAGGATCCACCTCAGAAAGACTTCAGCTTCTCTCTAAGAGTTCAGAAGTTTCTGAAATGGGGAAATAATTCAAAAGTCTGAAAACTGGTTCCCATTCTATAGATATGATTTCAAGGATTTATTCATAGCTATATTGGTAACATGATAGAGCTACCTTTAGGTTTAGGGCCTTGAACCCTTGTTTAGTTCACATGCTTACCCTGCAAAAGAAGGCAAGTGCACCTACTTAAAGGATGATGCTCCGACCCTCTTGTTTCGTCCACATTGTATATATGTTTTTTCTCCGCTCTAAAATAGAGTCATACCACTGAGCTAGCAGTGGTTACACAGAGGAGAGGCATGGAGCATTTATCACTGGGAAATATTACTTTGTTCTCTCTATAGAAATTTCATTACTACTTCATTTTAGCACCAATACACATTTAAGAAATGTAATAAATAGAGGATCATGCAAGCAAAAGTAGCTGATGTGTGGCAAAAGGTTCATAAAGTGCAAATAAATGTTGAATTGATAATATTAGTACCTTCCTTGACCGCCAAATTGTGATCCCTCTGCAGCATGAAGTGTTCCACCAAAGGAGTCTACACCAGAGTTGTCCAAAAAATCAAATGATGGGAAGGAGGAATCTGTCACAAAGGAAACACTTTTTATGTTTAGAATGTATCTCATCCCAAATCAAAACTATGTCAAACAATGATTCAGGAGACTGTCGATGGGTAGATTTTATTTCTGCAATGTGAATCACAAGTTTTGCAGTCATTTGACTGGTGGAAAGCAAGGCATTAGCAAAAACCAAAAGTTATTAAGCAAACTCATCCTATCTATTCATTCATTCCCCATACCGATTCAGAGTTTTTTTTTCTTTTTACTTTCAAATAACCCACAGCATATCTAGACAGACACTTCTTGCAGGCTAATCCCTCATATCATATTTTTCATGGCTGTGTTAACTTTGCTAAATTATGCAACTAGAAAGGTTGAAAGATCCCTAATATCATGGATTTTCGTGGTTGAATGTATAATGGTAAACCATGCCATTAAAAAGGCTAATATATCTTCTAGTATCATGTATTTCAATGGCTAGATGTACTAAAGCATACCATAAGATTAAAAAGGTTAACACATTTCCTCATATCAAGGATATTTACATGACCAGCTGTACTATAGTAAATTACATTGTGATTCCATGCAATGCTAAATAGCCAATCAGATACGATTAAAAAAGTCAAAGCATCATTGATTTTTATAGACTATAGTGCTAAAACCTAGCCAAGACATATTAACTTAATTTTCAGAACCTGGGAGTAATGCAGCCGTAGACTCTGGAGCGGATGCAACACTGCATAAACATTGAGTAAAATGGATTAATCGCCAGTTAAGTCATCAAATACAAATTTTACCATAAAATATGCTTCTACAACTTCAAAATGAGATGTTGGGGCCTTGATTTATAGGCTACTTTTTATCATATCGTGGCATTATTCATGAGCCCTTGATATGGCTGAAATTTAGGTATTTTTTATAGAAATATTCTGTGCAATGAAACCATATGCTGTTGGACTTTGGTCTTTTCTACATACACTTCAAGGAATAAAACCCCATGCTGTTGAAATTTAGTCTTTTCTACGAACAAGTTGTGAAATGAAACCCTATTTTCATTAAGTTTATTCGTTTTCTGTAAACATTTTTTAGGTAAGAGCTTATGCAGTTGAAATTTAGTCTTGTTTCCAAACCTTCTGTGAAATGACTACCTAAGTTATTGAAATTTAGTCTAATTTAGAATTAAAATTTGTAAATGAAAACCTAGTGAAAACAACTCACCTGGTCGAAGGACGGTCAAGCAGAGTGAAATCAATGGAAGCGTATCCTTCCTGCGACAGAAACATATCGTTTCCGTACGATTCCATCCTAAAAAATTCTAGAACGTTCTAGAAAAATAAGTATCCCCTTCAAACGCAGAGCTGTCGAAGAAGACGAAGAAAATGAAAAAGATGAAGAAGCTGATGAAAAAGCACTCGCGCTCGGAGAAACCTGCCCGTAACCAGTTCACGCCCTCTCTGCGGCTTAAAAAAATGAGCGGGGAGGGCAAATTCAGATCGCCGACTTTCTCCGACTTACTGCTATAAAGCCGTGCGTTGCCTTTATATACGTATATTTAATATCATAATTAATCTGTCAGATCGCCGGATCGAGCCCGCCGGCCGCGCCAAAGAAGAGAAAAAACCGAGCAAGAAGCAATAGCTGGTTTTCCTACCAAACCGGCACAAATGAATCTGCAAAACCACTGCACAAACTTCCAGCTAATCAAAACTCACGACCTCGACACGAACACAAACGAGGGTTTTTTCACTCCCGCCTTATTTGTTCACCGAATGGCGCTAAAGACGGCTCGTTTCAATCGTCTCCACGCGGCGATTCTAATGGTGGCTCTGCGATTTGTCTCTTGTTAAATTTTCCAGGCGCTTCGAAGCGGTTTTCGTGGTAGCTGTGCAGAGTCAAGAGGATAAAAAGTGGTCGGAAGAAAAAATAATGCAAAATTTTCAACAACCTGGAAAACAATCTCTGGAACGGCCCGATCCTCGTACCGAGCCTAGTACCCAGACTGGGCCGGGCGGGCCCCCTTAGGTCTGGAGGGTAAGACGTGAAAATTAGTTTTTTAATTTTGCTGTGGGAAGGTAAACAGAACCGCGTGCTTATTGAGGAGCCAAAAAATTGAAGCTTAGTGGTCTTCGCGGGAATCGAGCCGCCGACCTCATTGTCCTCAATACGCGTTATGAACGTGGACGATACATTTCTTTTTCTCGGCAATAGACGGCAAATGTTGTACGTCTGTTATTTGCCGTTGACGGAGATTTGACGTGGCTCGGATAAGTTTGGTGACAGAATTGAATGAATGATTTGGGTCTCAATTAACTGAGAGCGTTGCGTCGTTGACAAGTTTTTAAGTTATGTGGTTGTAAAACAATATACTTGGGAGAGTGTGTTTAGGGCTTCGAGTGGGGTTCGAACTTGGAACCACTTTCCAACGAAAACCCTCCTTGGATGTTTTTTTATTGGTTTTGAATTTATTTTTTTCCTTTTTTTATTGGTTTTGAATTTTTTTTCCCTGGCATTTATTGGGCCTTCTTATGGCGGTTAGTTCGCTTGTGTGTTCATGTGCAGGTTTCAAATTTTCCCTCGTATGGCCCAATCAATATTTGTGGTGCCTAAAGTTGTTGTTACTCTATTAAATGTTTTTTAAATATTTAGCTTTGTTTTCCTAGAACCAAGGTGAATAAACTATTGTCTTAAAGGTCTATTGTATTTTATAATCAACTTGAGACAAGCTAGGTTTGCAGAATAATTAATTACTCTCAAGGCCCTAGGCTAACTAAATTAATGATATATCTAAATCAACCTAGATTAAAACAATATTTAGTTTAGAAATGATAAATCGATTAATTAATGTTAATTTTGGAAAGTAAATTTATGGGTTATGGTATTTAGTTTTAGAAACGATGATGGGCAATAATTTAAAGTAGTATTGAAATATCTTGTTTTGGTATAGAAAAAGATGTAATTTAGATATGCTCTCTATCAAGGATTTTATATAAAATTATAATTGTCAGTAGAATCTACAACTCTAGATCACTTATGTGGGTGTGGATATGTCTTATAACCTATGGATCTTATCTAATAAATTGTGCACTTTTATTTCCTAATTTAACCTAACTTGTGTTCCATATTGATCATTAAGGACTAGGTGATGTGTAGATATACCTTAGGAGGTTGTTAGATTACTAGAGTTGAGTTCTCCTAGGTCAATCCCTAGGAATGGTCATCTTTACAACTTGGCATTTTTAAGAAATAACAAGCAAATGTGCAAGTGTCTTAGGATGTGCATTCTAATTGAATGTCCCTACAATGAATGCTTCTTGAATGCAAATGATTATTTAGCGCATGTTTAATATGATCAAATTATGAATGGATGCACATTGAATGCCTTTAAATACCACTACATAGCAATAAATCACATGAATCATGTACCGGGTCAACTTGTGGCAAAAATGAAATGGATGAGAATCATCAACCTTTAAATTTAAATTTTTAAAACTTAATGGTCAATTCCACATGGTATGGGATAAATATTGCACTATGGGATTGACCTAAGATAAGGAAATGTTAATGTTAATGCAAGGAATGAATGCTTAGACATTGGAATAATAATGGACATGATTAATGGGTAAATAATCAAAATATGTGTGGATACAGGTAAAATATTGCCAAATTTATGGAAATACATAGTTAAACAAGCACTCACAAACGTGCATGAAAACAAATAGATATAAAAACTATACCAAGTCCATTTAAAGTAATGGACCTCACTCTATATCTTTATGTGTACATCATTGGCATGCACACTTCATGGGAACCTACAAAATAGAGAAGAGATGTGTAAGGAATAGTTTCTATCTCACAAATGAAATAGGCACAAAATATAAACTTACTTAATTGTCTAGGAAAATGGAAGGTAGGAAATGAGAAGGAATAAGGTTATAAAATTTCACATGTAAAGAAAGTGCTCGTCATGTGGCACATCAAACACTTCTACATCATGGATAAAGCTTTATCTAAACATGGTGATGATTATCTATATAACATTTATCAGTATTTGAAATCTCGACATAGATGTGTTAGTGACAATATATCCCCTCCAATTGGTTGTATAAATCGAAAGCAAGGAGTTAGGGAAGACAAAAAAAATAGTACATGAAAGTAAATAGGATATGAGGGTAAGCATATAAGAATATAAATCATGTAAAGTATATGTAAAAAATGCATCATGTAATAATTGAGTCTAAATACTTGAATCATATGATAAGCATAAAGATCATATAAATTGGAGGTGGACAGCGAGGAAATATGCTTTCTCCCAACACAGTCAAATAAAAATGATGATGTCTCTTAATGGCCAAAAATATATGTGTAGGTTACATAGAATAATAGGCTAAGCATATCCACCCAACATGACCTCCAAGAGCATTAACACACAATGGTCAAGGTAAGGCAATAATTCCCTGGTGGTAGCACGGATCTAGATACAAAACTAGGCATGCAAAAATGAGGTAAAGAATGGCTCTAGAAACATGGTAAGGCAATGTTAGGCATAAACGATATGAGGGAAGGCATGATTCCCCTAGTGTAAAAATATATGTTCAATGAACACTCAATGTGGAAAGAATGATGCCCCTCAATCTACCAGGACGACTCTAGAAGTGTGATATCGCAATGTTGTTCATACAAAGTAAGGCACGATAAAGCATTAGTCTAAATATGGTAAGTGTCGTAAATGTGTAACCATGAAGAACAAAGGCAAACTAGCATGGTAGAGAGAATGTATGGGGATGCATAATGTAATATCCCCAAATTACAAACCAATTTCTTAAACTTGCATTAAATAAACAATTATTTACAATAATATGAAAGTATAATTGGATGAAAACACAATCATGTGTCTTAATTTCTAACATTGTTGGGTCACAAAAGTCAGTATTTTTCAATATTCAACACATTTTGTTATCTATATTAAACAAATTATCAAGAATTTAAAGAATATGTAAAATAGCCATTTATGTTATTTTCTCTAAAGATTCAATCTATGATTTTCTTTAAATTTTTGCAATCACACCCCTTCGTCCTAATTAGGTCCACCCAAAGAACAACTAACTAATACATTAAAAGATAAAAGGTGGGTGTGTTATAGGTTAGCCCACATGTATACTTAAAAATGGTAGAGGTTAAGTGTAGCAACCCTAGTGTTCTACTCAGTAAAAATTCCAAATTTTTCACCTCAAGTGAATGATGCATGATGCCATAACATACCAATAAAAAAAATTATTTCCATAATGTAAACTTCATGCACACTTGAAATAAACACTATTCCAAACTTCCATTGTATTTCATTGTGATTTCACAAATCTTTCCAAAACAATGATTTCATATTAAATAAACTCATGATTATCATTCATGATTACATCCTTTTGTATAAATGGTTACATGATACATACATATGTAGCTCTCCTGAGATTTCAAGTAATAGATATACAAATTGGTCTTGATGTCACCAAATTGGCGCATACATTTTGGATGACCCTGCTCCCTGGTGCATACACTTCAGTTTTCCCCAATATAGGTGCAAACATCCGCAAACCTCAGTTGCCAACTGATGAGGAGAAGCATCACTCAAGTTCTTTTTCACCAACCATTGACTCAAATGCGATCCCCCACACATCTACCATCTAATAGATGGCCCTTCCCTTCGATGAAGAGATTGGTTGGTAAACCCCATAACAATAGCTTATTTGAGCTTAGTGTTGTGTCCTATAATCTAGAACCTAATCATCTGCAAACCTCGATCACCAATTGATGAGGAGAAGCATCACTCAAGTGCTTTTTCGCCAACCACGGACTCGAATGCAGTCCCCCGCACATCTATCATCTGATAGATAGCCCTTCCCTTTGATGAAGATATTGGTTGGTAAACCCTATAATAATAGTCTATTTGAGCTTAGTGTTGTGTCCTACAATCCAAAACCTAATCATCTACAAACCTCGGTCGCCAACTAATGAGGAGAAGCATCACTCAAGTTCTTTTTCACCAACCACAAACTCAGATGCGGTCCCACGCACATCTATCATCTGATAGATGGCCCTTCCCTTCGATGAAGAGATTGGTTGGTGAACCGCATAACAATAGCCTATATGAGCTTAGTGTTGTGTTCTATCATCATTTGGAATTCGAGCCAACTAAGGCTTTGTTCTTCCAACTAGGGTTTTTGAGTTTGCCTTTGCTTGAGATCAGGGCATCGAAATTCAACCTAAGATTTAGGACCCAAGTTTTTCTTTCATCATGGTCACTGCATTTGTGCTTGATTGATCAATCTTTTACGTTCCCTTGAGGTTTGGATCGATAAGCCCTAGTTGTTGTTTTTCCCTAGTTCATGTTGGGAAGGTCGATTGAGATTATTGAAAGTTTGGGCGTCCAAATTATTTTACAAGTTTTTGAGTGGAAATTTGTTGGGCAAGAAATTTTAAATTCAAAATTGAATTGTGAAATTTACTAAGTTCATGGCTTTTAAAGAGTAAGTGTCGACGAGTGAAACTTCGTGAAAATCCATCCTCAATGAAAAAACTCGACAGACTTTACCTTCGCAAAATCCGTCCAAGCGTGGATTCCCCGAGAGTTGATTCTCTCGCGAAAATCTATCTGCCCTGGATTTCTTTGAATCCTCCATGCTTGAAAATCCCCAAGGTTGTAAAATGTTTGGTATTTGTGGGTTGAGCCCTGAGAATGTTAAGTGATGAACCCTCATGAGGTAGAGAATGTTTATTGACCAAGTTTGGCTAAGCATTGTTGATGTTCATGAAAATATGCCTATGAGGGGATTCTTCGAGCCTCTAGACCTTCACGAAATCTGCATAAGGGCAGATTCTTCGAAATTGTTTTCTTCGCTAAAATCCGCAGGAGGTAGATAAACCCAAGGTTTTCTTAAGATGCATTTTAAAGGGGTTTGAACTTGGTTTCAATGATCTTGGTTGAGATTAAAGATGGATTTTATAGTGCATATGCATTTTAATGATGCAATTAAGAGATTTTGGTTTGTTTTCCTTGATATTGTGGTGATTATTGTTTTCTCTAAACAAATGCAGGGTGAATCTAGTAAGGTTGTAGAAGTTAAAACAAATTCGATTGAACCAGTTAAGGAGGGACCTCTTACGCAAGCAAAAAAGATGAAGTATGATTTCAAAGGAATAAGGCCAGAGTCAAAGATTCATTATGCATGGGGAAAAATAGGTGATACCAACATGGGCCATGTGGACTATGATGACTTCAAGCAGAGGATGTTTGGGAATGCACCTACCAATCTTGTTGAGGTCATTACAAATACAAGGTTGGCTCAAGTTGTTGGATTTCCACCTTCTTTATTATGCCTGAAGCTTGTCACGGAATGTCCTAAACACTGTGATTTTGATAAGAGGGTAATCATTAGCCCACAAGAAGGATTGTGGCAAATTTGACTGAAGAATTTATTGTTGGAACATTCAATATTGGTTCTCATCATAAGTTGGCGAGGATAAATATAAAAGAGGTTAAATAATTTTATCACAAAGATTCCTCTAAGGCTTTGAAAATCATCAATAGCTCTTGGATGGAGAAGCCAAAATCACATTATTCCAAGTTGCCTAAACAATTATATAGATTTGATTTCAAGCAGGAGTACAATGATATGATTACTCTCTTGGGCAGGGTTATGGCATTGGATGAAGCATTCATGTTTAAGGAGTGGATGTTCTATATCATTTCCCAAATTTTCAAAGGAGTACATTATCATTGGGTTGGTATCATAAGTGATAATTTGGATATGCAATTGAGGAGTGTGCAGGACACAAGGAAATTCACAATGACTTCATGTTTGGTGTACCTGTTAGCTGGTAAGAACAAATATAAGGGATTAAGTTGTAAAGGAGTACTCGGTAAGGATAGGATCTGTGATGTGTACCCTCAACTACAGTTTAATACTTCTAACTATAGGAGGGTCAATGATGCTTTTTTTATGTACATTATCAAAATGTTACAAGATTCCCTTCATGTTAGAATTTCACCTGATGTCATGGATTTAATAAAGAAATACAGCTATTGGTTTATGCATTTTCTAATGTTTTCTTACATCATAGTGCATGGTTCACCAGCAGTGCCCTTTAGAATTCCAAGGTACCCAACATATAATCTTATATTATTGGAAGTATCCAGGCAGGTTGTTGCATTTGATACTGTCTTGAAGAACATGCATAGGACATGTCTTGGAGGAGATTTCCCTTTGAGGATTGGAGGATTGGAGGCCTACCCTTCTATTCAAAGTGCTCACTATTCAAAGGAGATAGTCAATTATCATTTGTACTCACATACAGATAGAGGGAACTTTGATCCCTATGGTGTGGCACAAAAGATGGCTAGTAGGGAGTTGAAGCATAAAGATCATATTGAAGATTATTGGGCTAACTGCAGAGATGAGTTTGAGGTGATTAGAATAAAATGCTATAGGTTGTCCTTGAAGTTGATCAGACTTCACAAGATAGCAAATGTTCCCGATCAAGTGGATGATGAAGAGGATCTTCTACAGTATCATGATTATGAGCAATATAAAGACAAGCGATTTCCTACTATCAATTGGTCTAAGGAGGAAATAGTTGATTTAAACATTCTCAATGCTCCTGTATTGAAGTATTCTAAGTTATGGGTGAAACATAAAATTTTGGACTTAGAGGCAGATGGCACCACGTTCACCTGTGATTTGATGAGAGATATTGAGTCTCATTCAAATGAAGCAAAGACAACTAAGGATGATACTACTAAGCTCCATTCTGAGGAAGATTCAGGTGAAACACAATTTTTAATCAAGAGAAGAACTAAGAGCCAAGAAAAAGGGAAAGGATCTCAAAGGCAACCTCTTGCCGAGGATAGGAAGCCCTCAAAAGGGATTATTGAAGAAGGTACTAAGGAGGCCCAACCTTCTAAAAAATGAAGAATCATTACTGAAGGACAAAGGATAGCTAAGTCTAAGTCCAATAAGGCCAATATTAGTAAAGAGGACACCACTCATGCCAAGGTGCTTGATGTAGAAAGTTCAAGAGAGAAACCTTGGGTGTATGTACGAAGAAATTCTCCAAAAAACAAAACTATCCTTGTAAAAGATGTCAGTGAAATGATAAGTGAGCATGAGAAGGACAATGAAGAGGCACCTTTTGATGATGCTCAAAAAGAAGCAAAGAGAGTAGCTTCAGGAGATAATATTCCTCCTAGTTCTCTTATGCAAAACATTCCAATGGATGAGGATACTGTTCATGATGAGGGATATGTTTTGAGAAATCCAAAAGAGGAAAATGAAGATGAGGATGTGCATACGCCCAAAAGTAGGGAGTTGAATAATTTCAAGAAGAAATTAGAGGAGAATGTTACAAAAGTACAAAGAAAAGAGGCAACATTAGAGGTAATAGTGGAAATGCCTTCCCAACCTCCAGTGAAGGAGCATGAAAGTGTAGTTAATGAAGAATATAAAAATGAGGAGAAACATGATGTAGAGGAAACTGATAAAGGTCAAGAAGATGTTGAAGATCATCCCTCTAAGAATCAACGAGAACAAGGTGTCTCTCAAGAAAATGTAGAGTATGATGTTCCTCATTGGCTAAAGGAGAGACTAAAGCCTAAGCCAATCATCATTGAAAAGGAAAATCCTGGTTGGGATAAGTTCCTGACTAGTTGGGGTCAACTCAAGGAGATAAAGAAGGCTAGGACAATTTCCAAGTTTGCAAGAGATGAATTTAATAATAGGGTTGTTCACATTTCCACTCCTGCTCCTGATAAATACAAAGATGAAGTCGGGCCTTCAGATTATAAATTGAAAATGGTTAACCTTGGCCTTACTACAATGGAGCAAGAAAAAGAGGACCTCCAAGAATTAGTTCAAACAATTTTGAAGAGGTTGCATAATGAAACACAAGACAAGGAGGAATTGTAAAGGCAGTTGAGGGAGATACAAAGGTATGTGCAACATTTGATCAAGCCCCCACAAACCTTGTTTGGTGAAGGAACCTCATTTTATGAGGGTTTGTTGTCAAAGGAGGCAATTTTTGAGATTGAGAGGATGAGGGTGTCCACACAGGTCACTCGAGAATGGTTGGATGGTGTGAGAAACAGAGGAGATGAGGTGATTGGAAATATCTTGCACACTTATGAGAAAATCGCAACATCTTTGGAGGATACATCTCAATTTGCAGTAAATTATCAGAAGTTGGATGATACCACCATTAGTGAATTGAAAAATATCATGGAGACTCCTAAAAAGGAATATCTTTACATCCGATGACATAGGTAAATCGATGGAATGGATGGAGATATGGAATTAAAGAAAGGAGATCATGATGAAAGCAATGAAGAAGATGACAAAAATCCAGGGGAAAATAAAGGAAATATATGATGGTTGTGTTGCATTTTCAGAAACTTTCATTGGAAGAAGAAAATTTGGACAAAAGAATCTAAATGCCAATCAATTACAAAAATGGTGGCATGAGGTTTATTCTCTAGCTAGTAATGGAAAAATTGTCAAAGATCTGCTTGAGGATGCAACTACTTATATCTCCAACCTGGACAAATATCAAGGATTACAAATAGAATGGGAGAAATATTTGACTAAGCATGAAGAAGAATTAAAATCAATTAAGTTGAGAATAAAATTAATCCCAATTCTAGACCCAACCAACCTTGATGATGTACTTTCAAAAGTAAAGGAACTTTCTAGAGTAGAAGGAGATAAGGACAAAGGGGGCGACTCAACCTAGATGCTTTGAAAAATGTGCCTTCTACATTGAGATTTACAAGGATACAAGGCGACCATATCTAGATTTATATGCCAAGATGTTATTTAATTATAAAATTGCCTTTTGAGGCTGACCTTATAATATTTTATTGTAAGTTTAAATTAGGGTAGTCAAAAGTGTCAAGGTTGACCTATTTGGTCGACCTAATGTTAAAATCCTAATTTAAATTTCTCTTAGGCCAACATGTCTTGAAGATTTCTATAAATCGAGGCCTCCTCCTCATTTGTAAGGTTTATAGCTAACAGTGAATAGTGAATAGTTGATAGGTGTTAAGTTGTTGATACTGCTACATTTGAGGAACTTGAATTGTTGCAAATTATTGGTGAAGTGAATACAAGTGAAGAAATTGTCTTTTGGTTTTCTTCTTTGTGTTGTTTCATCTATGCATGGTTCTTATGACTTTGGTTAATTATCTTTTGAGTAAGTGCTTTATGGTAAATCTTAGAATTAGTTGCAATTCATTTGTGTTTATGATAAAGTGTTTGAGGTTTTGAGGAATCTTTGGTCCATAGTTTTAGTGATTTGTTGATTGTGGATTGTTGTGTAAACTTAGCTTGGGCCTACTCTATTTTGCACTCAAATTCAATTATGAATGTTTGAATATTTACAATATAAAAATTATTTGAATCCTTTAGAGATTGCACTATATTTGTGATACTATGGATGTACTCTTGTTTAAGCAAGGATTGGTTTTGGAAGATTGGTCCATCTTTAACACTTTGTTATTTTCACAAATTGATCTTACGTCTTAGATTATATATCTCCCTTAAACCCTTATCTTTTTCTATTTCTTTGAAATTATTGTTAGAGAAAGATTCACAAAGCATCACCAATACTGCTACATTTGATGAATATTGAAGCTTCCAACATTTTTTTTGTAAGGTACCTTGTGATTACGAACATTTTCACATTATCACTGAGTTGTTTGTTGCATTGTCAAGACCTGACATTAGAGACCTTGGGGTTATTTCTCAAAGCTTGCTGATAGAAATTTACCTTTCAAGAGAGATAGGATATTTGTACTATGTCTAAGTTTTTCCAATGCTAAAATCACCATCAACAGGGTATACTTTCTAAAGTACAAGGATGAGGTTCTTGGTTTCTTCATGATCTTCCTTGAATTTGTGGAGAAGCTCAGTTAGGACATTCCCTTCAAAAGATTCACATAGATAATAGGGGGGAGTATGTCAATTGGGCATTTTAGGACTTCTATAGTGCTTGAGGTATTCTTCATCAGCACATAGCGCCATACACTCCTCAGCAGAATGGTGTGGCTGAGTGAAAGAATAGAATTTTATGGGAGATGGCCAATTGTATGATCCAATCTAGGTCCATGGCTCCAACTTTTTGGGTAGAGGTAGTCAATTGTGCCAACGATATTCAAAACTGTATGCCTCACAAGGCAGTGTGGAATATGACTCTCGAGGAGGCTTGGTCTCATTTCAAGCCTAACATCTCCTACTTCAGAGTATTTGCCAGTGATTCATGGACATTCATTCCAATAGGGAGGCAGAAAGCAATGGAGAAGAAGAGTCAACGGTTCATCTTCGTTAGCTATTGCGAGGATGAGAAGGGTTATTATTTGTTTGATCTCGTCACTCGAGAGGTACATTTTCATCGTGATGTTCATTTTGATGAGTATTTCATTTCGAGGGATTTTCCATCATAGGCCTCTACCTCCCTTCTTCCCGGTTCTTTTCAGAGGATGTTTTGTTTCTTGTTGTTGATGATGATGATTTTGTTGATGCTCTTGATGGTGGTATTGATATTGTTGTTGACATAACTCCATATTCTCTTGAGCCTGCACCCACACATCTTCTTTGGGCTCACACTCTTTTTAAGGAGGTTGGTTCTCATGTAGGTGATCCCACCATTTCTTGCCACACTCATTCTCAAACATTAGGTGTCAATATTTTGATTCATGTAGTTTCTATTGATCCTTATAAGTTTTCAGATGCTTTGGGTGTTCCAAAGTGGGATAGTACTATGGCTAAGGAATATTCTTCTTTAATGAAGAATAATACATGGGATCTTGTTCCTCTTCATAAGGGAAGAAAGTTGGTTTGGTGCAAGTGGGTGTACCATACCAAGTTTGCAGTTGATGGTTCTATTGACAAGTACAAGGCTCATCTTGTGGCTAAGGGGTTTTCTCAGGTTGAGGGCATCGACTATTCAAAGACCTTTTCTCCTATCGCCAAGATGGATTCCATTCGTCTTGTACTTTCCATTGTTGCATCTCAGGGTTGGTCACTATATCAGATGGATGTGAAGAGTGCTTTTTTGCATGGTGATCTTTAGGAAGAGATCTATATGGAGCAGCCATCAGGATTTGTGCAAGATCCTTCACTTGTTTATAGGCTTCGACATTCACTGTATGGTCTCAAACAAGCCCCTCGAGCTTGGTATGAGAAGATGGACAGTTTTTTGCTTGCTTCTGGATTCACTAGATGTCACTTTGACCCTACAGTTTACATTCAGAGGCATGGGGGGATCTTCTCATTCTTGTTATGTATGTGGATGACTTGATTCTCATTGGGAGTTCTCTTACCATGATTGAGGATACTTAGAGAGCTTTGAAAAGTGGTTTGATATGACTGACCTTGATCCTTTGTATTTCTTCCTTGGTCTTCAGATTCATTACTCTTTTGCAAGTATTTCTATTTTCCAATACAATTATGCTCTTGATTTTCTTTAGATATTTGGGATGGTTGATTTCAAGCCAACCCCTACTCCTTTTCAATCAAGTGTTGTGTTGTCTTCTAGTTGTAGTACTTCATTAGTGGATGCTACCTTGTATCGACAGTTGGTTGGTATTCTTTTGTACTTGACACATAGTCATCATGATATTCCCTTTGCAGTTGGTCTTGTCTCCCATTTCTCTTAAGATCCTCATGAGAGTCACTAGAAGGCAGCCAAATGCATCCTACAATATATTCAATGCACTACATAGTTTGGAATTCTATACACATCAGGTGATACTCAGATTGTTGGCTTCACTGACTTAGATTGGGTTGGTGATGTTGATGATCGAAAGTCTACTTCTGGATTTGTCTTTTATCTTGGTTCTGGTCCGATTGCATGGTCCTGCAAGAAGCAAATTTCTATTGCATTATCATCGACTGAGGCTGAGTATTGAGGTACTATTTTGGCTAGTCACGAGGTTCTATGGATTCGACAGTTGCTAGATGAGTTTGGTTTTCCTGCTAATCATCCCACTACTCTTTGGTGCGATAATCAGAGTGCCACCCATATTTCTCACAACCTAGTGGAGCATTGAAACACACAAATCATATTGAGATCCACATGCACTTCATTAGGCAACTCATTTAGGAAGGTGTTATGAGTTTGGAGTATTTTCCTATGGAGCAGCAGGTTGCAGACATCTTCACTAAACCTTTGGCATCTCCTCACTATATTTTTTTAGGATCGATGTTAAGGGTGAAGGAAGTTGTCCTTGGGGGGTATTGAGGAGGATTCCTTTAAATTTTTTACTTTTTCAGTATTTTCCATTTTCTCTCTTTTGGAGAGGGGTTTTTTTCCCACATGGTTTTTCTCCTTTTCTTCGGTTGTGAGAGATTTCTCTTTTGCATTGTAGTTGTGCATGGGTACCTAACATGGCCATGTTGTCAAGACCCATCTTGCATCTCATTTAGCATTTTTTTAGTTTACCTAAGTTGAACTTAAGGAGGGGTGTTAGAGTGGATAGTTTTTACTATTCATGCTTTCTTAAGTTAACTTAGGCATTTAATAATTGTGGTTATGTATTTAATATTTGTAATTGTATTATGTCAGTTTTCTTTCCTAAATCAACCTTTTCGTGCCTTTATAAGGAATTTTGTTTATAGTATTTTTCATTATCTTAATTCATTTGTTTTCACTCCTAGTGAAATAGCTTATCCTATTGCTTCTCTCATTCATGAAGGTTTCTCTTGGTTTGTAGTTGCTCCTGGGTGCTTTGCTCTAACAACAATTGCAGATGACTCATTCACCTCATGAGCCCTGTTTTCTTTATCTAACCTTGGCCTCATAAGTATGTCATTTATATTGTTACAAGCTATAAATTCTTCCCAAGAAACATCAAGGAATCAGGTTATAAGGATTACTTTTATCAACAAGGTAATCAAGCAGTAATGAGATAGGGAAGATTGATTTCTCTTTCTTCTATACTTAGTAGACATTTGTTTCAACAAATTATTCAAGAAATTAGGGATTTTCACCAGCCTTTGACGATGAAGGTGACTCAAGAGTTTGAAATGTACTGTGTACAAAATATTGTCTCCCATCTAAAGTTAAATATTTAACTATATATGAAGCAAAAAATTCCCATAACCATGGTAGGGAAAGTTCTTTAGTACCTTAAGCTTAGGATTCTAATTGATCTCCTGGCTATGTAAATTCATTTTGTGTTGTGATTGCATCTACTCACACTAGAAATCCTTCTCCCATTGTGGGCAATCCATAAACCTCTGCAATTTTTGCCTCTAAAACATCCACTCTCAAACCTCTGATTGTGGCTTCATCATCTTGCAATGTACTAGAAAATTGTTTTGTCATTACTTCATTGAAATTTGTAAAATGAAGGAAATATTCCAACCATCCAACTTATTGGAAGATAGGAAAACACAATCAATCTTCTAATAATAAATTTTGAGTTGTTGGTTCTTGTTTGACAATGTCTCCTCCCATTGTGAAGTCTTACAACCTTTGTCGAGAAAATTTTGGTTCAATATGTTCAATTTTCTCACTGCTCAAACCTTAATTCATGTTCTTCTAAGTAATATAACCTTTGTGACTTTGACAAAGAAAATTCAAGCTGGTGTATGCAATTTGTTTCATTTTTTTTTTACAATAAATTTAATAATGACAACCCAATGAAAACCTAACTAGTCCTTCCCCCCAATTTAAAATGGTTATTTTCCCTCAAATGGCAAGGTACGAGAATTATAGAGGTAATATTATTTTAAGAATTGTATATACAAATATAATATAAATCAAATGTTGCATGAACGCGAATTCCATAGGAAATTAATATAATTTAATGGTAATTATAGTTGGTAATGTGAAAAATACCTGCAACATGTATAGTGATAGGAAAGATGGCACATGTGATATTGATTTGAATGCCACCAAGTAGCAATGTGTTGAGGGAAATAAAATGATGGAAATAAATGGTAGTATTGTGGGGAAATTTTCATATAGAGAACTACCAAAATGATGGAATATGTATAGAAAGGCTTGATATGGAAAATAAAGTTGTGACATGCACAAAAGTTATTTATAATGAAGTGTTATGCTACATATAATGGGTAGTGAATGGGAGTGGTTGCATGTAGAAATGATGAAAAATATGTACAACTAAAAGTGATAGTTGTTGCGTGTGGATTTATATTGGATTTAGTTGTTGCGAGTAGCAGTAGAATAAGTCCTTGGTATAATGCCTTGAGGCTATTGCTACAGGTCCCATGAGAAGATTTTCTTGTAACTTGTATGTATCTGAAAAAAGTTCTTGTTGGTGGTACAATTTATTAGTGATATCATGCATGTGTGTGCATGTGTGAGTTTATTGCTGAGTGAGAATTATAGTTACTATATATCAATAGGTGAGTTGGTTGGCTCATTGGTGATTCATCTACGTCTTGATGATTTGCAAGTAATGCTAAATCTATGAATGGTAATAAACTATTGCTACAAATCTTGAACAAATTTTTCCTTATGCAATGGATTTTTATAAAGCTTTAGTCGATGTCCATTGACCATAAAAGAGAATCCAATTGTATCAATAGTGGTTAGTTGTACTGCTACATTTTGAAAGAATTTTTTTCATAAGGACCTAGCCACTGTGTATGTAATTTACCCTTATGGTCCTTATACCTTGAATCATAAAGCAATGCTCAGTCTTTGTGAGACCCCATCTGTGTTGACTCTTGCACAATGTTTTGTTTATATGATTGGACTATTTAGGAGTTTGTGGAGAATAATTTATTTCATATATTCCATATTTCGTGTTCCTAATTTTCTTTATGTTCATTATTGAGATTATGACTCATATTGGATATTTTCATGTGTTTATTGTTGAACATTATATTCAAGATTTTTATGGATGACACTTGTTTCCTAATGCATAGATGTTATTCTTATTTTTGAATGCATGTCTTCACTATCTTTATTATTACTAGATGACGGGTTTACATTTATTTATTGATTAGATGAAGCTATCATCATTTTCATTAAATGATTGTGTGTGGATATCAAGAAGATGAGAATTATATTAAATTTTATGGATATTAGATTTGATTTCTTAATTGATTATTGGTTTGCAATGTTATTTTAATTCATAGTATATTCTTCAAATATTATTGTTCGTGTGTTGTACTAACACTTTTTGTTGAGTGAACATGCGAGTTTTGCCAATGGTGGTTGGGGTCACATAGCTACTTCTCTGTTATTTCCACTGTAATACACGACCTTGACTTGTATGGAGTACTAAGGTCTTGTGGTTCATATTGTGAAATATTGTGTTGTAGTTGTTATGTAAATTTTATATAAATGTGAAAGTCTATTTATTTGTCTTTTAATTTTCTTGAGTGTGTTTTATTATTTTGTGATTTTTAAGTACCATCATAAGGTTTAGATTTAATTTTTATGGTTTAAAAGGGTTCCTAGGTATAGGAATTATAGGTTAGGTGGTTAAATTTTATTATAAAACACCTTAAATGGAGTTTAGAACCCACTCTACTTACCCACTTTTGAAAAGTGGCTAGAATTAGAGCTAGTTGGGTAGTTTAGGTGGTTAAGGAAAGGTAGTTTTTTTTCCATTCTATTTATTCTTTCTCCTTGAGTGGAGAAGGGGCTTTTTCCTTGGAATTTTTCTTGAGTTTCTTTTAGTTTTTCATTTAGAGGCAAATACTAGTTGGAGGAAGGAAGAGATGAAGGGTAGAGGAAGGAAAGGATGGAAGAGAGGGTTTGGTGAATCTTCTTCAACTTGGAAAGGATGGAAGAGAGGGTTTGGTGAGTCTTCTTCAACTTGGATAAAAATTCTTATGTTAGGGTCTAAACCCTTTGTTAGATATTTATTTTGATGTGTAAAATAATGTTGGAATGTTTTACTATGTTTGTGAGTTCTATGTGAAAATAGATGGTGAATCCTTATGTCTTTTATTGTGAATTATGTGTGAATTTATTCTTGGGTACGAGTACCCACCTTGTCTAAATTTGAATATAAATAACCATATATGTTTTTAGGTGAAGGAATAATAGGATGTAAATCAAATTGTTGTAATGTGCAAAGGATAGTAATTTGAACATTATGTGGTGTTTATTTGTTGAAGGGTCTAAGTGATAAGTGTTGTTTGTACCCTAAAAGAGCTATGTGACCCCTAGCTTGAGGGTGGGTTGAAGTTACAACCCTATGGCTAGGTGGAGAGCCCATTGGCCATATTGTTTTATCTTATTATTTCTTCTTTCAAGTCTATGTGTTAAAAGGATGAAATTTATCATAGGATTCCAAACTATGATACCCAAAAGAGGAGTATTTTTAATTGGTATGAAATGGAAAAAGTCTTGGAAAATACATGGCTAGGGTTTTGTTGTATACAAAGAATATGTTCTATGATACTAGTGTGTGTGAAATATAAAGAATAAATGTGGTATATTCTTTTGTCATTTCAAATTGTGTTTAGAAAGAAATCTTATGAGTAAATGAAATACATCTAGGACTTGTTATCAAAAAGGGGAAAAATTCACATTCTTGTATTTGGAGACAAACTTTAACAATATGAATTAAAAAAGGAGTGGCTTTTGAAGAAATCCTTTCACATTGTTGGAAAGTGCAATGTTCAATATGAAACTTGATCAAAAAGAAAATTTCACCCTTCTATGTAGTTAAATTGAATCATATGATAGATTATAGCGAATTAGTATTTTAATGGCAATAGAAAAATCATTTCTACAATTTAACTTAATGAAATCATTTTTGTTTTAAAAGAATTTAAAATATTAGACATTCAAATTATCACATTATAAATATAATAAGATTAAATAGTATGTCTAAATAGTATATATAGTTAAATACAAACACACACACATATATATTAAATTTATATTTTATCTATATACAAACATAAGCATATAATGTTTCATTTTTTTTATAAATCATAAAAATCAAAATAAATATAATATATTATATTAATTGTTAAGTTTCTTTTATAAAAAAAAGAAGTGAAAAGAAACAGTTAATGCTTTATTGACCCCCCCAAGGTTGATGGGGAGTCGACCCTTATGGGCCACCCCCATATGCATGGAGGGGCAATAGGGGGCCACAAACCCATGGGTCGCAACTCATGGGACTATGATCCCCAAAGAAGGGCGTCCCCAAGCATTACAAAAAAATGTTAATAAAAAATTGAAATAAATAATCAAAACTTTATTCATTGACACCAATAGGTTCAAACTTCTCCTGTAGTCCATTTTACCTTTATATATTGTAAAAACATTATAATCTACAAATCCACTAAAAATATAATTATAATTATATATAGTACACATAACAAATGTGAATATGAACCATAATTTCATTATGTAAAAATAAAATTAAATAAATCATTTATAGTAATCAGTGATTTGAGTCGATAAATTTGCAAAATGAATTAAAACTTTTGTTATAATCAAATCTACACATCGAGACCAACAACATATATTTGTGAATTATGACCGATGAACGTAGTATGGGATAACTGCACTTGATCCATGAGGATTCAAAGTGTAATTAAGCCACTATTTATCAGTCACAATAAAATCATCCAATTCAAACAAAGACAATAAGCCATTAAAACTAGCATATTAAAATACAAAAGCTTGACAAACCTCTAATCTAAGACATTGAAACTTATCCTATTGGGGGAGTGGTGTTGCATTGATGTGGAATGACGACCCTTTTCCAATCCCTTGGATAATGAGCTTGTTTTGATCCATTCTATTGAAGAGAATTGACAAAACCGATGAGAGGTGTGTGAAAATATGATTTAAAAGCTAAATTAACATGATGAAAGCTAATTTAACATGATAAAGTTATGATAACTGATATGGGTGTATGCAAAGCTATTCTAAATAGAGTTTAAGCTCAAAAGATTAAAACCCTAATTTCAAAACATGCTAAATGGATGAACCTATGTTACCATGGAATCCATTAATGGAAGCTAAGCTAGTATGATGTAAGAAATTAACCGAAAATGCCTTTTAAAACATAAAATGTGAATGCAAGATGAAAGTGATTTTAACAACATAATTTTTCTCTTAAAAGATGGATCCATTTGTCTCCAAATAATGACCTATTTATAGGAGGACAAATGAGAAATGGAGGGCTAAGATTGAAAAAGTTAATCAACAGTCACTATGAAAGAAAATGGAGTCATGGATCATGGATTCCCATTGAGGGTTGAGGATACAAGATGATATTTAATCAAGGGATTACATCCATCCAAACAAACACACTTTCAAAACTTGCACAAGAAGTCTTAATGAAATTTTGTTACAAAAAAGAATATTCTCTTTTTCAAGTGAGTGGAGAAAGAGAATATTCTCATGGGTGAGGAAAATTAGATATTTAGTTATGTAGACACTGAAAAATGCCTTAAGTTTGCGAGCATCATTTTTTTGGTCATTCCCCTTCAATAATTGAATAATTTTAATTGTTCCATTATGCTTGATCATATTCCTCTATTAATTAAATTAATTATTTAATTAATTCATTTTTTTAATATTTATTTTATGCTAATCAATTAAAATTATTTAATTATGTCACTGATCCCCCCTTTCTTCAATAATTAAATAAATCATTATTTATTTAATTATTTATCTTTCACCACCTGTCTATAGTTAGATAATAATAATTATTTGACTTTTATTCTTCTATAATTAAATAATTGACAAAATTATTTAATTATGTGTCATTCTTCTCTTTTAAATAATTTATCCAAATCAATTATCCATGTTTAATTTTTGAATAAATTATTTATCCCTCAATTTTGGGCAAATATCCACTGTCATTATTTCATGTCATAGCCTGCATGTTTGTCATAGCCATCGATGTCATATCTTTTCCATTAATGGCATATTATGGTTGCATCAATTTGCAACCATTGATCTTGGCATCTTTCTAGAAATTCGATCTTGGCCATCCATTTTGTAACCTCCCTCTCATGAATCCTCATCCATTTATCTTAGAATCTTTCTAGAAGATTAATCTCAACCATCCATTCGAAAGGTTGTCTATAAAAGCAACCTTTCTCCTCCATTTTGAATTTAACAGTCATTATCTCTAACTTTTTTGCTTACTATTTGTAGGTATTTGCACAACTTCAACAACAAATATGAGGGCAATATTGGCATAAGAATAACTAGGAGAGACAAGAGAAGCGAAACAACTTCAAAGGAGAGTATTTGATTTGAATGTTTCTAGCTTATTATTCTCTATTTGTTTGTATTCTCTTGTTTGGATGTGGTTTGTAGCTTAGAAGTGTTGGTTGTCACTTTATCTAAGCTAGGAATTCTCTAACCCCATCTTACATTGGTGAACTCAACGTGAATCTTACAATTTTGAAGAGAAATCTGTTTGTTTTTGTTGTTTTGCATATTACAACCAAGAATTCATACAAAATCCCATCATCCTCTTTTGAGCACATAAAAATGGGAGCATAAAATCTTAAAAAACTATTATATGGGTTTTATAGGCCTTGCTTTGAGCTTTCTGAAACTTCAAATGGTTTGAAATTTCATTAAGATTTGAGAAAGTTATGGTTGTTTTAGTATTTTCTATTTTTTAAATTTAGCTATTATAACCCACATTTTCTTTTGCCTATAACAATTTTTTCATGCAAAATCTTGGAAAAATACTTTATGAGTTTTGAAGGTTTGAGTTTTAGCTTTCCATGGATTCAAACGATTTAAAATTTCATTAAGTTTTGAGAAATTTATCGCTACTTTAATTTTTATTGTCATTAAACTTTTCTTTTGAGTTACTAATCTCTTGTTTTCAGCATGTGGCATAGCTTGGAGGGAGTCTATAAACTATTTCTTTAGAAAAAAAATCAATCTTTTCATTTCTTTAGGCATAATCAATTTTGTTTGCTTTCAATAACTACAACAAATTGCATTCACACTAATAAACGTTAAAATGAACATGCATTTTCATTCATGAAGGCTAAAATGAACAACAAATTGCATATTTCATACATGGGATTAAAATGAACAACAAATTGCATAATTTCACTCATGGGAATTTAAAATTGACTTGCATCATATTTCATTGGCTTAAAAAGAATCCAAGTGTTTTCAAATAATAAGCAAGGTTTAAAATCAATCGATTGTCTTTTAATACAAAAAACATTTCAATTGGTGTTTTAAAAAGAACAATTGTCTTCTTTCACATAGATTTAACTAGGGGGTTAATAAACTTTTATTTTTCGTGTTTGTAAGATGGTAGGTATTATGCTCTCACCTTGTGCAAACTCGGTGATCAGAAAGCTAGACCCATCCGATTTTGTGTTCACCCATTAGAAGGGTCTGCCTTGGTGGGAAAAAGTACTCACCCTAAGGGACGACCTTAGGGTGCTGCCACAATAGTGGTTTACACTTTTTGGGAGATCCCGATTTTTGCTGAAATCACATATTTTTAGAAAATATAATGATTTAAGCCTTGAAAAGTTCCATTTAAAGGATTACAATTGAAGAGGGTTTGATCAAACCACCTTAGACCAATCCCCCTTGGATAAAACCCTGCTAGTTTTAAACCATACCTATAACAGAGTCTCCTTTGCACCTATCAAAATGCTGATAAAAAACCACTTTTGATTTACCTTTTGAGGGATCAAATGAGTTTACTTAAAATTTATTTTTTGTAAGTATGTAGTCCTTATTATAAGTTTCCAAAAAAGTATAATTTTAATTAAATTTAATCTGATTATTGTATGTATTTTTTATTTCTTCTGAATCTAGGTTTTTCATCGAAAATCATGCTCTTTGTTCTGCACATCTGAAAAAATAGTAGATCATCAAAATAAAATTTTGAAAATATGTTCAGGCTAGGTATTGATGTCCTTGATCCATTAAAAAAAAAAAGAATTTTGATACATACAGAAAAATTTATGTTGTATACAGTCTGCTTTGTTTGAATTGTAATTAGTTTGACTTCAAAACTTGATTAAGCAAAAAATATTTAATTAAACACTATGAAACCAAACATGAACTAGTTAGATATCGTAGTTAGAAATCTATATTTGAAAAAAATAGAATTTTATCCTTCATACAAAAAAAATTATGTTGTGTACGGTGAGCATCACTCCTTAAAAATGTTGTTTACTGACAAAAACTAGTTTTTGAAGGAGATGAAAAAAAAAAGTGCAATCTAATTCCAAATTTTTTGAAAAAAATATATTTAGAATCTATAGACAAAACTTCACAAATCACTAGTTTGCATCATCTTCAAATTCCTCACGGTTTAGCCGCTATAGGAAACTGAAAGTGAAGATTTAGTTAAAAAAAATCAGTTTAGTGTCCAGTTTGCCCAAAATTTGTAAACCAGTATTGTGGGAACACCCCCTAAGTGGTAACAGGCTAAATCCAAGTCCTTCTAAACCGCTACATAGCTTTTTGATTGCAAGGAAAGTTTGCAATCAACAAGACGTGGTACGTGACAACTCTCCCCTAGTATCTTTATGATATGTAACCCCTTGTTCTAAGGGTAGGGAGATCTCCTAAGGGAGTTTATCATAGTACCCCCTGAACCAGATTTCCTTACTAGACACCTCTTATTTGTAGAAACCAAAATCCTTCTATTTGTTGGTGCAGGAGGTTGGACCTCCAAAGATGTCCCACATACTCACGGTTCTTAGTAGAGATGAAGATTTCATCATGGGAGATTCATGAGAAATTGAAGCTTGGTTGACCCAGAGAAGTGAGTGACGTGGAGGGTAGCCAGTGTGGTCAAGCTTCTAATTCATCTGCTAAGAATAAGCACGGTTGGTTAATCCAAGTGGGAACTCAGTGAATATCATCCTTTTCAACCTTAGGATTGTGCTTGTCTTCTTAAAAATCAAACATTTGTCACACCCAAAATTAGACCAAAACAAGTGTTTGTGACAGTATTATGTGTTTTCCAAGACAAATTTCATCAAAATCAGTCCAAAAATCCACTCAAAACCAATCCAAAACATCAAATTTGTAGAATAACTCTTTTTGAACCACAACTTCTTGAAACAAAACCACAAGAGACTGATCACCAAAGTTTCAAAAACCATTGTCCAAAATTGATCCAACTCATCTTGACTACGATTTTGATTTCTAAACCAGAGATTTGCAGACCTTTACCAATCCATTCCATCATCCTAATTTAGGATTGCATTACATTTTAGGTTGCACCTTAGGTCACCTTTTCCTTGCATAATTAATCTTAGGTCTTAGGTTGCACATACCTTCTAGATTTTAGACATATGAAAATTATCAAGCTTTTGGACAATCCTTGGTTGCTTATCCATTTTTTCATTGACCTTAATCCTTCATTTATATCAACCTTCGTCATTATCACCTTTATCAAATTTGAGTCTCAAACTTGTGTCCTAGTTTAGACTCACCTTGTCAATGACAAAGGTCAATGACATTTGGATTTTTTTATCTTGGACCTACATTAGCTTGGTTACCATTATTTGTCTCAAATTTTAGAATTCATAACCTTAGTATTATCATTCATATCATACCCTTTGACTATAGCTTCGTTATCATTCTATCAATCCTTAGTCTTAGACTTAAATTGCACTTTCACTTTGCATCCTTATATATCAAAAAGACAAAAACATAGTTTCATTTCACCTTAGCCTTAGTTGCATCTCTACCCTTGATCATTAAATTGGCATCATTGAGTCTCCTTGCCATTATCCTTCATCATTAATTAGTCCACTTTTGATATCCTTTGCATTTGGATTAGTTTCATTTAGCTTCATCCTTTGGTCTCAAAGTCAACATTATCCTTGCATGATCATCTTGCATCCTCATATCCTTATAATCCAAAAAAAACTCACAAAAACATAGCTTAGTCCCATACCATCTTGCATCATTTAGTATTTAGCTTCATTTGTATGCCACATCCTTTGGACATCAGGTCATTATTATCCTTGCATTATCACTCCACATCCTTATATTATCCCAAAAATTCCATTTTTTTTTTCTCCTTTGGTCATCATCATCCTTGCATATCATATCCTTTAGTCATAGGGCCATTATCATTCCACCATTCCTTAATCTTGGTCTTAGGTACATTGGCACTTTGTATCCTTATATCCTTGAAAATCACAAAAAAATAGCATAGTTTCATACCCATTTTGCATTGGCACCTTGCATTATCATCCAAAGGTCACAAGTTTTATATGGTCCTCACTAAGTTTTCCTTATCCATCCTAATCCAAATTCGTGACCATGTCTTCACTTTACCTTGATCTTCTTCATAGTCAAGCTGAATACCAATCAATCCTCAATCGTCAATACCAACCACTCACATACACTTCTTACCAATAATCCATAAGCTCCAGTCCTTCATTCATCTACCCTCACTATCAAGAGTCACTTGACACAATCCATACCATTAATCATCCTTATCCTAACCTTGATAATTGAAACCAACCTTCTACAAATCCGTTCTGAGACTCCACATCCTATCCTAATCCATTCCTATTCACTCCATCCCAAGCTACATTTAGTCATGAAAATAAATTTGCTCATGGTCTCCAAAATCACATCACATTGCCTAAAATTGAGGATACATGTCAAAAAGAAATTCCAAAGAATGACATCATAGCTTCACCTTCATATCAAGATCGAAGCAGTCCATCTCATGACCCCATCCTTAAGTCCATCCAAGAGATTCTTCTAGCTAATCATGGCATCCAAAATACACCTATCCTTGCTCAAGAGTCTATTCACAACCATGTTGTCCAAGATACACCTACTTTTGACCAAGATTCTACCATCGAAAAATAAATCCAAAATGATCCTCTCATTGACCTTTTTACCATCCATGATCAAACATTTGAAGTTGGTCCTATCTAAACACAAAACACCTCCATTTCCCAAAATGAGACACTTGCCTCCTTTGGACACATAGATAATCAAATGAATGATATGGATAACATAAAAGAAGAGCATAAAGCAACTATTATTGATCAAGTCAAAGGAGAACACAAAGAAGGTACTATGGATCAAGTCAAAGAAGAAGATACAAAATCTATCACAGATCAAATTGATATCCCAAATGATCAAGAAGAAACAAGCATGAAAAATGATAACACCAAAACATTCTATCAACTAGGAGCATCTACCTTTTTCAAAGCAGGTTTTCTTGCAGATGAGAAAATTTTGAGTAATGGTTTCTAGCTAAATAATGATGGGTTCACATTTTGCTTTCAAAGTAAAAAATACCCCATCGCAAATAGAATATTTCAGAGCATACGATATCGAGGAAGAGGACTAAGCCTACATGAGCAAGGCATTCTAGAACTAGTACAATTTCATGAAAATCCTAGACATCAAGGTCTTGGTTATATCCCAATCATAAAATCAAATGATGTTAGTGATACCTCAACGTTATTGAGGATAACTTTATCCAATACAAACATCAAAATGGGGGCCATGAGTAGTTCTTACCATAAGGTTGCTGCCAACACTCCTTCCATCCACACCATAAACCGTCATTCCAACATGAATAAACCTTCCATTTGGAACCAACAAAAATAAAATTATTACAAATCCAAAGTTCAAAATCAAATATCAAATGCCATTAAATCAAACAAAAATCCAAGTGGACAAATGAAGTTATAATGGATCCCAAAGAAAAATGGATCAAGTAAAGAAAATATTCTAAATGAAAAAAGTCAATCAAAATGTGGAGCCATAAGAAAAAAGGACTCCCACATATAATAAATGTCCACCTCCTTCAAAATGGTCATCAAGAAAGGCATATAAAAGTGTTGGTTCCAAACACTGTCCCAATCAAAATTCCAAACTCCATCATCCACCATCCCAAGTTTGGAAAATAAAAACTACTACATCCAAACATCCAAATAATCCTTCAACGACTACCATCATCCATCATTCCAAAAATCATACCTCACGAATCTGTCACATATTAGCAGCAACTCTTTATCATAAGGACTCTCGTGGTACTCTATCACTATGTGTGTATTCTGATAAGGTCAACACTAGTATCAGAGAGGATCACAATGACATTGATCAGTTGTATGCAAGTGATATGATCTTGAAAAGGAAACTACTCCATCAAGGTCACTATTGGCACATCATGACACCAATATCTACATCAACACCATCAAAGGATTCAAAGTAATAAATGATCATACAAAACATCAAGTCGATATAAAAAATAAAAAAATGGTCACCATGATGAAAACCTGGCAAATAGGCATCTTGGTGACAAAAAAAAATTGTCACCTTGATGAAAACCTGACAAACAGGCATCTTGTGTGACATCACCAAAAAAAATTGTAAAGAGAAAAAAAAATCATCCAATAATGTAAACCATTTTTATGGTGCTTTGGATAAGTATGATGATGAAAACTTGGAAAACATGCGTCATATGTAAAAGAAATTATCTATGTGGACCATTACGCTTGGGGGCAAGTTGTCTCATCTCCCATACCCTTTGCAATGAAATTTCTTATGACACTTCCACCTATCCATCTAAATCCATATCATTTCCATCCATTTTCCCACCTACCTTGATCTTGATAAGAAATGGGGTACAAACATAAATCATGCTTTGGGAAAATTCTTGACATGTCTATTCTTTGGTCATACACTACCCATGAAATATCATGTCATTGCCTTCATAGAATTTATCCAAACCCATATCTTGGAGAAAATAAATTATTCCTATGCGAAATAGTCCTTGGAAATCATATCCTAATTCTTCCATCCAATAATCCTCATATCTCCTATCCTTTGCCAAAATCAATCCATTATCCTTCCTTAACTATTGTTGGGCTTGGTTTTCCCTTGTCATTGGTCTAAGGATTCTAATCCACTTATCCAAGTTCCCTCCATAATCTCATCTATTCTTAAGGCTAGTCATTTCAAATGCAACAAGCCTAATCCATAAAATCTTGTTATGCACTCTAGCACGTCATCCAAAACATTCATTGGCTTTGTTCTCAACCTTGATCCTTTAGTTACATTATCATCCATGAGATATGTCTTTCCCAATCCTCATGTTGTTTTGGGATGTGTCCTTCCCATATCAAACAACGTTATTGTCATCATCATCATCTATCAATTGGTTTTCAGCTTGATTAGGGGCAAGATCATACTTGTCCTTGGATCCTTGTGCATGCCTGCCTAGTTGATTGTGGGTATCTTTCACATGAATTTGTCACGATCCCTATAGTTAACATCCATAATAAAGTCTCGTTCATCTATAATAAAGTTTTGCCATCCTTCCCATGGCCTGTTATGAAGATGTAAGCCAAGGAATTGCCCCCAGTCAGGTATAGGACCAATTTAATATGTACAAGGGGAAGTGGCATATGCGACGGGTGGGTATGAAAGTGAAGGATGCTAAATGTTGGTGGATATACAAAAGAATTATAATTGTACAATCTAATCAATTAGAGTTTTTAATGCAATTTTTTTGTTTCATTTGAAACTAGGGTTTTCAAATCTTTTTTTTTTGTTTGATTTGAACTTAGGGTTTCTAAAAACAATTAGGATTAACCTTCAAAATCCATAAAAAATTATAAAGTTTCTTGAAAAAAATCACAACATTTAAAAAATCCAAAAAAATCCAAAAATTTCAAAATCCAAAAACATCAGAAAAACTTCTAAACTTCTAAAAATAGAATCCAAGTCTAAATCCGAGTATGAGCCAGTTTTGTTAGAGTGGTTGAAATATGTTGCCTCTATGTGTTTGCTACGTATACAAGGCTCATCTTAAATGAGGCCCTGACACATTAGGTCAGTCTTTTTAGGTTGTCCAAATAAAACCATGACTTAGTATTTTTTCAAACAAGACAAAGTCAAGTCATGTTGAACTACGAGGTATTTGCACACTTCCATCTAGGCAAAGCCATCCGTCGATGAGCCCCCGAGGCCCCCTAGGTCAATTCCTTCAGGGTTCATTGATTCGGGTCATTGGTTCAAAAGCAATCATCATTCAAACTAAAACAACAAACGAATGAAATCTTTCATCAATCGATTATCTTATCATCCATCAACCTGGTCATTTGGCTAGAATGGGGCATTATGTCATTTGTATCATTCGGTCTTATCCCTTGTCTTTTATCAGGATGCATCCTTCCTAGGATTAGACTTTGTCAACCTTATCATTCACCTTCAGAAAGATGTGTCCTTTTTGCAGTTAGGTGTCTTGTCAACACTTGTCACTTGGTCAACTTCATCAGTCGTGTCCTTCCTGAAATTGGGTATCATCACATCGCTTGGTCATAAAAATCTTATAAACCTTGTCAATCAATCTCACCCTGATCATGATGTGTCTTTCTTGAAATCAAGCGCAATCAATCAACTTTGTCAAACTTTGTCAACCAATCTTTATCAAATTAGTCCAATTTTAATGTCTTAACTTATTCAAGATGTGTCCTTCCTGACACTAGGCGTTGTTGATCAAATAAAATTATCAAACCATCAATCAATCCTTGTCAACCTATCAATCAACCTGGTCATCTTGGTCAACCTAATCAATCAATCAAACAATCACCATTATCACTGGCAAACACTATTTTGGCAAACACTTTGTTGGTCTGGATATTCTTATCTTTTCGATTGGTTTTCAATCATGTTACTAGTCTCCTAGAGGATGTATTATTAAATGATTTAGAGGGACGATTATGGATCATGTCATCTTTTCTTTGTTTGTTGTCTATGGTTTGTCTTGGCAAAAAAATTGGGATAATTGGGTCCTTAGTATGAGCTGGGGCATTCCTTGTCTTTTCGATTGTTTGTTTCTCCCAAATGGTCACCTTGCACACTTTTGTCTATGTCATACCATGGTGTTTGTGGACCGTTTGTCATATTTTTGATGCCCAATGATTATAAATATAAAATGTAAGAATGAAAGTTGGATCCCTTATCATTTTTGGCCTAACTTTCCATCTCCTTTGTCTTTTCCACGCTAACACCCATCTCCTCTATCTTCTCCGCCCTAAAATTTCTTTCGTCTACATCTTGATAGAGTCCTGTGACACACAAAAAAATATTGCTTACATAATCATGTTAGATTGCATAATGTCATATTAGGTCACACATATTGGCATAAAAATATACAAAAGCATAAAATGATTATCGAGACAATTTTTCCAAATTTTTGCAACTTTGTTGAAAATTTGTCAAATTTTCCTGAGGGGGCATACCCGTACCTTGTTGTAACTGGGACATCCCAGAGCATCTCCTAACTGAATTTATTTGACACAATGCAACAAGCTGCATTATGTCAAAGAGTGGCAAAATGTAGACACATAAAAATGTCTTAAGTCTGCGAGCATCATTTTTCTAGGTCATTCCCCTTCAATAATTGAATAATTTTAATTGTTCAATTATGTTTGACCATATTGCTCTATTAATTAAATATTTTATAATTAATTAATTAATTAATTTTTATAATATTTATTCTATCTTGATCAATTAAAATTATTTAATTGTGTCATTGATCCCCCTCTTTCTTCAATAATTAAATAAATCATTATTTATTTAATTATTTATCTTTCACCACCTGTCTATAGTCAGATAATAATAGTTATTTGACTTTTATTTTATAATTAAATAATTGACAAAATTAGTTTATGAATTAAAAACATGATGGAGCAGAAGGGTGAAGAAAAGCAGAGGTGCGAATTGGAGCTATCAAACCCTAAACCTACAAATGCACAAGAGAAACAAACATGTTAAATTGTTAGCTCAATATGCATACAAGCATGAGAGATTGCCCATGAAATCCATCTATTTAAACTAAAATTAGGAAAATAAAAAACACAATACAAGAGAAGCATATAAATCCTAATTAAACCAATAGATTTAAGATCCCATGGGGGAATTGGTGCCAATGGAATGTTGCAATTGGCCCTTTCGCAATTCATAAGTTGCAATGTTGAGTGATTGAGCAATGGTCAAATCTCTCAAAGAGATTTGAGCATAACCTTGTTACAAATTTTGAAGATGATGAATGGTTGAATGAAATGGGCAAAATCAGCTCTCAATGTGAAGAGAGTAACTTTGCATGAAGATTGTGGATGAGAAATGAGGAGAGAAGCCTCCAATTTATAACTTTCAATTTGGAAGAGAAATTGATATTTGAGCAATGTGGGACTAACCTTTAATCCAGTGGTTGAATGCCACATGTCATGATGTGAATGGTTGATGGTTGTGCACATTTTGGTCAAAGTGCCAATAAATGCATTTAGTTTGAATTTGAATTTGTGAAATGACTTGTTGAAGAGGGAAGGGAAATGAAGTTAATGTCACTTGGCTCAAGGTTGAGGACATGTAAGAGGCCTTAAATGCCTTGTTGGAAGAACCAAGTCCACTTGACCTTTTTGAATTCAAATGAGGGAATATTCATTTTTGATGCTTTGTGAGGGAAAATAGAGAATTAAATAAATCAAAGTAATTGATTTATTGTGCAAGTTGCATTCTCTAGAGGATTTTAGTGAGAGAGATTAGCTTAATCGAGGTTTTGATTAATTTAATGAATAATTAGGTGATTTGACAATTTTGACTCAAATAGATGAATTATTTAAAATCAGAATTGAGAGGAAACTATTTATTAAATAAATGATTTGATTTATTTAACTAAGGAGGAATATGTTAGATTAAATCAAATAAGGTTTAATTTAATAAAAGGACTTTAGGGATTTTAATTAAATAAAATGATTTATTTAATTAGAAATACATGTAAGGTTAATTAAATTAAATTGATTAATTTAATCAAAGGAGGTGATAGACTTGATCAGAGGAATAATGATTCATTAGATTAAGAGACAGAATTAAGATGAAGTGTTGGAAGTATGATTTAGGAAGAAATGTTGTTAGTAATCAGGATCAAGTGTGCCAAACCAAAATTGTACATTTTCCATGTCTACATTTTCCCTTTCTTTGAAGCAATGTACTTGTTGCATTGATTCAAAGAATAAACTGCTATGATCAAAAGTTCAGGATTTTTTCGATGCCCCACTATTGCCCCAGTGGAAGAATGTTGCTGGATACTACCCCCTCGAGAGATCGAACGAAATTTTTTATTTTTTGGATGATCTCACGAAAAAAGTGGATAAAGTGCCTGACAGGCCAGAAAATGCCCTAGAATACCGAAAAAATGCCAAAAAGGATGCAAAATGGCTTTCAATTGGATGAAAACGGGACCGGGGAACCAAAACCCTAGTTGGAAGGTCAAATTAAGTCTAAAAACCCTAATTTTCAGGCTTAAATAGACCTCGAGGGGTCACTTTCAATGCATTTGCAAACTCAATCGTCTGAAAATTTGACACCTTGAGCTGTGAATCTTGGAAAAAATGGCACAACGACAGCTTCTCAGGCACGTGTCAGAGCGGGTACGAGTGCATCAACGACCAGTCATCGCAGGGCCTATGGTATGTACCCCTATCTGACTTTCAATTTTCTCGTTATGCGTGCATAAAAATAGGGTTTAGGTTAGGTCGAGGTGGCACGACATTATATAGCGTCGCGAAAACTACCAAGTCAGGTCCGCGCGGTCCTATATAGAACCACTTTATGCATAAAGCGTCGTGCAACATAGTTAGAGATTTTAGGGTCATGCGCACAAGTAGCGCCACACAACACAGTTTGGAACATTACAAATAGCGTCGCTTTTGAGAACAACACCGCTTTTGTTGTTTCAAAAGCGAAAAAAGATACGGGTAGCTGATTTTCTCTAGGGAAATTGACGTGGCATCTTTCCTTGAGTAGGAGAGTCATGAGGTAATTCATTCAAGGGAGCACCGGTGGCCAGTACCCGAGAGATTACAGGGTATGCACGTATATCTTCAGGAGCAGCTTGGGATTCTCGGGCTATGACATGTTGCATATGTCCCTATTGTTCGGGCACACTTGGGTATGATGACTGCCCTAGCCGAGCAGTGGCATAGCGAGACGTCATCCTTTCATCTTCCTACTAGCAAGACCATTATTACACTTGAGGATGTCTGGCGCATCCTCCGATTACCCATTCATGGAGCACGAGTGATCTACAATCTAGAGGAGGGTAGGGATGCCTGTTTCAATGTTATGGGCATTACTGAGCTTGTCCTTTGTGACAGTTAGATAGACTTGGAGCGATACCGGTGTATTTCTCCTACCTATAGGTTGATCGTGGTTGCTATTATTTCTGGTCTTGTAGCTCCTGATTGGCGTGGCCAATATTTTAGTCCAGGTTGGGGATTGACATGGCAGCGAATATGCATTCGTCGAGAGTGCTTTGCCTAGGGACCAGTATTGCTGGCCTCTTTGTACAAAGATTTACATGAGTTTGCCTACTTGGATGGTCGGGTTCTTGGGGCTGGATTGAATCTTCTACACATTTGGGCATGGGAGCAGATCCTAGTGATTCGCCCAGTTGTGACACCGATTATTATATATATTGACAATCTCGTTGTGTGGCGGTAGGACGGGGCAAGGATCCACTTTACTCATATGGGTACGAACGGTGTGGCCTACTGGCGGTGGGTTTTAGATGAGATGTCAGTGTTCATATGGAGGTCATGGATGGGTATAGGTCTGTGGTATGATGATGCACAATATATTTTATTTGCTTGTCAGGACAAATTTATGCAAAGTCGAGAGCACTCCATGGTAGAGAGGTACCTTGCTGACAGGGTAAGACAGTTTAGTGAGGTGCAGGACATACTCAATGATTAGTACATGGCCATCTTCGCCCGCACCCCAAAGGAGATAGCATGGGGGTAGCCGATTCCAGCAAAGGAGACAGTGTCCTCATTCAGGTAGTTAGTGGCTTTGCCATGGCCATATGATCAGGGGCTAGCAGATGCAGGGGTCACTCTGACATACAAGCATGGTTCCAACCTCCACTGAGATTGATAGTTCTTGGGGCAGTGATCCCACATCGGAGGGCCAAGGGCAGGGTAGCAGGCAAAGGCTAGGGAAGAGGAGGTGTACCACCTCCTCAACAGTCACCTTTGAGAGACTTGACATAACAGGCAGCAAGAGTGGATGGACAACTCCAGGTGGCGCCACAACATCAGACAGTAGCATAGCCAGATCCTCGGGATGCACTGATTCAATAGCTGTAGGGCTAGGTACAGGTTTTGATAGCAGAGCAGGATGAGGCCCAACACTAGGTTATTACCATTACAACCGAGAGAGATCAGGCATGATCCGAGAGGGATCAAGAGATTGGTCGGCGGAGATAGCTAGAGAGTGCAACCTCCACATCCCGAGGCCGATCAATTGATATTCGAGAGTATAGAGAGGCCGTCAGGGAGACCAAGTACTATCGACAACATTTTCGGTAGACCATGCCATCAGTAGGCAGAGTGCCAGACTTCTCCTAGCAGATAGGGAGGCAACCAGTAGAGGATCATGGCGATAGGCAAGTGGGGGAGGGCAGCAGCTAGCAGGGCTACCCTTTTTGATCACAAACATTTTTTTTGCACTTTTGATTTATGGGCCATATTATTGCCCCATTGTCCCATGTATTTGATGCACACTTGATCCAATTTGTATCATAATAGTGTATTTTTTGATGATGATATATATGAGATGGTTCACCTTTTATGATATATATGGATGCGTTCTAATTTGATGTGATGCTATGTGATGTTCCTATTTCTTATGTTCATGTAATATGATGTATGGATGCATTTCTTTTTGTGCCTTTTTCATGTATTTTAAAAATGATGATGTAATGGATGTAATGTATGTTAATGATGGTATAATGATATTCAAATGGTAATAGATGCAACTGATTATGTATGATGTAATGCTTTCTTAAGATGCTTAGAATAACAAATTTATATTATTCCTCATAACTTAAGATAATGATATGATGCAATGTGATTTTTATGCTAATGATCATGTGGATGCAGGGTGTATGTATTGGCGATGTTTTGATCACTATCATGATACCATGTTAAGATGGAAGGAGGATAGAAGAATTTAGAATCAGTTAGTTAGGATGATGGTGATTTGCATTGCTAAGAGTTGGGATTTCAAAGGGTCAATTACGTTATGTTTGATAACACACATAGGTACGATGCATCAAGGTATAAAGGACCATGATGGCGTGGTACCTAGTGTGATGGACTTTGACTTTGAAAATTAGATAGGAGTATTCTTGTTCACACTTAGCATACGTACTTCGTTTAGGATATAGTTCAAACATTCTAAACATCTCAGGCCAAAACACAAGAAAGCAAGCTTTCCTATGTGGTCAACAAGATATTTAAAACATCATCCCTGCATACTAAACAAAGCGCATATAACTAAGTTATTTTACAAGTGTATCCCACAAGCATAGAAAATAAAAGAGACAACGATCCCTGCCCCCACTCCTTTCTCTCTAAACATTTTTTATTTAGGCATCATCAAGAGGTCCTTGGAATGAGCGCCAAATAAGATAAGTCCATAAAAGACCAAATAAAGCAAACCAAACAAGCTAATGTTCTTCATACTGCTAGCCAAGACTACACTACTGCAGGGTACCTGATGCTTATGTCCATCGTAGGAAAGCTTCATCCTAGGACATGTTGTGATCGAAGTTTTGATGGGATTGATTTGGGTGATAAGCTAATGATATTCCGAGTTGACCAACTTGCTTGCTTACTGACATAGAATTTTGAGACTCTGACGATTAGAGTGTTCACTTTTGAACCTACTAGACTTGCTTCTGACTGACTCACCAAAGGGTGAAAGCGATGATTGATTTTATTAGGAATGATGACTATCGCAGGTGAAAGCGAAATGAGATGGATGCACCATTTTGGATTTTTCAGATATTTTGAGGTTGTTTTTGGTATTTTCGAGGTTTATGACGAAGAGACTAACCTAAAGACCTATCCTAGGGGTCTCAGGAGCTGATCCATAGATTAGCCTTGCCTAAGTTATACACGCAGAGACCACGTAGTTTGACTGACGATAAACTGACTTGATGAAAAGATAGATGGGCGAGTGGGTTGCCATTGCGACAAACGCCTAAGGACTGACCTAACTATCTTGGGGGATGATCAAAGATCAACCTTGCCTACGTTCAAGCTCAGAGATGACGTAGTTCGGAAATGTGAAAGACTGACAAGACTCAATGATGAATTTTTGAAGATTTTTTGATATTTTGACATGTTTTTTGGATTTTTGATGAATTTGGATGTTTTTGGATTTTTGATGAATTTTTTGAATGTTTTTGGTTTTTTCTGATGAATTTTGAGAAGAGCACCAAAGATATACACAAATTCAATCCATTGTCAGTTTCAAGGACATGCCCCCAGTGTTAAGGCATAGACTACTTTGATAAAGGTAGGACAAACTGACCTTAGGAATATGCCAAGTAGTACTATGGTGGAATATGATATAGGCACCAACTCAGGCTATGGTATGGATGCGAGTGGATAGGTGTATGGATGATTAATGAAATGTGATGGAATGGATGAGTGAGTCATGCAGATCCTGGTGGATGGGGAGTGCTTTATTTACTCTTGGCGCCTGTTTGCCAGGTTTTCACCAAAGTACTTGTCCAAAGCACCATCGAAGTGGTTTTCACTAGAAGATGATTTTTTCTTTACTGTTTTCAATCCTTTTTCTGATTTTTTTTTGGATTTTTTGTATTTTGATTTTTTTGGTTGTCACCAAGACACCTGTTTGCTAGGTTTTCATCAAGGTAACCATTTTTTCAGGGCTTTTTCTGATTTTTTTTGTATTTTCTGGTTTTATACCTTGCAAGTTCTTAGGCATAAAACTTTTTGAGATGACAACTATTCATGGGCTCTTGTAGAGGCTCGCCCTCTAGTGTTGAAAAATGATATGCCCCTGATTTATAGCTTGCGGTGATGATGAAAGGTCCCAGCCAGTTGGGTTCAAATTTTCCTTTGCTATCCGAGTTCGGTACATTCTTTTGGTTCTCTTTTAGCACAAGGTATTTGACTTGGAAGGTGCGTTGCACGATCTTCTTGTTGTAGCTCTGTTTCAGGCGATTATGGTAGGCCTGTAGATTATTGAGGGCATCCATGCGTCATTCATCCAATAAATCCAGGTCATTTAGTCTTGTAACCCTGTATTCCTCATCTGTGATGAGGTTTTGTAATGATATCCTCAGTGACAGAAGCTTGATCTCAATAGGGAGGATGGCTTCTGATTCGTAGACCAGGGAGAATGGGGTGGCGTCTGTTGGCATGCAGATGCTGGTGCGGTAGGCCCATAAGGCAAGATTTAACTACAGATGCCAGTCATGACCAGAGTCATCAACTATTTTCTTAAGGATCTTCAGGATAGTTTTGTTGGTAGCTTCTGCTTGGCCATTGCCTTGTGGGTAATATGGGGTGGAAAAGCGGTGTTGGATTTTGAATTTTTCACACAAGTCACGGACATTTCGATTCTTGAAGGGTGTCCCATTATCCAAGATGATGGATTGGGGAACACCATATCGACAAATGATGTAGTTCAGGATGAACTTGGATATTTGCTTTCAAGTGATGTAGGTCATGGGAATTGCTTCGACCCACTTTGTGAAATATTCGGTGGCGGTGATAATGAACTTGTGGCCGTTAGATGAGGCAGGTGAGATTTTACCTGTGAGATCGAGCCCCCACTATGGAAAGGGCCATGGTGTTACAATAGGATACAACTCTTGAGTTGGTGCATGAATGAGGTCCCCATGCTGCTGACACTGTAGACACCTTTTGATGAAATCATGTGCCTCTCTTTCCATTGTCGGCCAGTAGTATCCGGTTCTCAACAACTTCTTAGCCAAAGTCATACCACTAGAGTGTGAACCGCAAGTGCCATTATGTACCTCAGTCAAAGCAGTCAAGGCCTCCTTAGGTTTTAAGCAACGTAACAGGGTTCCATCGATGCTTCTATGGAAGAGAGTTTCTCCTAGGATGTCAAATTGTAAGGACCTTTTGACAAAGGTTCGCTTGAGGTTCGGGGTAATGTCGACTGGGAGGATTCCTAATCTTAGGTAGGTGTAAATTTCATGGTACCAAAGATCACCGGGACTAATGAGTTCACATGCATATTCTAACTTTGGTACCTCGAAAGTGGGTACGAGAAGTTGTTCTACGAGGAATTCATGTTTTTAGACATTGCGAGGGATATCTGGCAAAGATCCGATCATTGCCATTGCATCAGCTACTCTGTTATTTGCCCTCGGTATTTTCTCAAAGGTGATATCGATAAATGATTCCTTGGGGATCTCTACCACCTTTTTGTATGGCGCAAACTTATCATATTTAGTTTGGTATTCACTGTTGACTTGGTTAATGATAAGCTGTGAATCTCCATAAACCTTTAATGCCATGATTCACCACTGTGCCACAATTTTGAGACTTATGGTTAAAGCCTCATACTCTACAATGTTGTTTGTACAGGGGAATGCCAACTTGTAAGATCTTGGTATGCAATCTCCTTGTGGGGTGATGAAGAACACACTGGCTCCTGATCCATGTTGCGTGTGGGAGCCATCAAAGTATAGTTTCCAGTGGTCGGCAATACTGAGATTGAAAAGGGACTCATCTGGAAACTTTGATATGAGTGGGTTGTTTGCATATATTGGAGCCTCTGCTAGTTGATCCACAATTACTTGTTCCTTGATTTATTTTCTCTCTACATATTCAATATCATGCTCAGATAGTATCATAACCCATTTAGCCATTCTTCCTGTAAGCATTGCTTTTGACAATAGATACTTAAGGGGGTCTATCTTAGCAATTAGCTTAATTTGATGGGCTAGCATGTAGTGTCTGAATTTTTGGGCTGCAAAGACCACTACCAGACAAGCTTTTTCTATTGACGTGTAGTTGAGCTCGTGCCTCACCATTGTTCTGCTGATATAGTAAATCGCCCGCTCGATTCCCTTTTCATCATGTTGGGCTAAAAAGGCACCAAGGGCAATTGTTGTTGCTGAGATGTATATAATCAATTGTTTCCCTACTATCGGTGGCATCAAGACAAGTGGTGTAAGTAGATATTCTTTGATTTTGTTGAATACTTGTTCGCACTTGTCGTCCCACCTGAATGCCACTCCCTTGTGGAGTAAGTGTGAATAGGAAATCTGCTTATCTGCCAGTTATGCTATGAATCTTCGGATGGACTGGAGTCTATCTTGTAATCCTCTGAGTTGCTTTAATGTTCTTGGTGCTCCCATATCAAGGATTGCTTTTACCTTTGCGGGATCCACTTCTATCCCTCTCATTGAAACTATGTACCTCAACAACTTTCCTGATTGTACCCCAAAGACACATTTATTTGGGTTGAGTCTAACCTTGTATGTTTCCAGCCTATCAAAAATTGCACTTAGAGTCGCTACGTGATCTTATCTCTTTCTTGATTTATCCAATATGTCATCCACATAATCTTCGACAGTTTTGTGGATCATGTCATGAAAGATCAGTGTCATGGCTCTTTGGTATGTAGCTCCTACATTCTTTAACCCAAATGGCATCACATTCTAGCAGTAGGTGTTCCAAGGACATGTAAAGGCCGTCTTATGCTGATCTTCCTTTGTGATCATTATTTGGTTATATCCCTAGAATCCATCCATTATGGACAACATCTCATGTTTGACCGTCATGTCCACTATCATGTCAATGTTGGGTAGTGGAAAATCATCCTTAGGACATGCTTTGTTTAGATCTCTAAAATTTGTGCAGATGCGGATGCCCCCATTTGGTTTTGAGACTAGTACAAGGTTGGATACCCACTTAGGATAGTTAATTGGTTGTATGAAGCAAAAATCCAGGAGTTTTTGTAACTCAATCTTAACTAGCAAGGCTATTTGCAGGTGCATTTTCCTTAACTTTCGTCTAACTGGTTTCTTTGCAGGGTAAATAGCCAAATGATGAACCACTACTTCAGGATCTAGACCTGGCATGTCAGCATAGGTCCATGCAAAGTTTTCCTTTCTTTCTCTTAAGAATGCAGCCAACAATTCTTGTTCTTCTATCTGAAGTGTTTGAGCTTAGAATGTGATTTGTGGTTCTGTTTCCGTTCCCAGATTGACAGGGTTTGCACTGCTCTGCCAGAACTGCTGACTTTTCTTGATGTAGAGAAGTAGGGGGGAGATTGAATCCTTCATCTTTCGACACCTTAGAGAGGTTTTCACCATTGGATGCGTCCTTTATTTTTACTATTTTATGGTTAGAGAGTGCCATAGTGTGGTTTTCACTCAATAAGCTCGAGCTTATTCTCGATATTTTTCTTTTGTGATTGAAGGACTCAATCATCTCCCCATAATATGCTTGGGTGTCCAATGTGATGTTGAAGCCTGCTTTGTGATCCCCACATGGAATTGTATCCCTTAGTCTCATGAATTCTGAGAGCGCCTCATCATTTTCGAATGAGTCTAGAATTGGTGGTCCTCGTTGGTCGTGATCGATGAGTTGCAGGTGTACTAAGGTGATTTGGTGGGTTTATTGGTTTGACTCAACTGGAGAGGCACTAATCATTAGCAAGGCAGAATCCTCAAAGAGCATGGTAAGGTCAACTATGGTGTCATCATCGTCACTACTGGTGCAAACATCAATGATGTCAAAGGTGAAAATTGTCAAGTGGGATGCCTAGGCAAACAGGTGGTCTAAGGGTAGTTGTTGATACTTGAGGAGAGTTCCCAACTACCCTACTGGGAGTACCTCTACCACGTATGATTATACTCAAAGGAGTATAGCCAAGGCCAAGATTTTGCATTCTTCTTTCTGTAATGATGGGCTCCAGGCATCCATCACTATTCTTTCCAAGACTTTCGTTTCTATTGTAGCCCATGCCAAGCATTATTTGCAGTCCTCTACTAGCCTCATCCATGGGCAATGCAGGTGTGGGTTCTACATCCCGGTATATTATTCTTGAAATATACTCCTTGCCAACATTTTCCTGACTTAGGTCTGCCCACTGGCGGAATCCAGAGGGGTTGGTTCTAAAGGTGTGGATGGATGTTTCGTTTGGTTGAGATTGTCCATGTGACCTAGGGGATTTTGGTAATTCTCCTACAACAAATGCATTCCTTCTCATTCTGTAGTCAATTCATCCATTGTCTTGGATCATGTTCTTAATGTCGGATATGTTGGGGATGGCGGGTGTCTCTGTCGCAGAGGTGGAGGTGAGGTTGGCTGGGTCAATGTATGAAGTGGACGAGCCTTCATCATTTTTTGGTACTTGGGGGATTTTATAAAACTTGGCTTCCAAGTTTTTGCAGTAAGAAAATGGTTTTGGATCCCCATGTATAGTGACCTTCTCATTTTGGTGCATGAATTTGATACACTGGTGATATGTCGAGGCTACTTCTTTCATTTCGTGGATCCATGGACGTCCAAGGAGGATGTTACATGGTAAGTCGAGGTTAAAGACTTGACAGGTGGTCTCCATAGTTGTTGGTCCCAGTTGGATGGGGATTTTGATAGTGCCCTGAGACACTCTCTCTTGATCATCATACACCCTTATTGTGATGCTTTTGTTCTTATTAATGAAATCCTCAACGAATCCCAATTTATTTACAAGTTTTTGGGAACAAATATTAAGGCCTACACCTCCATCCAACAAGAATCTTTTAACTTTCTTTTTATGGATAAGAACTTGAAGGTGTAGTGTGCAGTTATGAGATGGCTGCAGGGGAAATCTCGGTCAGAGAATGTAAGGAGATTTGGGGTAATGATGTTACCAACCATAGAATGAAACTGCTTTGTGTCAAGGGTGGCGGAGACGGTGGATGCAGCTAATGCTTCATCAAGGATCTTTCTATGGGCGGCAAAAATTTTCAATAGTTCCATGATGGAGATTTGGGTGGGGGTTCTCTTTAGTTGGTCAATGACATTGTAGTCATAGGGGATGGATTTTGTATTAGAAATGGGGGTCTTAGCTAGTGCCCTTGTAATGGTAACCTTTCCACCACATGTGGTGACTCCACAATTGTTATTGGCTCCTTTGACATTTATGACTGTGACCATTTCATCGACACATCCGACTATCTTTTCATACACTAGATTAGCACTAGCATATTTTTGCTTGCCTCTATTATTCCCCTGATTGTTTCCTTGATTGTGGTTCGACATCGAATTTATTTATATTTTTAGATCTTGGTTTCTGGTTGGCTACTCGACATTGATAACCTTGTCCTCGATGAAGTCCTAAATGATGTTTTTTAGTCTCATGCAATTGGTGGTGGTATGTCCTTTGACTTTGTGAAAGTCACAAAGGAGGTTCTCGTTATACCATGGCGACTTGGTCACGGGTTCTGTGTATTGCTTAGAGTTAGAGATTTTGATCAAGTTTTCCTTGACCAACTTCTTCATTATAGACTCGATAGATTCCCCAAGAGCCGTGAACTTCCACTTGGGGGGTTATTTGCCTCGGGGAGGTGGTCCTCCATGATTACCCAAGTTATTGATTTTATTGGTGGGAAGTGGTTGTTGTGCCACTACTGCATTAGTCTGCACATTGTTGCGATTATGATTTTGTGATTGATGATGGGTCTGAATGTTATGCTTAGGGGCAGTGATGACCACTTTATCATCGACCACGCCATCTTTTGTGATATTTTTATTCCTCGAACATGTTCGAGGTTTATCATTATAGTTGTTGGACGAGTGGTTATCATGTGGTGGAGTGAATGTTGATGCGCCTCCTCGCGTAGTAAGGGCTCTTTCGATGATGAGCACCTTTGGGATCAGTTGATCGTATGATGTGATGCATTGCATTTTCAAGTAGAATGCCACGTTTTCATCTAGATTGGATATGATGGTGCAAACTTGTTGTTCCTCTGACATGGTCCACTAGCTCTGATTGGCCTTGGATCACCATATTTGCAAGAAGGATGCGAATAACTCTCCTTTTCTTTGTTTGAGTGTTGATAGTTCTTCCAAACTAACATCCACACCCATGTTGAAAGCATAATTCTCAAGGAAAGCTTCCATGATTTCCTTGAATGTTTTAATGCCCGTGGGTAGGCGAGAAAACCATTCCATAGCTAGACCAATCAGACTTCAGGGGAATAGTCGCATTAGATACGTGTCATCGTATGCAACCTCCATGTAATACACCTAAAATTCCCTGATGTGGTTTTCAAGGTTGCTCATTCCATTATACTTGTCAAATTTGGGGATCTCGAATCCCTTTGGGAATGATACCATGGTGAGACTTTTGTCAAAAGGATAAGGGCACAAGTTGCCCGGTGTTCTTGTTATTTTTCCTACTTGTAACTCCAACTTTTGCTGCAAGAGCAGTTTGATTTGTGTTGCAACATCTTTGTTCAAATCGGGAGGTGGAATGAATGTGTTTTGAGGTGTTTGATGAGTAGGAGGAGTACTTGTGGGTGTTTGCTGCAAGCTCTGCTATGCGTTCAAAGCTTGTTGGTATGCCTACATTTGTGCCAACAATGCTTGTTGTTGATCTTGCTGATGTTGTTCCAATAATGCTTGTTGCTGGTCCATTTGTTGTTGTTCCCATGAATCCTGTTGTTGGTCAAGCTTTTGTTGTGCTAACAAAGCTTGTTGTTGGTCTAACTGCTGTTGCACCAACAAAGCTTGTTGTTGGTCGAGTTGCTATTGTGCCAATAAAGCTTGTTGTTTGGCTTGTTGATGTTCCTGAAAGTCTTGCAGGGCTTGTTGGTATGCTTGTAGATGGATTGCTTGCAGTTGCGCTTGGTATTGTGCTTGCGCCTGTTGCTGGGCTTATGCTTGAGCTTGAGCTTGGGCTTGAGCTTGGGTTTGAGCTTGTGCCTGAGCTTGTGCTTGTGCTTGTGCTTGAGCTTGAGATTGTGCTTGGGCTTGTTCTTGAGCTTGGGCTTGTGCTTGAGCTTGAGCTTTTGCTTGAGCTTGTTGCTTTTGTTTGAGTACCCTTTGTTGGTTGGCCTTTTGAATGGTTTGGATTAGAGTGGTGAATGAATTTTCCATGTTGGATTTTGGTGCAATTGGTGGTGGAACAAGAATGATTCCAATCGTTGTGGTAGGTGAGAGGGTTATGGTGGTGGTTGGGATTTGGGTTGTTGGAGGAGTAGTTGAGATGCTCGGTCCTTGAGAAGGTATGCTTTGGGATATTTGAGGACTGATATTTGTCATGGTGGTTTGAATGGTCGTGATTTGTTGTTGGGATGTCACGGGCAAAAAGAGGGAATTTGATGTGATGTTCACATTGCCCAGATCTAAGAAACTATCGATGTTTAGGGGAGGAAAACCCAATCTGAGAGGTGATGTGGTTGTGAATGGAAATGGGGGAAGAGATGGTATGCTACCCTGGAAAGAAAAAGGATTACCAACTCTGGTTGTTCCAAACAAACCACCTTCTCCTTTTGGTAGAGAAGTTTGTATGTTTGATTGACATGTTGGTGTAGCATAGAATGAAGATGAGTCGGCGGGATTATGAAAGGTGAGTGGGACATATGGGTGTGATGGATTTACTGAGACAAAATTATCCGGTGTGGTGTTGATAGCCACCTCCTTGTTGGTCACAAGGCGATGCTTTTGTAACTCTCGAAACATGGCACTCCCCTTGTTTACATTCGACGAGGTTGGTGTGATGGCCAAGGTGGTGTGAGGCATTTCTTGATTGATATTTGACATTGGGGATGCGTTTATAAGTGACATGTCCGTATTAGTAATTGTGTCAAGGTCAAAAGGGATTTGGACCCCTCCTTCCGCTAACATGTTTAAGTATTTGAACATGGCACTGACAATTTTATGGTTCTCCAGATTTTGAACCATTTTTATCATTTTAGATTATTTCATCCCCATGTCTTCGTTTGTGATGTCCTCTTCGTAGCTCTCATCTTGAGGATTTTGTGATGGTAAAGAAGAGCTACTTGGGGGATTGCTCGATCTTGCAAGGTTTATTTTAGAGGTTACTTGACTCATGTAAAGGGAAGTTGATATTTTGCTGATATTTTCCATGTTCTTCTTGTATTGTGATATCTTTTGAACCATAAAAAAAATAGGGATCGTCTAATCCTAACTTTTTAGGTTCAAAAGGGAAGAACTATGGAAGCCAAAGATCAAAGAGGGTGGTAATGATGATGGGATAAATGGGTGAAGTGAGTGAATTAAACCTTTTGAATAAATTTTCAAGGGTTATGCTAGACTATTGGGACTTAGATTGATTTTGTGATGGTTTGACTAGGTGTATTAAGTCAAACAAGATTGTAGTGAAGTTGCAGTTCCTAGGAAGTTGTGTTATCCTAGGGAAACTTGCACAAATGGATGAATTAGCTAGGTGTGTTAAGCCAATCGAGGTGATTGTGAACTAGTAGACCTTTAGGAAGTTACGTTATCCTAGAGGTGAGTTCGTCCAAGAGATTTGACTATTTTGGCTAGGCGTGTTAAGCCAAGATAGGGTGATGTTGGTTTAGCCCTTCAAGTTTAGCAAAAGGTTTGTTGATGAAATGAGATTTGATTGATGGAGGGATGGATGAGGATGATGAATTTGATCCTAAACTTGAACCTAGACACAACTCTCTTTACAAAACCTTGGTATTGAAGTGTTGGGAATTATGCCTCAACTTTCTGGTTACCCCCTTTGAAGACTTAGGTGAATTCTCTTGTTTGCGTTGGCAAAGTCTTTTGTTCTTGTGGAGGCGGAACTGGGTTGGAACTTGGCATTGTTTCGTTTGCCTTGTTTCGAGTTTGTTCCCGTTCTATCTCCAGCTCCGCTCCCCGCTTTCTTGGATCTTCGAAGTTTTGTTCTGGCGGAGGCGGAACCGGATTGGAAGTTGGCATTGTTCCTTTTTTTCATGTTCCAGGTTTGGATTCGGCTCTGACTCTAACAGTCTGTTTCTCTTCGCTTGGGTCTGGCGGAGGCGGAACCAATTTTGGAAGTTGGCAATGTTCGTTTGCCAGGTTCCTGTTTCAGTTTCTGTTCCGACTCTGGGTCCGACTCCTGCTTTTGTGATCTGGTTCCTCTGGATGTTTGGATTCTCCTCGGGGAGTTTTCCTCCGCTTTGTCCAAGTTCTGGATTGTTGTTTCTTGCAGTTGGCGGAGGCGAAACCAGAACTAGATTGGTTCCTGATCTTGGACTTTTGGTAAATTCCTATTCTTTGTTCCTATTTCATGCCCGACTCCGACTCCGGTCTTTTGTGCTCCCGTCTTGGTTTGACCCCGGGTTGACTTTACATAGTCAGAACTGTTTCCGAAGTGTTCCCCTTTGCCGTGGGCGGACGTGAAACCGAATTGGTTCCTGAACCTGTAATTTCAGTGGAGTCATGTTTCGACTCCAGTTCCGTCTCCGACTGCGGTAGTGTGTATTTTTGGTGGAGTCCTGTTTCGACTCCTGTTCCGACTCCGGCTCTGACAGTGTTAGGAATGACTTGAAGTCCTGGATGCGCCCGATGTCTATTTGACCGTTTTGGTTGCTCTATCAGCGGCAATTGCTGATGGGTCTTGGACGCATGGCACCTAGTTGAATAGTGATTGGATGGTTACCTAACTTATTGTGCTGCATGTTTTGTCAGTGAAGGTTGGTGGAGCTGAACCCGTTTTTGGAATGGCATTGAATGCTTGGGCAGCTCGTTGCAGGGAGATCTGTCAGATCCGATCAGATGCATGATTTGCAGATGGACTTCATTATTGTGTTGGACTCTTCTGAGTTAGTTACATATGGATGAGAGATGTGCCTTTTCTCATAAGCCAAGTTTGAAGTTCGACGAGTCTGCAAGAGTCGTGGGTTATAGAGCAAGCACGAGATGTGTGAGCTGAATGCGTGACCATGAGACTGCGAGCAGGGTGTGCGGGCATGTGAATGCGTGAGCATGGGGCTGCAAGCATAATGCATGATGCATGATGCGAGATTGCAGTTGTTGGACTTATAGGTTGGAGAACCGAAGGTGTGAAGAGTTTTGATGAGAGATGGAGAGGGTGTTCGAGCAGTTTGCTTAGGCAATGTAACAGTGAACACTCTATCTCTCAGATCTGGGCATGGGAATCATTGGAGGCCGAATGACTGGGCTGGTCATGAGGTTGGTTGTGACAGTCATCTGAGGAGCTGAGAGGAATCTTGCGGTTACCTGTTATTTCTCCAGTAGAACAAGATGAAACTTCTATATTGGTTTTAAGCCTGATATTGTATTGTAACTGGTTTCTGTTGTTGAATAATATAATGGCTCAAAATTTTGGAGTGTGGGGTTTTTACCTGAAAGGGTTTTCCCCACGTATATCTTTGTGTCTTCTTTTAGTCTTTTATGGTATCTATTTATGTTGAATCTGTTTCTTATTGCATTCACTTCTCTTAGAGGATCAATGGGGGATCAACTGTGCTTGTTTCTGCTTTATAGCATAGTTGGTTGTGTCTTTGTTATGATTTTGAATTGAAATCACTAAGGCACTATTGTCTTAAATGCCTATCTTGATGACAGCCAGAATCTGTATCCCCGACAAGTGGTATCAGAGCTGGTAGCTTGTTGCTCGTGATACCAACAAGTGGTATCAGAGCATGTTTAAGGCAGGTCATGGCTTGATGATACCAACAGTGGTATCAAAGCCTTCTCCTGGTTGTGAAGCTCTGGGTTTTCTCCTGTGGTGATTTCTTAGCCTGGCAAGCTTGAGGAAGTCTGGAGAAATCGGTTGGTGATTGGTCCTTTGGTGAGTGGAAGTGTGTGCTTCATTGATTCAACATATAGTTTGAAAGACACTGGAAAAGTATGGAGTGGTTCATATTGTGGCAAAATGATCTGAAGCTCTTGACTGATAACATTGTTCCTGATGCAAAGGGCATGAGATGTGTTCATGGTTGTGTTGCAATAAAGCGTGGTGTTCATACTGGGCATTTGTGTGAGAGGCTCCTTGATGGTATGGACTAGTTTGTGTCGTTGTTCAACTATGGAATGTTGTGCTTGTGCTGGGTGTTTCTGACTTAGCACTGAAGGCATTTTCTCTGGTGCTCTGATTGCATGGAGGCTATGAGGTGACCTTGGTGGTCTGTAACTTCTGGATAGCCTAGCTCTTCCTTGTGCTTGTGCATGACTGTGGCATTGGAACTGGTCTGAAACAGACCTATTGTTCCTGTGTGCCTCTTTCTTGCACTTGCATGGTTCAGATTCATGTCTTTGGCTCTGAGAGTTTTGTGTAGATTTTCCTAAAAGGTCTACGGTGCATTCTCTTGTTCTTTCATTGTTCTGGTTTACTATGATGGTTGTGTGCAAACTCCTGAGTTGTCTAGATGAGCAGTGAATATGGAGGTGCGTGGGTGTTTTGGAAACACTGTGGTTTTTTGCAAGTTTAGCATCATCAAGGAAAACTTGTGTTGTGGAACTGTTGTTTGTTATCTTTCTAGATCCTGGTTTCTGGGGTGTGACTGGATGAGATAGTTGCAGTTCGACTGGTTTTGAGGAGTGTTGTCTTCTCTGCATGGGAGTGTTGGTATGTTTCTCTTTTAGCATTCTTGTGGTATGCTTTGATGGTTTTCTAGACTTTGGTGCTTGGGTTGTGGACGTGACTAGCAAATCAGATCTGTTGCTGATCTGGTGTTTGAGTCACGATTGTCTGCTTTTGCAGTTCTCTTTGATTATCTCAGTTTTGCAGTTTCTAGTGCAATGATAGATTTGCAGGTTTACTTTTGGTTGCATCCACGGGTTGTGCAATATTGTAGGCTGTCCTTACCTACATGCTTGTTGTGAGACAACTCGAAAGTGGACTGTCTATATCCACGAGGGTGTAACCGTGGTGTGCAGATCTATTAGCTGACCTTGTCTATGGTCACTTGTGCATTGGCGTGGGTGTTTTGAGATGAGAGGAGGAATGGCATTTGAGTACCTGAATAGTCAGTGATGGGGACCTGAAGCATGTGGATCACGATGTCATGGAGAGCTGGATACACTGGCTTAGTGTAAGCTTTTGACAGTGACGGTGTGGTCAGTCATGGTGCTTGGAAAGCTCAGTGTCACGTTTCAGTGGGAGCTTTAGCAATGACTGGTGTCTTCTTTGGTGTTGCAGAATTCGCATCTGCATGTTCACTATTTGAAGATGTGCAACACTTTGGAGCCATGAAAGACCTTGGTAGTCTTTGGCTGAGTTGCTAGTGGTGCTTGACAGGTGATGTTGGTTTAGAGTTGTTTGCTTTATGTCATGGTATACTCTTGCTTGTGCATTAGAGTTTTGGCATGTTGTTTTGCTCTTGAATACCATGGACAGTTCACTTGAAGCATGGTATCTCCTTTGGAGATGTGTAGATCATGGTGTCATGATAAGTTCCTGTTCTAGGTTATAGAACTTTGACAGTGGTCTGGGGGTTCTTTTTACTTTGAGTACATTGGTCATATGCCGAAGGACTTCATGGTTATTACAGTTTGGAGTTAGCATGAGATGACAGGTGTTGATACTCATGGATGCATGAAGAATAAAGGTGAGGCTTGAATTCTTAAGTGAATGTTGTTGTTACAGCTGAAAGTCCGAGAAGCCTGCACTTTGGTTGAATGTAAATTCAATAGAGACCTTGAATGAGAATGCTCTTAGGTTAGCCATGATGGCCTGTATATCTTGAATGAGCATGTTTCTTTTTTCTTCTTGGTCTGCTCAACAGTGGTGTCATTGTGAAAGGTATTTACCCATTATACTTTTCAGCTGTTTTATGCTTTATCTTTCATGATATGAATCTTGAGTTGGTTTAGATTATGGAGGATTCATAATGAAAGGTTGGACATCAGAGTTTATTTCCTTGTGCTTTTGAGGACTGTTAGGAGATGGTTATATGGGTAGTTCTGATCTTCTTTGAGGAGCTTACATCCATGTTTTGTTGGATGTTGTCAAGGCTTTTCCCTTTGGGATGTAAAGAAGATCATTCTTGACACAGTTGGCATTTAGAAGTGTTTGTAGAAGGGCATTTTTCTTGTTGATTTTTATTTTCTCTCTTATCTGGTCTTGTTCTTCTTGATTACTCTTGTGACTTTAGATGTGAGTTGCTGTTGTGGTGCCGAGTTGGTCACTGTTTGTGGTCATGTGTTGTCACCTGGGTGATGACACGAAGGTGCCTGTGCTTCTTTCTTCAGTCAGTTTTGGAGGTGTTTGGAAGAACTGAGGAAGACAGTTGAGAGAATTTTTTCTTGCAGCAGGTGGTTGCAGATGTTGCAGATCAGTGTGGATGTTCCTTGGAACTACATGGTTACATTTCTTTATGTTGGGTTTTGGTGGACTTGGTATGCCTGGATCATTTGTGATGGTGCTCTGTTTGCACTCATTTGGACAGTGCCCTTACAGTGGGAGTACTTGGATGTGTTTGGTCTATGACTGGTTGACACAGGGTGCTTGTTTGCTATTGAGATGGGTGGGTTTCTTTTGATAGCATGAGTTCACTTTTAGGTCATACCTTTAAGGTATGGGTGGTTGGATGTTTCAACATGAGCTGTGGGTGCTGGTTTTCAGTCACGTGGGTTTGATCAGTTGGATGAGGGCAGTCAGTTCTTGGTTGCCTTTCTAGCTAGTCAGTTTTTTCTTGTTCTGGAGATGGTTGGAGTGGTGCTTTGCTATTTTTTGCCTTTGCCGGTTGGAGGATCATTTGCTTTCGTTTATGAGACTGTTACTGTTTCACCTTGGTGTGTTCCTGTGTTTGGAGTTGTTGCCTAAGGCGGTGGACATCTTTTTGATGTTGTTGCAGTGGTCTTGATTGGTGTGTGAGAGCATGTGTTGGTCCTTGTTCAGGCTTGTTTGGAGGATGCCTGAAAGTCTTCAGCAAGTGGGAGATTGATGGGAATTATGCCTCAACTTTCTGGTTACCCCCTTTGAAGACTTAGGCAAATTCTCTTGTTTGCCTTGGCAAAGTCTTTTGTTCTGGCAGAGGCGGAACCGGGTTGGAACTTGGCATTGTTCCATTTGCCTTGTTCCGAGTTTGTTCCCGTTTCCTCTCCAACTCCGCTCCCCGCTTTCTTGGATCTTCGAAGTTTTGTTCTGGCGGAGGCAGAACCGGATTGGAAGTTGGCATTGTTCTTTTTGTCATGTTCTGGGTTTGGATCCGACTCCGGCTCCAGCAGTCTGTTTCTCTTCGCTTGGGTCTGGCGGAGGCGGAACCAGTTTTGGAAGTTGGCAATGTTCGTTTGCCAGGTTCCTATTTCAGTTTCTATTCTGACTCTGGGTCCAACTCATGCTTTTGTGATTTGGTTCCTCTGGATGTTTGGATTCTCCTCGGGGAGTTTTCCTCCGCTTTGTCCAAGTTCTAGATTGTTGTTTCTTGTAGTTGGCGGAGGCAAAACCAGAACTAGATTGGTTCCTGATCTTGGAATTTTGGTAAAGTCCTATTCTTTGTTCCTATTTCATGCCCGACTCCGACTCCAGTCTTTTGTGCTCCCGTCTTGGTTTGACCCCGGGTTGACTTTACCCGGTCAGAACTGTATCCGAAGTGTTCCCCTTTGCCGTGGGCGGACGCGAAACCGAATTGGTTCCTGAACCTATAATTTCGGTGGAGTCATGTTTTGACTCCAGTTCTGTCTCCGTCTTCGACTCCGACTGCGACAGTGTGTATTTTCGGTGGAGTCCTGTTTCGACTCCTGTTCCGACTCCAGCTCCAGCAGTGTTAGGAATGACTTGAAGTCCTGGACCCGCCCGATGTCTGTTTGACCATTTTGGTTGCTCTATTAGCTACGATTGCTGATGGGTCTTGGACGCGTGGCACCTGGTTGAATAGTGATTGGATGGTTACCTAACTTGTTGTGCTGCATGTTTTGTCAATGAAGGTTGGCGGAGCTGAACCCATTTTTGGAATGGCATTGAATGCCTGGGCAGCTCGTTGCAAGGAGATCTGTCAGATCCAACCAAATGCGTGATTTGCGGATGGACTTCATTGTTGTGTTGGACTCTTCTAAGTCAGTTACATATGGATGAGAGATGTGCCTTTTCTCATAAGCCAAGTTTGAAGTTCGACGAGTTTGCAAGAGTCGTGGGTTGCAGAGCAAGCGCGAGATGTGTGAGCTGAATGCGCGACCATGAGACTGCGAGTAGGGTGCGCAGGCATGTGAATGCATGAGCATGGGGCTGCAAGCATAATGCATGATGCACGATGAGAGATTGCAGTTGTTGAACTTGCAGGTTGGAGAGCCAAAGGTGTGAAGAGTTTTGATGAGAGATGGAGAGGGAGTTCGAGCAGTTTGCTTAGGCAATGTAACTGTGAACACTCTATCTCTCGAATCTAGGCATGGGAATCATTAGAGACTGAATGACTGGGTTGGTCATGAGGCTAGTTGTGACAGTCATCTGAGGAGTTGAGAGGAATCTTGTGGTTACCTGTTATTTCTCCAGTAGAACAAGATGAAACTCTTGTATTGGCTTTGAAGCTGATATTGTATTGTAACTGGTTTCTGTTGCTGAATAATACAATGACTCAAAATTTTGGAGTGTGGGGTTTTTAATTGAAAGGGTTTTCCCCACGTATATCTTTGTGTCTTCTTTTAGTGTTTTATGGTATCTGTTTATGTTGAATCTGTTTCTTGTTGCATTCACTTCTCTCAGATTATCAATGGGGGATCAACTGTGCTTGTTTCCACTTTGTAGCATAGTTGGTTGTGTCTTTGTTGTGATTTTGAATTGAAATCACTAAGACACTACTGTCTTAGATGCCTATCTTGACGACAACCAGAATCCGTATCCCTGACATGAAGAACATGCTAGACTTTCTATGTGAGGAAAGCAAACCTTTCAAAAATTTCAGGATTTTATTGATAGTAGAATGCATACAAAGTTGGATTATTCCTTGAAGCCTTTTTATAGAAGTTGTATACTAGTCTTTCTCTAACTTCAAGGAGCATTTCAAGGTGTTGTTCATGGGGTTTTAGACTTATCCTTTTGAACCTTGGTTTTGGAATTTTGACCTTTCGAGAAATAATTTTAAACTACACACATGAGGTTCAATTTGTGTTTTATCTTGGTTTAATGAGTTCTTTGTTACCAAAGGCACTTGCTTGCTTATGATTCAAACTGTATGTCTAATGTCCCACTTTATTTTTCATCCCACAAGGTCGATTATGTGGAAATCAAGGAAAATAGGACAAAATTTTCCTATGTTTAACCTTATTGAAAACAAATGATGATAGAATCCAAACACTTAGAAACCTCTAAGGATATGATCCCTAGGGAAAGTAAGAGTGCCTAAATTCGTTAAAGGTATTTGTTTCCTAAAAGGGGTTTGAAATTTTGAGGTCTTGTGAATGTTCGTTTTTCAAATGTTTTTAGAACCAAGCAATGTGTTCTTCACTTCCAAGCACCTTTTTTTACAACCCTAGGATGATGAGACAATATTTTGTTGGGTTCCCACTTGGACGAATCTAGCTACGCATATTTTGTGTGGATGGCTAAATGCTTGACCACACTGGCTCCCCTCCATGACACACACTTCTTGGGTCAACCAAGCATTAGTACCCATGAATCTCCCATGGCATACTTTCCATCTCTACAACAAAATCGCATGTATAACGTGGGGTGGCTTCAAAGGCCTTTTGCACCAAAAAAATAGATAAGGATTTGGTCTTTTCTAAACAAAGGGTTTTAATTCAGACATTCCATTCGTGGGCTATTATCCAACTTCGGCGAGAGTCCGTTTATGTCCATCTCATTGAAATAATCCTCGTGATTGAACTTTTCTCAAGAATCCACACTTATATACCGGTTGGAAGTCGCTTGGCTTTAGCATGTTCCCGGTTGGGTCGTTCCCTTGGGTAATTACTTTTTCCCACAAGGCAGACCCGCTAAGATAAACAATAGCAAGCTAGCATATCCCGTTGTTCAATCAAACTTTGTTGAAAAACAAAGGGAGAACCTTCACAATATGCCGTGCTCACACTCGCATGTTTTGTTCAATTATTAGGTATCCAAATTGAAATGTGGAGGCAATCTTTTATGAAAATTAGTGTCACCAAAAAGACTTTTGATTCTCAAGATCACCATGAAGTGCGAGAAGAGTGCATATGCCTTTTCAAATGACACTATTTTGCAAAAAAGATTACAAGACACAAAAAACACATGTTCATTTTAAATCCCTCAAAGCAATAATGAGTTATTTTTAAGCACCAAAGGAAATGTGAGATTGCCTTGTTCAATTGTTAACTTTTAAACAAAATCTAGTAAATTTGTCTAAGGTTCTTTTTAGCCCTTTGACAACTTTTGAAAAAAAATTTGATTGCTCTTTTTAAATCCAAAAGAAGTTTAGTGTTCCTAAGGCAAATGAACTTAGAAAATTCTTTAAAGAGTGTTGAATAACACTTTGTGCCTAATGAACATGGTGCCATAATAAAAATTTGTTTGTTCTTTTTAAACCCAAAATAAATCTAGTGTTTCTAAGGCAAATGATATTAACAAATTTCTCTTAAACAAGAATCTAAAATCCTTAAAGAAGTGTTGAAGAACACTTGAGTGTTTAAAAACACTTTGGGTATGATGAGCATGATGTCATGATGAATGTCTTCCTTTGCTCCAACCTGACTGTTTCCCATGACGCAATTTGTAAAAAAGCGGCGCAGTTTGGACTAAAAGCGGTGCTATATAGCGCTTCGCGGTTGACTGTAGGCAGTGCTCTGCAGGAACAAAGATTGAATATGCGATGCAATATGGTCAAGCGACATTGTTTATGATGTGGTTATGTTTGAAATTTTGAATTTGATAGGCGGGAAAGCAGAAGCGATGTAGTTTGGAAGAAACGCGGTGTAATATGGCACCACGGTGCTGGGGGTAGTGTGATATAGCGCCACAAAGATGAAAGCAACGTAATTAGGAAATTTAAAAATGACAGGCAAGAAAAGAAGAAGCGACGTGGTTTGGAAGTTTGTGCGGTTTGATATAGCACCGCACCTCTAGGAGTGGTGCAATATGGAGCCACGACTCTGGAAGTGACGCAATATGGTGTTGTGATACCGATAATCGGCGCAGTTTCCTGTGTCCTACAAAAGAAGTTTAAAAAAAATGCAAATTTTTTGAAAAAAACGTGATTAAATTCTTGAACAACCCTACTTGTAGCACCAAAATGTGAACCCCTAAACCTACAAATGCACAAGAGAAACAAACATATTAAATTGTTAGCTCAATATGCATACAAACATGAGAGATTCCCCATGAAATCCATCTATTTAAACTAAAATTAGGAAAATAAAAAACACAATACAAGAGAAGCATATAAATCCTAATTAAGCCAATAGATTTAAGATCCCATGGGGGAATTGGTGCGAATGGAATGTTGCAATTGGCCCTTTCCCAATTCATAAGTTGCAATGTTGAGTGATTGAGCAATGGTCAAATCTCCCAAAGAGATTTGAGCATAACCTTGTTATAAATTTTGAAGATGATGAATGGTTGAGTGAAATGGGAAAAATTAGCTCTCAATGTGAAGAGAGTAACTTTGCATGAAGATTGTGGATGAGAAATGAGGAGAGAAGCCTCCAATTTATAACTTTCAATTTGGAAGAGAAAGTGATATTTGAGCAATGTGGGACTAACCTTCAATCCAATGGTTGAATGCCACATGTCATGATGTGAATGGTTGATGGTTGTGCACATTTTGGCCAAAGTGCCAATAAATGCATTTAGTTTGAATTTGAATTTGTGAAATGACTTGTTGAGGAGGGAAGGGAAATGAAGTTAATGTCACTTGGCTCAAGGTCGAGGACATGTAAGAGGCCTTAAATGCCTTGTTGGAAGAACCAAGTCCACTTGACCTTTTTGAATTCAAATGAGGGAATATTCATTTTTGATGCTTTGTGAGGGAAAATAGAGAATTAAATAAATCAAAGTAATTGAATTATTATGAAAATTGCATTCTCTAGAGGATTTTAGTGAGAGAGATTAGCTTAATCGAGGTTTTGATCAATTTAATGAAGAATTAGGTGATTTGACAATTTTGACTCAAATAGATGAATTATTTAAAATCAGAATTGAGAGGAAATGCTTTATTAAATAAATGATTTGATTTATTTAACTAAGGAGGAATATGTTAGATTAAATCAAATAAAGTTTAATTGAATAAGAGGACTTTAGGGATTTTAATTAAATAAAATGATTTATTTAATTAAAAAGACATGTAAGGTTAATTAAATTAAATTGATTAATTTAATCAAAGGAGGTGATAGACTTGATCAGATGAATAATGATTGATTAGATTAAGAGATAGAATTAAGATGAAGTGTTGGAAATTTGATTCAAGAAGAAATGTTATTAGTAATCAAGATCAAGTGTGCCGAACCAAAATTGTACATTTTCCATGTCTACAGGAGCAGATGTGAAAGGCGTCAAAGGAATGAAGCAGAGAAGGGAGGCAGGAGGAATCAACGGTGTGTGAAATTGAAAGGTGTAATAGGAAACAACAGAATAATGATGAGAGTCAAGTGATCAATGGTAAACAATGGGAAAACATGATGGTTGAGGAAGATATTTCAAATTCATAGCAAGGACATCGACCGCAAGCGGTATTCATCGAAGGGCGATGGGTGGATAAGTGTCATCTGCTGCATCAGAAGAAAGAAGTAGAATCAACGACTAGTAGAACCACTACCCACAAGAGGCATGATACTCTAGAACAACATACCCCAATCAGAAAGAAGGGATTAAAATAAAAAATTTATAGATCAGAACCATCAAGAAAACCTAAACCTAATTGGAGTCGAAATTAATCTCGACAAGGGAATAAAATTCAAAAGGGAAAAAATTGGAAAAAGTGGAAGTACGATGGTAATCAAATTAAGGCTAGAAAAGAATGGAAAGAAAATATACCAAAGGGAATTTGGATGCAGTCGGAGAAACAAAACCATAACCTAAATATAGAAGTAACAAAAATTGATGTTACAAAAGAAATTAAGGCAGATGTCTACATTCTTAAGGAAGACGCATTTATTTGTCGGTTCATAGGGAAAACTCTAGACATACATTCGATCAATTGTTGGATAAGAGAAGAATGGAAAACAGAGGCTCTGATAAGGTTTTTACCAAAGGGCTTCTTTGTGGTAGTCTTCACAAGTGAGGAGTCAAAAAAGAGAATAAAAAAAAGTGATATGTGGGCCATGAATGATGTTCCCCTCTATATGCAACCCTGGAGCTCGAATTTTGACCCCGTTAAGATGCGGCCATATGATCAACCTATCTGGATTAGATTATACAACCTCCCAATGGAATAATGGGCAGGGGAATGCTTGAAAATAATTGGAAGATCACTGAGGTCCCTAATGGAAATTGACACAAACATCATGGATGGGGATCTTTACAAATATGCTAGATTGAAAATTGCGGCAATAGATTCTGTAGACATGGAAAATGTACAGTATCATTTTCGCACGCTTGATCCCGATCACTAACATCATTTCCTCCGGAATCACACTCTCAACATTTCATCATAATTCTATCTCTTAATCTAATGAATCATTGTTCATCTGACTAGGTCTATCACCTCCTTTGATTAAATTAATCAATTTAATTTAATTAACCTTGCATTTCTGTTTAATAAAATAAATAATTTTATTTGATTAAATTATCTAAAGTCCTCTTATTAAATTGAATAAATTAAACCCTATTTGATTTAATCTAACATATCCCTCCTCAGTTAAATAAATCAAATCATTTATTTAATAAATCATTTCCTCTCAATTCTTGACTTAAATCAATTCATAAATTCAAGTCTAAATTGTCACATCATCTAATTCTTCATTAAATTAATCAAAACCATGATTAACTTAATCCCTCTTGATGGGAATTTAATTTTCTAGGAGAACTCGGCTGGGTTTTTAGGGTTCTAAGGTTACTGATGGTAACTTTGATTATCGACCTTCTAAAGTGGACCTCTTGTTATGTTTCAACGGTGACTTGTCACCAGGGAGAACCAGTCACTTAAGTGAGGTTTTATCCCTCTTGGGTCGTGCTTTATCGGCCCTGTTCACCTAATTCGCTGATCTTTTGGCATGATGACTTATGTTCTACAACGCTGGGAATTTCAATGCGGGCCCCCACTTCAATGTTCTATCTGAATTCTGATGAGCCGTCCGATCGTTGGGATAGATCTTGACCGTTCATCGCACACCTCACAAAGTTTGTGCTTACGTCATCGGAAATGCTACGAGGCTTGCGAGATATTGCCATTTGGCATGAACGAATGCGTGGGTTCTCTTCCCAAGGTGTTGGATATGACGTGGGGTCGTCTTTTCACTGGTGATGGCCATTAATAACAGGGTTAATTATGGTTTCTCACACACCTCAGACAAGCAGAGTAAATATCTGGGAGGGTATTGTGAGGACTGCGAGGATGTGACACGTGGCTTTTCTTCTCCTACAAGTGGGACTGTGTGGGTCCCCTGTGTGGTTCAAATCTACCATTTTGAGGATTTTGAGGGTGCTGAGATGGATTGTCAACATCCATGGACTTAATCTCTGCCTTCCGTTTTGTCACAATATGGTCTGAATCGGTGGTTCAATTTCAAGCAGGGGGTGTATGAATTGTCCGCGTGGCATGTGTTGCTTGGTCGTTGCTCGTGTCATTAATGGCACGGGTTTTCCTTCTCTAGAGGATCTCCACCTGATTGCCTCTGGCGTGCGAATATTGCCATCCTGTTGGGAGTATTTATGGTTATCTGGGTCACTAATTGTTCGAATGCTTGAATTGCTTTCAAGTAATCATACCCTGCATGCTGGGCTATTCTATAAATGCTTAATGAGTTGTATGCAATCAACATTGCATCTTCTTGTATCTATGTACAGGAAAGTTTCTTCTCTTGTGTGTTGCAAACCTCTGTTTCTTTCATGGGTAAACTAGTTAAATGCAGGAGTGCGAGACTGGGATCCCATGGGTTGCTAGTTATGATGGAGCCTGTTATGCCCATATCGAAGGTGCTACAAGAAATATTGGAAAGAAGCCAGTGCACTTTTTTGTCCCCGGTGATCATATTAGATTTAGATGAATCTGATATTGACTCAGACTACAGGTGTTACTTGGCCACTCTGACTGAACTCATTGGAGTGAACGAGGAGGCCATGGTGGTTGAGTCAATGAATGCGTTGGTACCATCTTCAGCTACTAGGGGTGATGCTCGCAAAGCTGATAAGGAAGATGTGGTGTTGTTGCTGTCACAGGTGCAGACTCGAAGCGGTTGCTTGTACCGAGGCCGTGTGTTTTCTTGATGGTTACTAGCGGTGGGTTCGTTGGACGTGTTTTCTCCTGTTGTTTCATCGTATGGGTGTGGATGTGGATGTGCACGTGCTTTGCACAAAATTTTGTTTTCTGACTGGTTATTTCTTAACCATTTTTGATTCCTTTGATCATGCACGATGTCATCTAATCATAAGGAATGTAAATTTGAATTTCACTTTGAGTTGAAATTAAATTTTGTATCGCAATGTAGCCTAATGCTTGCTGCTCTCCTAATATGTAAAGGCAATTTCATGGCTCATTGTAGGGGTCAGAAATTTTTTTGGGTCCAAAGCTTGGAAGTTTGTATAGTCCATCTTATAGTTGAAATGCCATGAATATTTTGTTCAGGAAATCATCCCGGGTGGGATTTGTATATAGATTAGTATGATATGCTTTTTAAATTACTAATATCAAAATAAATCTATAAAATTAAGATGGTTTACTCTCCTATGTGTGCCATGGATTATGAATGGAGTTATCAAGGGTTCCTCCTTTTAGTTTCAATAATTAATTGAAAGTGTAATTAGTTTTCTTGCTTTAGCTTGAGAATTTAATCAAATGCTTGAAGAGTCAATTACATGTTCATGGTTGTATATGCTCAGGATTCTTGAAGAAGTACTATCTTAGTATACTGAAATATCTCATGATAGTAATGTTATATGAAGATAGGTTCATCGTATCGGGATTTTATTCTGTATGACTCCGTTGCCCAATGGATGAGGCACTAGACAATGTTTGTATCCTTTTGTTGGTTTAAGACTGTAAGCTCTAAGCAGGGAAATCCAAATACTGAACATAAAACACTTGATTAAAGCCTTGTCGTCCTTTGGGAGGTATTGTAATCAATAAGTGGGTCAATTTCGTTGCTCTTTGGCATTGGTAATAATTCTCTGGTCTGCCAATACCATGAAATGATCATTATCCTTCTGAGTGTGTAGGAATTGTGATATGTATGTGGGAAGTGTTCTTACCTATCATGAGGCATTCATATGAACATGTTTAGGTTTACCCACCTAGGTCTTACAGAGCATGAAGTGTAGGGGAAATGTGTATCAATTCCATTTCCTATTAGTTGTCCACTAGTGGTTGAGTTATCCTTGATAGGGGTTGGCTACCTTTTAGAGATCTGCAATCTCTATGTGGATTTTAAATACCAACAGAATGGCGACTCCGCTGGGGATCGATTCTGAAGTTCCAGTTGCAGACCGATGCTGATATAATGTCATATTAAATGATATACTGTTCTGCATCTACATAGTGAATGTTTTCAAATTAAGCGAAAGGAGGTAGTTCAAAATAATCCTGAGAATTTTGTGGTCTATGGTGTCTTGTAAGCAACAAATTCAGGAGTTCTAGAGTTACTCATTGAAGGATGATTTTATTTGGGGAGAACTTCTGAGAAATTAAAAAAAAAGAGAGAATGAAGGCAAAGGAGCCATAGGGAATGGTTTATGACTGTGAGAGATGTTACTGATGAGATGGTGCGACTCTATAGTGGGTAATGAAACCCATAATTTGACATAACCTAAAAAAGGGGCTCTCAAAGTTCTTTGAAATATTTTCCTTCGAAAGGTGGTGACTCCGATTGATGAACCAGTGAATAAATGAAGGAATAGTTCCAGATTGGTGCTATTTAAAGTTTGGAAAAGAGGTTGATACATGTTGCAAACAACTACCAGGTATTTCACCAAAACTAAAACAGTTCACTACTTTAATTATAATGGGTGTTTTGATTAAAGATAAAAATGGTTCCAAATCTATATGTCAAGCATATACAAGGGAACAAGGATTTGTTTTACCATACTTCTAGTAATGCAATATGTAAAAGGATTTATGAAACACATTTGTATTGCATAAAAACTTGGAAAGTAAGGAATACTTTTGTTAGTCATTAACAAACTCCTCGTTGAGCTAATAGGTGATTTGCCTGATAATTGTATGTTAGTAAGTAGTCTCCCATGTGTAAGGTCAAGCATAAATATGCCAGAGGAGCAAGTTATGTTAAGTCCTTTGGGGTGTTTTTTAACTCAAAGGTATATGCCTTTTATGTTTGATTCTATCAACAATTACCCTAATTCAATTCCTAAGAAAATTAGGAAATATTTACCTCAATATACAGGGTAAGTAGCAGAATCGACTTCTAAGCATTTACAACATTTTGTTGATGTAATGGGTGATTATGAAATTGATCATGAGGATGTTGTAATGAAATTATTTGTGCAATCCTTAAAAGGTGATGCTAGGGATTGGTTTTCTTATCTACCTGCCTTTTCTGTTCACTCACGGAATTAGTTGGTGATTGTTTTTATGGAACAATTCGGTGAAAGAGTCAATCCCAACACATTGAGAAAAGGATTTATGGGAATTCACATACAAGAGAAGGAATTAGTCCCGCATTTTAATCTTATGTTTTCAAGAGCATTAAGGGAGATCCCTAAAGAAATAAGACCAAATGAGGCTGAGAGCTTGATTGTGTATCTAGGTGCCTTCAACAAGAGGATGAGTTTTTTATTAAGGGATAAAGAACCTACTACTCTGCCTCAAGCATACCAGCTAGCTATGGAAATTGAAAATAATATGAAATATTCAATGATGAAGAGGTATCCGACTGTAGGCATTGGTTACCCATGCCTAACCAATGCTAGTATAATATCTAAGCCAGTTATTCAAAGAATTGATGATAAAATTCTTGCTAGAAGTGTTATAAGCCCAAAAATGTAGTTTGATGATAATGAGATCCAAGTTGAAACCCAGTCTGATATGAATGAAGATGATTAGGGTTTTTGTGTATCAGAACTGTATGATATGAGAAGGCAAGAGAAAGAATCATCATATGAGTTTTTTTTGAGATTTTTGGAAATCTTAATACAAATTCCCATAGAGCAAAGACCTAATGATTATGAATGCATTGATTTGTTTTATGAACTATATGAATCCGGACTAAGTTCCTTGCCAGAGGAATTGAAACCTGCTAATTTGGCTCAGGTGATTCAATGGATAGAGATTGAAGAGTCAACTAGGAATGCATCTACACAAAATGAAGGTGGTGCTCCTTCATTACAAGATGTTTGCATAAGTAATGACAAAATTGAAAGACAATATGATGTAGGATTGTATGAGACACTTGTTGTATTTCCTAATCCTAATTATGATTCCAATGTTACTGAGATTCTATTGCAAGTTAATGATTGTGATTTTAAGGGTAATAATTGCAGTACTGAGAATGCAACAGAAATGTTATTTTTACTAGAGTTATGTGGGGATGAAGAGCCCCATGTTTGTTCCCAAGTAGAGAAAAGGTTGTCAGATGTTATATATCTGGAGTGTACTTCTGACATGTTAGCATTGGAAAAGGGGAGTTATATAAATGTTGAACAATCTAAGGATATTGATACCTGTGATCAGAAGAATACAATTGGAGGCGGCCAGTATTGTGGTCCATACACTGGTCCTGTGGTCTTCCCTGACTATCTATATAAAGTGGAGATGGAGGTGTTACTCCCCTCTAGTAGTGATGTAATCAGTAAGGGGTTTTTAGATTGTGCAAAATTATTCACTTATAGATCAACATATTTAATAGATAATGCTGAGCATAATAAAACTAGTATGTATTGCTCTATCTTTTCTGATCAAAGTGAAGTTGATGGTTTTAAACCTATCTTTGAGGGTTTTTATATTGAGATGGGTGAAGAGGTACAAGAAAAAATGTGCCAAAAGAAAATTTCCTCGAGCTATGTATCATCTTGGATAGCTAATGGAAGTAAGGGTACTTTGCATACTGTTCTATATGATAACTTTCAGTTCAATATGCAAACCGAGGATAATAGAATGGATGATGTTTTAGACCAGGTAAGTTATGAGAGTTTTCATCTCCTGGAATAGATGAGCTAGCACCCTATAAAATATGACCAAGAGCAAGATAAGGTAAAATATTATCATGGTCATATATTGCTCTTAAATTGGTGGGGCATAGTATTGATTAAATCAATACAGGGGCTGAGTGGGGATAGCCTCCATAGTCATCGCAAAGGTATTGGTTATCCCATGCACTTCGAAACATCAAATGGTGAATGTTGCAAGTTCTTTTTTTGTCAAGAAACGAAATTTTTTGTTTTTGATAGAAGTAAGCCTTGATTTATCTTGTTTGGTAGCCTGGGGCTACCATGTTTGTATACATAGGTCCAATTGATAGAACAAGGCAATATATCTGTTGAAAGGCTTGTGTAATTCAGTAATCTGGTCTGCAAAACTAGAGATTTTGGATTCTTTCTATGCCCACAGGGGGCATACATCCCCAGTTAGAGCCATTGATGGGACTTTAATTTTCTAGGAGAATTGGGTTGGGTTTTTAGGGTTCTAAAGTTACTGATGGTAACTTTGATTATCGAACTTCTAAAGTGGACCTCTTGTTATGTTTCAATGGTGACCTGTTGCCAGGGAGAACCGGTCACTTAAGTGAGGTTTTATCCCTCTCGGGTCATGCTTTACCGGCCCCGTTCACCTAATTCGTCGGTCTTTTGGCATGATGACTTATGTTCTACACCGCTGGGAATTTCAATGCGGGCCCACACTTCAATGTTCTATCTGAATTCTAATGAGCCATTCAATCACTGGGATGGATCTTGACCGTTCATCGCACACCTTGCAAGGTTTGTGCTTACATCATGGGAAATGTTGCGAGGCTTGCGAGATGTTGCCATCTGGCATGAACGGATGCGTGGGTTCTCTTCCCGAGGTGTTGGATATGACTTGGGGCCATCTTTTCATTGGTGATGGCCATTAATAATAGGGTTAATTATGGTTTCTCGCACACCTCGCACGAGCAGAGTAAATAACTGGGAGGATATTGTGAGGACTGCGAGGATGTGACACGTGGATTTTCTTCTCCTACAAGTGGGACTGTGTGGGTCCCCTGTGTGGTTTGGATCTACCATTTTGAGGATTTTGAGGGTGTTGAGATGGATTGTCAACATCCGTGGACTTAATCTCTGCCTTCTGTTTTGTCACAATATGGTCTGAATCGGTGGTTCAATTTCAAGCAGGGGGTGTATGAGTTGTCCGTGTGGCATGCGTTGCTTGGTCGTTGCTTGTGTCATTAATGGCATGGGTTTTCCTTCTCTAGAGGATCTCCACCTGATTGCCTCTGGCATGCGAATAGTGCCATAATTTTGGGAGTATTCATGGTTATCTAGGTCACTAATTATTTGAATGCTTGAATTACTTTCAAGTAATCATACCCTGCATGCTGGGCTATTCTATAAATGCTTAATGAGTTGTATGCAATCAACATTGCATCTTCTTGTATCTATGTACAGGAAAGTTTCTTCTCCTGTGTGTTGCAGACCTCTATTTCTTTCATGGGTAAACCAGTTAAATTCAGGAGTGCGAGGCTGGGATCCCATGGATTGCCAGTTATGATGGAGCCTGTTATGCCATATTGATCGAAGGTGCTACAAGAAATATTGGAAAGAAGCCAGTGCACTTTTCGTCCCTGGTGATCATATTAGATTCAGATGAATCTGATATCGACTCGAACTATAGGTGTTACTTGGCCACTCTGACTAAACTCGTTGGAGTGAACGAGGAGGCCATGGCGGTTGAGTCGATGACCACATTGGTACCAGCTTTAGCTACTAGGGGTGATGCTCACAAAGCTGATAAGGAAGATGTGGTGTTGTCGCTGTCATAGGCGCGGACTCGAAGCGGTCGCTTGTACCGGGGCCGTGTGTTTTCTTGATGGTTGCCAATGGTGGGTTCATTGGACGTGTTTTCTCCTGTTGTTTCATCATATGGGTGTGGATGTGGACGTGCGTGTGCTTTGCACAAAATTTTATTTTTTGACTGGTTATTTCGTAACCGTTTTTGATTTCTTTGATCATGCACGATGTCATCTAATCATAAAGAATGCAAATTTGAATTTCACTTTGAGTTGAAATTCAATTTTGTATCACAATGTAGCCTAATGCTTGGTTCTCTCCTAATATATAAAGGAGATTTCATGGCTCATTGTAGGGGTCAGAATTTTTTTTGGGTCCAAAGCTTGGAAGTTTGTACAGTCCATCTTATAGTTGAAATGTTATGAGTATTTTGTTCAGGAAATCATCCCGAGTGGGATTTGTATATAGATTAGTATGATATGCTTTTTAAATTACCAATATCGAAAGAAATCTATAAAATTAAGATGGTTTACTCTCCTGTGTGTGTGCCATGGATTATGAATGGAGTTATCAAGGGTTCCTCCTTTCAATTTCAATACTTAATTGAAAGTGTAATTAGTTTTCTTGCTTTATCTTGAGAAGTTAATCAAATGCTTGAAGAGTCAATTACATGTTCATGGTTGTATATGCTCAGGATTCTTGAAGAAGTATTGTCTTAGTGTACTGAAATATCTCATGATAGTAATGCTATATGAAGATAGGTTCATCATATCAGGATTTTATTCTGTAGGACTCCGTTGCCCAATGGATGAGGCACTGGAAAATGTTTGTATCCTTTTGTTGGTTTAAGACTATAAGCTCTAAGTAGGGAAATCCAAATACTGAACATAAAACACTTGATTAAAGCCTTGTCCTCCTCCGGGAGGTATTGTAATAAATAAGTGGGTCAATTCCGTTGCTCTTTAGCACTGGTAATCATTCTCTGGTCTACCAATACCATGAAATGATCATTATCCTTCTGAGCATGTAGGAATTGTGATATGTATGTGGGAAGTGTTCTTACCTGTCATGAGGCATTCATATGAACACGTTTAGGTTTACCCACCTAGGTCTTACAGAGCCTGAAGTGTAGGGGAAATGTGTATCAATTCCATTTCCTATCAGTTGGCCACTAGTGGTTGTAGTTATCCTTGATAGGGGTTGGCTACCTCTTAGAGATCTACAATCTCTATGTGGATTTTAAACACCAACACCTTTCATTAAAATCCTCTAGAAAATGCAAGTTGCACAATAAATCAAATAATTTGATTTATTTAATTCTCTATTTTCCCTCACATGGCATGAAAAGGGAATATTCCCTCATTTGAATTCACTTGGTCCTTCCAACAAGGCATTTAAGGCCTCTTACATGTGCTTGGCCTTGAACCAAGTGACATTAACTCCACTTTCCTTCCCTCTTCAACAAGTTATTTCACATTTTCAAATTCAAACTAAGTGCATTTATTGGAAGTTTGGCCAAAATGTGCACAACCACTAACCATTCACATAATGACATGTGGCATTCAACCATTGGATTGAAAGTCAGTCCCACATTGCTCAAACCTCACTTTCTCTTCCAAATTGAATGTTATAAATTGGAGGCTTCTCTCCCCATTTCTCATCCACAATCTTCAAACAAAGTTACTCTCTCCACATTAAGAGCTAATTTTGCCCATTTCACTCAATCCATCACCATTTTCACAATTTGTAACAAGGTTACCATTTTCTCAAGTCACTCAACATTGCAACTTAGGAATTGGGAAAGGGCCAATTGCAACACTTCATTGGCACCAATTCCCCCATGGGATCATAATGTTATTTGCTTAATTAGGATTTACATGTTGTAATTACATTGTGTTCTTCATTTCTTAAATTAAGTTTTAGATAGATGGATTTCATGGAGAATCCCTCATACTTCTTTGCATGCATTTGATCTAACAACCTTAACGTGTTTTATTGCTCTTGTGCATTTTCAGGTTTAGGGGTTCACATTTTGGCGCTAGAAGGAGGGCTTGAAAAGAAATTAATCACATTTTTTTGTAAAATTATGTGTTTTCCTTAACGTTTTCTCGTAGATCATAGGAAATAGCCACATGGTGCTATATTGAGCCGCTTTCATAGCGCGACACAATACTTCGCCACTTTCAGGGAAGCGGTGCCATACTGACCCGCACTTAATCTCTTAACCTCGCCGCTTTTCTGCTCGCCTGTCATTTTTTCAAAATTCCTAACTCCACCTCGTTCTTCTCCGTGGTGCTATACTGCACGGCCTTCGGCATCATGGCCATATCACACCATGACTCCTCCAAACTCCGCCGCTCTAGCTTTCCCGTCTAAAAAATTTGAATTTTCAAATAGGGCCGCTTCCAAACTACACCGCTTACCTCTGTTGCGCCAGTTTTTCACTCTTTGTTTCTGTAGAGCGCCTCCCAAAGTAATCCGTGTGACACTATATAGCACCGCTTTAACCCAAACTCTTCCACTTTTACAAACTGTGCCGTGGCAAAATAGTGAGATTTATAATTGACATGTGCTTTTTAAGTTTTGGATTTTTTAATTCCTAACCTTGTTTGTTGTCTTTTTCTCTCTGGCTTTCTATCATTTTGCAGGTTGGAAGCTCATCCCGACCTCATGCTCATCATGCAAGAAAAAGTGTTTTTAAACACTAAATTTTTCTTCAACACTTTTGGGGGATTTTAAAATTCTACTTGTTAAAAGGAATTTGTTAATTTCATTTGCCTTAAAAACACTAAAATTTCTTTTGGGTTCTAAAATAAACAATCAAATTTCTTTTCAAAAGTTGCCAACAGGCTAAAAAGAACCTTAGACAAACATACTATTTTTTGTTTGAAGGATAACAAATTGAACAAAGCAATCTCACATCTCCTTTGGTGCTTAAAAAGAATTCATTATTGCTTTGAGGGATTTAAAACGAACATGTGTTATTTGTATCTTGTAATCTTTTTTGCAAAGTAGTGTCATTTGAAAAGGCATATGCGCTTCTCTCGTGCCTCACAGTGATCTTGAGAATCAAAAGTCTTTTTGGTGACACTAACTTGCATAAAATATTGCCTCCACATTTCAATTTGGGTACTTAACAATTGAACAAAGCATGCGAGTGTGACTAAATTTATTGTGAGTGTTCTCCCTTTGTTTCTAAATGAAGGTTGATCGAACTACGAATATGTTTATTTTATTTTGTTTATCTTAGAGGGCCTGCCTTGTGGGAAAAAGTAATCACCCAAGGGAATGACCCAACCGGGAACACATTAAAGCCAAGTGACTTCCAACCGGTATATAAGTGTGGATTCTTGAGGAAAGTTCAAGAATCACGAGGATTATTCTGACGAGATGGACAAAAATGGACTCTCGTCGATGTTGGGTAATCCCCATGAACAAAATGCCTGAATTAAAACCCTTTGTTTAGAAAAAGGCCAAAACCTTGTCTATTTTGTTGGTGCAAAAGATCATATCCTTTGAAGCCGCCCCACATTATACATGAAGTTTTGTTGTAGAGATGGAAAGTATGCCATGGGCGATTCATGGGTAGTAATTCTTGGCTGACCCGAGAAGTGTGTGCCGTGGAGGAGAGCCAGTGTGGTCAAGCATTTAGCCATTTGCACAAAATATGCGTAGCTGGATTCGTCCAAGTGGGAACCCAATAGAATATTGTCTCATCATCCTAGGGTTGTAAAAAGTGCTTGGAAGTGGAAAACACATTGCTTGGTCCTAAAAAAATTTGCAAAACAAACATTCACAAGACTTCCAAATTTCAAACCCCTTTTTGAAACAAATACCTTTGACAAATTTAGGCACTCTTGCTTTCCCTAGGGATCATATCCTTAGAGTTTTCTAAGTGCGTGGATTCTATCGTCATTTGTTTTCAATAAGGTTAAACATAGGTAAATTTTGCCCTATTTTCCTTGATTTCCACACAATGGACCTTCTGGGATGAGAAAGAAAGTGGGACATTAGACATATAGTTTGAAACATAAAGCAAGCAGGTGTCTTTGGTAAAAAGAATTCATTAAGCCGAGATAAAAAGACAAATTGAACCTCATATGTGTTGTTCCAAATGATTTACCGCAAGATAAAAATCCAAAAACCAAAGTTCAAGAAGCTTAGTCTAAAAACTCATGAGGAGCGCCTTGAGAGAATTTTTGAATTCAGAGAAAGAATAGTATACAACTTCTATAAAAGAGCTTCAAAGAATAATCCAACGTTGTATGCATTCTACTATCAACAAAATCTTGAACTTTTTGAAAGGTTTGCTTTTCTCCCATAGGAAGTCTAGCATGTTCTTCAACACCAAGGTCTTGTAAAAAGAGTTGTGTTTAGGTTCAAGTCTAAGATCAAAGTCGTCATCCTCATCCGTCTCTCCATAAAAGCAAATCTCATTCCATCAACAAACCATTTGTGAACTCTAGAAAAAATCACTCATGCTAAAATTGAAGGGCTAAACCAACATCACCCTATCTTGGCTTAACACACCTAGCCAAAATAGTCAAAATATTGGATGGAATTAATTCTAGGATAACACAACTTCCTAAGGTCTACTAATTCACAATCACATTGGTTTAACACACTTAGTCAATTCATCCTCTTGTGCAAGTTCCCCTAGGATAACACAACTTCCTAGGGACTACAACTTCACTACAATCTTGTTTGGTTCAATGCACATATTCAAACCATCATAATCAATCTAAGTCCTAACAAGTTTAGCATAACCCTTCAAAGGTTATCCAAAAGGTTTCACTCACTCACTTCATTCATTTATCCCATCATCATTACCACCTTCTTTGATCTTTGACTTTCCCTAGTTCTTCTCTTTTGGGCCTAAAACGTTAGGATCAAACGATCCCTATTTTTTATGGTTCAAACAAGATCACAATACAAGAATAACATGGAAAATATCGGCTAAATATCAAATTCCATTGAAATGAGTCAAGTAACCTCTGAAATAAACCTTGCGGGATCAAGCAATCCCCCAAGTAACTCTTCTTTGCCATCACAAAATCCTCAAGAGGAGAGCTACAAAGAGGACAACACAAACAAGGATATGGGGATGACATAATCTGAAATGATAAAAATGGTTCAAAATCCCGAGAACCAAAAAATTGTTAGTGCCATGTTCAAATACTTATACACATTAGCGGAATGAGGGGTCCAATTCCCTTCTGACCTTGATGCAAGTACTAGTACAAACATGACTCTTACAAATGCATCCCGCATATCGAATTTCAATAAGTAAATGCCTCACACCATATCGGCTATCACACCAACCTCGCCAATGGTCAACAAAGGGAGTGCTATGTTTTGAGAGTTGCAACAACATCACCTTTTGTCCAACAAAGAGGTGGCCATCACTGCCGCACCGAATAGTTCTGTCCCGGTAAATCCATTACACCCATACGTCCCACTCACATTCCATAATGTCGCTGGTTCATCTTCATTCCATGCCTCACCAGCCTGCCAACCAAACATGCAAACTTCTCTACCACAAGGAGAAGGTGGTTTGTTTGGAACAACCAATATTGCTAATCCTTTTTCATTCCAGGGTAGCATACCATCTCTTCCCTCATTTCCATTCACAACCACATCACCTCTTAGATTAGGTTTTTCCCCCTAAATACTGATAGTTTCTTAGAACTGGGCAATATGAACATCACGTCAAATTCCCTCTTCTTGCCCATAACATCACAACAACAAGTGGCAACCATTTAAGCCACTACATCAATCGGTCCTGAAATATCCCAAAGCATACCCTCTCAAGGACTGAGCATCTCGACCACCCCACCAACAACCCAAATCCCAATCACCACCATAACCCTTTCACCTGTAACAACGGTTGGCATGATTCCTATTCCACCACCAATCCCATCAAAAGCCAACATGAAAAATTCATTCACCACTCTAATCCAAACCATTCAAAGAGCCAACCAACAAAGAGTACTCAAGCAAAAGTAGCAAGCACAAGATCAAGCACAAGCTCAAGCACAAGCTCAAGCCCAAGCACAAGCCCAAGCGCAAGCATAAGCACAAGCCCAACAACAGGCACAAGCCCAATACCAAGCACAATTGCAAGCAATCCATCTGCAAGTATACCGACAAGCCCTACAAGACTTTAAAGCACAACAACAAGCCAAACAACAAGCTTTGTTGGCACAACAACAGCTCGACCAACAACAAGCTTTGTTGGCGCAATAATAGCTAGACCAACAACAAAATTTGTTAGTGCAACAACTTGACCAACAATAGGCTTCATGGGAACAACAATAGATGGACCAACAACAAGCATTGTTGGAACAACAACAACAGGATCAACAACAAGCATTGTTGACTCAAATGCAGGCATACCATCAGGCTTTGAACGCATAGCAAAACTTGCAGCAAATGCCCACTAGTACTCTTCCCACCCACCAAACACCTCAAACACCTCAGAACTCATTCATTCCACCTCCCGACCCAAGCAAAAATTTTGCAACATAAATCAAACTACTCTCGCAACAAGTGTTGGATTTGCAAGCAGAAAAACAACAAGAACACCGAGCAACTTGTGCCCTTATCCTTTCGATAGAAGTCTCACCATGGTACCATTCCCAAAGGGATTCAAGATCCCCAAATTTGACAAATATAATGGAACGGGGAACCCTGAAAAACCATGTCAGGGAATTTCAGGTGCATTACATGAAAGTTGCATACGATGACATGTATCTAATGTGACTCTTCCCACGTAGTTTGACTAGTCCAGCTATGGAATGGTTTTCTTGCCTATCCACAAGCATTAACACATTCGAGGAAATCATGGAAGCTTTCCTTAAAAATTATGCTTTCATTATGGGTGTGGATGTTAGTTTGGAAGAACTATCAACACTCAAACAAAGAAAAGGAGAGTTGTTCGCATCCTTCTTGCAAAGATGGTGATCCAAGGCCAATCAGAGCAAGTGGACCATGCCAGAGAAACAAGAAGTTTGTACCATCATATCCAATCTAGATGAAAAATTGGTGTTCTACTTGAAAATGCAATGCATCACATCCTATGATCAACTGATCCCAAAGGCGCTCAACATTGAAAGAGCTCTTATTGTGCGAGGAGGTGCATCAAAATTCACTCTGTCACAGAATAACCGCCCATCCAATAACTATAATGATAAACCCTGAACATGGTCGAGGAACAAAAATATCACAAATGATGACATGGTCGATGCTAAAGTGGTCATCAGTTCCCCTAAGCAAAACATCCAAACCCATCATCAATCGCAAAATCATAATCGCAACAATGTGCAAACTAATGCAGTTGTAGCACAACAAAAACCACCTCCCAACAACCAAATCAACAATCTGAACAATCAAGGAGGACCACCTCCCAGAGGCAAGTATCCCCCCAAGAGGAAGTTCATGGTTCTTGGGGAATCTATCGAGTCTATAATGAAGAAGATGGTCAAAGAGAATCTAATCAAAGTCTCTAACTCTGAGCAATACATGAAACCCATGACCAAGCTGCCATGGTATAACAAAAATATCCTTTGTGACTTCCATAAGGTCAAAGGATATACCACCGCCAATTGTAGGAGGCTAAAAAACATCATCCAAGACCTCATTGAGGATAATATTATCAATATCGAGCAGCCAACCGGGAACCAAGACTTGAAAATATACATGAATTCGATGCTGAACCACAACCAAGGAAATAATCAAGGAAATAATTAGGGGAACAATAAAGGCAAGAACAAATATGCTAGTACCAATCTAGTGTATGATGAAATAGTAGGATGCGTCGATGAAATGGTCATAGTCATAAATATCAAAGGAGCCAACAATGACTGTGGAGTCACCACATGTGGCAAAAAGGTTACCATTATTAGGGCACCAACTAAGATTCCCATTTCTAATACAAAATCCATCCCCTATGACTACAACGTCATTGACCAGCTGAAGAGAACCCTCGCCCAAATCTCCAACATGGAACTATTGAAATTTTTTGCTGCCCATAGGAAGATCCTTGATGAAGCATTAGCGATGTCCATCGTCTCCACCACCCTTGACACAGAGTAGTTCCAGGCTATGGTGGGTAACATCTTTACCCCAAATCTCATTACATTCTTTGACCAAGATTTCCCCCCGCAGCCATCTCGTAACCGTGCACTCCACCTTCAAGTGCTTGTTCATAAAAAAAAAGTCAAAAGAGTCCTGGTGGATGGAGGTGTAGGCCTTAACATTTGCTCTCTAAAACTCATAAAGAAATTGGGATTTGTGGAGGATTTCATTAATAAGAACAAAAGCATCATGATAAGGGCGTATGATGATCAAGAAAGAGTGTCTCAGGGCACTATCAAAATCCCCATCCAAGTGGGATAGACAACCATGGAAACCACCTATCAGGTCCTCGACCCCGACCTACCATATAATATCCTCCTCGAACGCCTGTGGATCCACGGAATGAAGGAAGTGGCCTCGACATATCACCAATGTATCAAGTTCTCACATCAAAACGAGGAGGTCACTATATATGGGGATCCTGAACCTTTCGCCTACTGCAAAAACTTGGAAGCCGAGTTTTATAAAATCCCCCAAGTACCAAAAAATGATGAAGGCCTGTCCACTTCGTATATCGACCCAGCCAACCTCGCTTCCACTTTTGCGACAGAGACACCTGCCATCCCTGACATATTTGAAATAAAAAACATGATCCATGACAATGGATGCGGCGACTACATAATGAAAAGGAATGAATTTGTTTTAGGAGAGTTACCACAATCTCCTAGGTCGCATGGACAACCTCAGCCAACTGAAACACCTGTCTACACTTTTAGGGAAAACCCTTATGGATTTCACCATTAGGGGGATCTCATTCAAGAAAATGTGGATGAGGAAGACATCTCAAACACATTATACCAAGATGAAAGGCCCACCCCCACCCTACCCATGGATGAAACTAGTAGAGGATTGCAAATGATGTTTGGTATGGGCTATAATAGGAACAAAATCCTTGGAAAAAATAGTGATGGACGACTGGAGCCTATCATTGTAGAAAGAAGAATGCGGAACCTTGGCCTTGGGTATACTCCTCCGAGTATAACTGTAGGTGGCAGAGGTACTCCTAGTAGGGTAGTCAGGTCCTCTCCTCAGGTAACAACAACTACTCCTAGACCACATGTATGCCTAAGTATCCCACTTGATAACTTCACCTTTGACATCACCGATGTTTGTGCCAGTAGTGATGATGATGATACCATAGCAAGTCTCCCTAGGATCTTTGAAGATTCCACCCTGTTAATGATTAGTGCCTCCATAGCTGAGTCAAACCAACGAACCCACCGAATCACCTTAGTACACCCACAACTCATTGATCATGATCAACAAGGACCGCCAATTCTAGACTCTTTCAAAAATGATGAGGCACTCTCATAATTCTTGGGACTAAGGGACATGGTTTCGTGTGGGGATCACAAGGCAAGCTTCAACATCACATTGGACACCTAAGCATATTATGGGGAGATGATTGAATCCTTCAGTCGCAAAAGGAAAATATCAAGAATAAGCTCGGGGTTATTTATCGAAAACCACACTGTAGCACTTTCTAATCATAAAATAATAAAAATAAAGGATGCATCCAATGGTGAAAACCTCTCTGAGGCACCAGAGGATGAAGGATTCAATCTCCCCCCTACCTACTCTACGTCAAGAAAATTCAGCAGTCCTGACAGAGCAGTGAAACCCTGTCAACTTGGGAACAAAAACAAAATCGCAAATCACTTTCTATGCCGAGTCTCTCCTGACAGAGGAACAAGAACTATTAGCAACATTCCTGAAAGAAAGGAAGGTAAAATTCACATGGACCTATGCTGACATGCAAGGTCTAGATCTTGAGGTGGTGGTTCATCATTTAGCAATTTACCCTAGAGCGAAGCCAGTTAGACAGAAGTTAAGGAAAATGCACCCACAAATAGCCTTGCTAGTCAAGATTGAGTTACATAAGCTCTTGGATGTTGGCTTTATATGCCCGATTGACTATCTTGAGTGGGTATCCAACCTTGTATCAGTCTCAAAATTGAATGGGGGCATCCACATCTGCATGAACTTTAAAGATCTAAACAAAGCATGTCCTAAGGATGATTTTCCACTACCCAACATTGACATGATAGTGGACATGACAACCGAACATGAAATGCTATCCCTAATGGATGGTTTCCCGAGATACAATAAGATAATGATAGCAAAGGAAGACCAGAAAAAGACAACATTTACATGCCCTTGGGGCACCTACTACTAGAATGTGATGCCATTTGGGTTAAAGAACACAGGAGCTACATACCAAAGAACCATGACATTGATCTTCCATGACATGATCCACAAAACTGTCGAAGACTATGTGGATGAAATATTGGCTAAATCAAAGAAGCAACAGGATCACATAGCAACTCTAAGTGAAATTTTTGATAGGTTGGAAAAATACAAGGTCAAGCTCAACCAAAAGAAATGTCTTTGGGGTGCAATCAGGAAAGCTACTGGGATACATAGTTTCAATGAGAGGGATAGAGGTGGATCCCACAAAAGTAAAAGAAATCCTTGATATGGTAGCACCAAGAACACTAAAGCAACTCAGAGGATTACAAGGTAGACTCCAGTCCATTCGAAGAATCATAACACAACTAGCAGATAAGCAGATTGCCTATTCACAACTACTCCATAAAGGAGTAACATTTAGGTGGGACAAAAAGTGTGAACACGCATTCAAAAAGATCAAGGAATATCTACTTACACCACCTATGCTAATGCCACTGATCGTAGGGAAACCATTGATTCTATATATCTCAGTAATCATAGACACCCTTGGTGCCCTTTTAGCCCAGCATGATGAAAAGGGAACTGGGTAGGCTATTTACTATATCAGCAGAACAATGGTGGGGCATGAACTCAATTACACATCAATAGAAAAAGCTTGCCTAGCAGTGGTGTTTGCAGCCTTGAAATTCAAACACTACATGCTAGCTCATCAAATTAAGCTAATTACCAAGATAAACCCCCTCAAATATCTATTGTCAAAAATAATGCTTACATGCAGAATGGCTAAATGGGTGATGATACTATTTGAGCATGATATTGAGTATGTAGAGTGAAAGGAAATCAAGGGACAAGTCATTGCGGATCAGCTAGCAGAAGCTCTCCTCTACATAGACAACCCACTTGTATCAGAGTTTCCAGATGAGTCCCTTTTCAATCTCAGCATAGCCGACCACTGGAAACTATACTTTGATGGCTCCCACATGCAACATGGGTTAGGAGCCGACGTGTTCTTCATCACCCCACAAGGGGACTGTATATCAAGATCTTAAAAGTTGGCATTCCCATATACGAACAACATTGCATAATATGAGGCTTTAACCATAGGTCTCAAGATTGCAGCACAGTGGTGAATCATGACATTAAAGGTCTATGGAGACTCGCAGCTTATCATTAACCAAGTCAATGGTGAATACCAAACTAAAGATGATAAGCTCGCACCATACAAAAAGGTGGTAGAAAGCCTCAAGGAATCATTTATCGACATCACCTTTAAGCAGATACCAAGGGCAAACAATAGATCAGCGAATGCAATGACAACAATCGGATCCTTGCTAGATATCCCTCACAACATCGCGAAACATGAATTCCTGGTAGAGCAACTTCTCGTACCCACTTTCAAGGTACCAGAGTCAAAATATGCGTGTGAACTCATTGGTCCCGGTCATCTTTGGTACCATGACATCTACACCTATCTGAGATTAGGAGTCCTCCCAACTGACATTACCCCGAACCTCAAGCAAACCTTTGTGAAAAGGTCCTTAGGATTTGTCATCCTAGGAGAAACCCTCTTCCGTAGAAGTATTGATGGAACCCTACTACATTTCTTAACACCTAAGGAGGCCTTGACTGCTTTAATAGAGGTACACAATGGCACTTGCGGTTCCCATTTGAGTGGTATGACCTTGGCTAAGAAGTTGCTGAGAATCGGGTACTACTAGTCGACAATGGAGAGAGAGGCACATGACTTTGTCAGAAGGTGTCTATAGTGCCAACAACATGGAGACCTCATTCATGCACCATCTCAAGTGTTGCATCCTATCATAACACCATGACCCTTTTCACAATGGGGGCTCGATCTCATTGGTAAAATCTCACCCACCTCATCTAACGGCCACAAGTTCATTATCACCACCACCGAATATTTCACAAAGTGGGTTGAAGCAATTCCCATGACCTACATTACTGGAAAGCAGATATCCAAGTTCATCTTGAACTACCTCATTTTCCCATATGGTGTTCCCCAATCCATCATCTCGGATAACGAGAGACCCTTCAAGAATCAGGATGTCCATGACTTGTGTGAAAAATTCAAAATCCAACACCGCTTTTCCACCCCATATTACCCACAAAGCAATGGCCAAGCAAAAGCTACCAACAAGACTATCCTGAAAATCCTCAAGAAAACAGTCAATGACTCTGGTTATGACTGGCATATGTAGTTAAACCCCATCTTATGGGCCTACCACACTAGCATCCGCACACCAACAGGTGCCACCCCATTTTCCCCAGTCTATAGATCAGAGGCCATACTCCCAATTGAGATTGACATCCCATCACTGAAGATCTCACTATAAAACTTCATCATAAATGAGGAATACAAGGTTACAAGACTAAATGAACTGGAATTACTAGATGAACGGCGAATGGATGCCCTAAATCATCTACAAGTCTACCAAAATCACCTAAAACGGAGCTACAACGAGAAGATTAGGCAACACACCTTCCAAGTTGGTGACCTTGTGCTAAAAGAGAACCAAAAGAATGTACCAAACCCAGATAGCAAGGGGAAATTTGAGCCCAACTAGCTAGGACCTTTCATCATCACTGCAAGCTACAAATCTGGGGCATATCAGTTGTCGACACCAGAAGGTGAACCTCTGCAGGAGTCCATGAACAGTTCGCACGTCAAAAAGTTTTATGCCTAAATCTTGGAAGGTATAGAACCAAAAAATACAAAAACAAGTAGAAAAAGTCCTGAAAAAATGGTTACCTTGATGAAAACCTGGAAAACAGGCGTCTTGGTGACAACAAAAAAATTAAAAAATACAAAACATCCAAAAAAACCAAAAAAAGGATTGAAAACAATAAAGAAAAAAATCATCTTCTAGTGAAAACCACTTCGGTGGCGCTTTGGACAAGTACCTTGGTGAAAACCTGGAAAATAGGCGCCAAGCGTAAATAAAGCACTCTCTATCCATTAGGATCTACATGACTCACTCATCCATTCCATGAAATTTCATTAATCATCCATACACCCATCCGCTCGCATCCATACCATAGCCTGAGTTGGTGTCCATATCATATTCCACCATAGTACTACTTGGCATATTCCTGAGGTCAGTTTGTCTTGCCTTTATCAAAGTAGTCTATCACACCATACTGGGGGCATGTTTCGGTATCGACATCGGATCAAATTCGTGTATATTCTTAAAATCTTCTCGAAATGTCAAAAATCCAAAAATATTCAAAAATTCAATGAAAATCCAAAAACATTCAAAAATTCATCGAAAATCCAAAAACATTCAAAAATTCATCGAAAATCAAAAAAATCCAAATCATTCAAAAATCCAAAACATGTCGAAATATCAGAAAATCTTCAAAAAATTCATCTTTAAGTCTTATCAGTTTTTCACCTTGTTGAACTACGTCATCTCTGAGCTTGAACGTAGGCAAGGTTGATCTTTGATCATCCCCCGAGACAGTAGGGTCAGTCCTTTAGGTGTCCGTCGAATTGACAATCTGTTTGCCCATCTAGTCTACAAATTAAGTCAATCCTTTGAGCAATAAAATGGCAATCCGTTTGTCCATCTTTCCTTGAAGTCAGCCTGTCGTCAGTCAAACTACGTGGTCTCTGCGTGTATAACGTAAGCAAGGCTAATCTACGGATTGGCTCCCGAGACCCCTAGGATAGGTCTTTAAGTTAGTCTCTTCGTCATAAACCTCGAAAATACCAAAAAAATTGAAAAATGTGAAAATACCAAAAACATTTGCAAAACATCTCAAAAATACCAAAAACAACCTCAAAATATCTGAAAACCCAAAATGGCGCATCCATTTTATCTTGCTTTCACCCGTGGTTATCATCACTCATAATAAATTAATCATCGCTTTCACCCTTCGGTGAGTCAATCAGAAGCAAGTCTAGCAGGTTCCAAAGTGAACACTGAATCATCAGAGTCTTAAGCCTAAGTGAATAAGCAAACAAGTTGCTCAACTCAGAATATCAATAGCTTATCACCCAAATCAGTCCCATCAAACCCTGATCATAACATGTCCTAGGATGAAGCTTTCATGCGATGGACATAAGCATCAGGTACCCCTCAATAGTTAGTCTTGGCTAGCGGTATGAAGAACATTAGCTTGTTTGTTTACTTTATTTGGTCTTTTTGACTTATCTTATTTTGTGCTCATTCCAAGGACCTCTCGATGATGCCTAAACAAAATAGGTTTAGAGAGAAAGGAATGGGACAAGGATCATTATATTTTTATCTACTATGCTTGTTGAACACTCTTGTAAAATAACTTGGTCATACGTGCTTTGTTTGGTTTGTAGGGAGGATGTTTTAGGTATCTTGTTGACCACATAGGAAAGCTCGATTTCTTGTGTTTTGGCCTGAGATATTTAGAATGTCTGAACTATATCCCGAACAAAGTACATATGCCAAGTGTGAACAAGAATACTCCTAATCTATTTGTCGAGTCAAGGTCCATCACACTAGGTACAAATGCTATCTTGGTCCTTTATACCTTGATGCATCGTACCTATGTGTGTTATTAAACATTACACAATTGACCCTTTGAAAATCCCAATTCCTAGCAATGCAAATCACCATCACCATTCTAACTAACTAATTATAAATTCTTCTATCTTCCTTCCACATTAATAAGGTATCATGACAGTAATCAAAACATCGCCAATGCATACACTCTGCATCCGCATAATCATTAACACATTGCATCATGCCATTATCTTAAGTTATGAGGAATAATATAAATTTGTTATTCTAAGCATCTTAAGAAAGTATTACATCATATATAATCATTTGCATCCATTACCATCATTACATCCATAGGATCACCATTAAAAAGCATGGAAAATATACAAAAATAAATGCATCCATTGGAAACATACATTACATAAGCATAAGAATAGGAACATCTCATAGCATCATAATAAAATTGCATGTCATACATGTGCACCATACATATCATAAAGGGTGAATCATCTCATATATCATCAAAAAATATACTGTTATGATACAAGTCAGATCAAGTGTACATCGAATATATGGTACAATAAGGCCAAAATAGTGCAACCCATAAATCAAAAGTGCAAAACTGTTTGTGATAAAAAAAGGGCTAGCCCTGCTGACTACTACCCTCCCCCACGTGTCGGTCACCATGATCCTCAACCGGTCGCCTCTCTGTCTACTGGGAGAAATATGTGTTGTCGATAGTACTGGACCTCTCTAATAGCCTCTCTATATTCTTGAATGTCAACTGACCGTCCCTGGGATGTGGAAGCTACGCTCTCTAACTGCCTCCGTCGACCAATCTCCTAATCCCTCTTGGATCGGGTCTGATCTCTCTCGGCTGTAACTATAGCAACCTGCTGCCGGGCCTCATCTCGCTCAGCTGTCAGAACTTGTACCTGGCTCTGTAACTACTGAATCAATACATCACGGGGATCTAGCTGTCCCGCTGGATGTGCTATTGGCTGGTGCTGTGGTGCCACTTGAGGCTGCCCATCTGCTCCTGCTACTTGTTATGCTTCGTCTCTCGGAGGTGACTACTGAGGAGGTGGTACACCTCCTCGACCTTTGCCTGTTGATCTACCTCTAGGCCTCTGATGTGGAAGTACTGTCTAGGAATTGTCAATCTCAGTGGAGGTCTAAACCATGCCTTGTACGCTGGAGTCACCCCTGCATTTGCTAGCCCCTGATCATATGGCCACGACCGAGCCACTAACTGTCTAAATGAGGACATTGCCTCCTCTACTGGAATCAGCTGCCCCCATGTTGTCTCCTTTTGTCATACGGGCAAAGAGAGCCATATACTGATCATCAGGGATGTCCTGCACCTCGCCAAACTGTCTGGCTACCCTTTGAGAAAGGTACCTCTCTATCATAGTATGCTTTCGACCCTGCACGAGTCTTTCCTGGTGAGCAAAGAAGAGCTGCTGAGCATCATCATAGCATGGTCCTATAACCATCCATGGCCTCCATATAAACACTGTCATCTCATCCAGAACCCGCCGCCAGTAGGCTATTCCGTATGTACCCATGTGGGTAAGGTGAATATCTGCCCCGTCGTACCGCCACACAACGAGGTCATCAATATCTAGAATAGCCAGTGTCACAATGGGGCGAAGCACTGGGATCCGCTCCCATGCCCAAATGTGTAGAAGAGTCAACCTGGCACCAAGAGCCTGACCGTCCAAATAGGAAAAAATATGCAAATCTCGGTACAAAGAGGCCAACAGTACTGGTCCCCATGCAAAGTACACTCGGCGAGCACACATCTGCTGCCATGCCAATCCCCAGGGTGGACTGAAGTATCGGCCACACCGATCAAGAGCTACAAGACCAGAAATAATGGCGGCCATAATCAGACTGTAAGTAGGGGCTATCCTTCGATACCACTCCAAATCTATCTGACCATCACAAAGGATAAGCTCGTCAATGCCCATAACACCAAAGTAGGCATCCCTACCCGCCTCCAAATCATAGATCACTTAGGCTCCATGAATAGGTAGTCGTAGGATGCGCCAAACATCCCCACTTGTTAAAGTCTTAACACTAATCCTTGAGAGTGTCCACTCTTGAAATTAGCTTTAGAGAAATCTCGACACAAATTGTTATATATTTATGGTTATGCTTACATGATCTTTATTTTTGCTTGCAATGAAATTTCAATAGATGTGCATTGGGAGAAAGTTTATTTAAGTATTTGTGTTGGAGAATCATTCCTTGTTCGTTTCTAACTCTCATGCTCTACATTTACTTGAATAGTTAGAAATGTCATTAGCATAGGTTTAGTCGTAGTTGAAATTCTAAAAGAGAAAACCTCAGCTACGACGGTTGAGTTTTATAACCTTGTGCTCTTAGCTGAACAAAAAGATAGGAAAATTAGTTTTACTTTACTTTCTTAAGCAACATCAACAAAGAGGGAGCTTCCCCTCCTAATTCGAAGAGCAGTTTATCTGTGCATGGCTATCCATTTCTAATTCACATACCAAAGGTGCGAATTGAAACACCAACACCATTGACTCATGAGTCATGAGTCATTAGTATTACTATCTAGTATTTTAATATTTTACATTGAAAATAAAAATATAGACATTGGAATGAGAACTAGAAGAGCTATGGATATTTCCTCTTCTGGGTATGATGCATGCCTTGGCCAAGTGGTGGCACAGCGAGACGTCATCCTTTCATCTTCCTACTGGTGAGGCCACCATTACTCTTGAGGATACTTATTTTATGATTTGTAACTATTATATATGTGTAGATACTTATTATATTGTAACCTAATATTTTCTCCTAAAAATTGAAACATTGTTAAGAGATAGTGACAATAAAAATTGAGTGAATATGGATCTTAATCTTAAGACTTGACATATATAAGGCTTGTAAATATTTTTTAAGGAAAATTTATGATAAAGCAAAAATATTGAATTGGTTTGTGTCATATGTTCTTTATTAAATTATTATGTAATGCATTCCAGAAAAAAGAGTAAAATTATGTTCTTTGAATGTAGCACTGGATTCTTAGAAATGTTTATATCACTTGAATTATCATTGAATATGGCAATAGGTTCATCATACACAACTTCGATATCTTTAAACATCTGCTTCATCCATAATACTTGAGTATAATTGTTAGCATCAAAGCATCATCATACCATGGCCCTATACCCATCCATGGCCTCCATATAAACATTGTCATCTCGTCCAGAACCCGCCGCCAGTAGGCTATACCGTCTATACCCATGTGGGTAAAGTGAGTATCTACCATGTCGTATCGCCACACAACGGGGTCATCAATATCTAGAACAACTGGTGTTACAATGGGGTGAAGCACTGGGATCCACTCCCATGCCCAAATGTGTAGAAGAGTCAACCCGACCTTAAGAGCCCAATCGCCCAAATAAGAAAACTCATGCAAATCTCAGTACAGAGAGGCCAACAGTACTGGTCCCTAAGCAAAGTACACTCGGTGAGTCCACATCTTCTACCATGCCAATCCCCAACCTAGATTGAAGTATCGGCCACGCCGATCAAGAGTTACAAGACCAAAAATAATGACGGCCATAATCAGGCTGTAAGCAGGGGCTATCCCCCGATACCACTCCAAATCTATCTAGCCATCACAAAGGATAAGCTCATCAATACCCATAACACCAAAGCAGACATCCCTACCCACCTCCAAATCATAGATCACTCAGACTCCATGAATGGGTAGTCACAGGATGCACCAAACATCCTTAAGAGTAATGGTGGCCTCGTCAGTAGGAAGATGAAAGGACGATGTCTCGCTGTGCCACCGCTCGACCAAGGCATGCATCATACCCAGATGTGCTCGAATATGACAGACATATGCAACATGCCATAGACCAAACATCCCAAGCTACTCCTTGAGGAATACATGCATATCTTGTAATCTCTCAAGTACTGGCCACCGATGCTCCCTCCAATGAATGACCTCATGACTCTCCTACGCAATGAAAGAAGCCATGTCAAATTCCCTAAAGAAAGTCTGCTGTCTGTATCACATTTCGCTTTTGAAACAAAAAAAGCGGCATAGTTTGTAATGTTCCAAATTGCGCCGCGCAACGGACTTTGATACCCAAATTTGACAAATTGGCCCATGTGGTGCTATTTGTGCAAGCAGTCGAGTTTGGTGACCGAAAACTCTTAAACCCTAACTGCACCGTGCGATGCTCTATGCACAAGCGTTCCTATATAGGACCGCATGGCCCTGTTTGTGTATTTTTTGCTATGCTATATCACGTTGTGCCGCCTAGACCATACCTAAGCCCTAATTAATGCATGAATAATGAGAAAAAAAGAAGTTGGATAGGGGTACATACCACAGGTCCTATAGTGACCGATCACTGTTGTACTCGTACCCGCTTCGACATGTACAAAGGAAGCTGTCATTGTGCCATCGTGACCAAGTCTCAGAGCTCTAGGTGTCAAAATTTTCAAGGTTTAAGATTGCAAATGTATTGAAAGTGACCCCTTGAGGTCTATTTAAGCCTAAAAATTAGGGTTCTTTGACCTAATTTGACCTTCCAACTAGGGTTTTGGTCCCCCGATCCCGTTTTCATCCAATCAAGGACTGTGTTACATCTTTTTTTGGGTGTTTTAACCTATTTTTAGGCATTTTGGGGTAGTTTTGGCCTATTGGACACCCTGTCATCTTTTTTCGTGAGATCATCCAAAAAATATAAATTTTTGTCTGATCTCTCGAGGGGGCAATATCCAACATTATCCTTCTGCTGGGGCAGCAGTGGGGCATCTAAAAAATTCAAGAAATTTTTTGAACCTTTGATCACAACAGTTTATTCTTTGAAACATTGCAACAAGTACATTGCTTCAAAGAACGGCAAAATGTAGACATGGAAAATGTACAGTTTCATTTTGGCACGCTTGATCCCGATTACTAACATCATTTTATTCATAATCACACTCTCAGCATTTCATCGTAATTCTATCTCTTAATCTAATGAATCATTATTCGTTCGACTAGGTCTATCACCTCCTTTGATTAAATTAATCAATTTAATTTAATTATCCTTGCATTTCTATTTAATTAAATAAATTATTTTATTTGATTAAATTCTCTAAAGTCCTCTTATTAAATTGAATAAATTAAACCTTATTTGATTTAATCTAACATATCCCTCCCTAGTTAAATAAATCAAATCATTTATTTAATAAATCATTTCCTCTCAATTCTTGACTTAAATCAATTCATAAATTCAAGTCTGAATTGTCATATCATCTAATTCTTCATTAAATTAATCAAAACCATGATTAGCTTAATCCCTCTCATTAAAATCTTCTAGAGAATGCAAATTGCACAATAAATCAAATACTTTGATTTATTTAATTCTCTATTTTCCCTCACATGGCATTAAAAGGGAATACTCCCTCATTTGAATTCAAAAAGGCCAAGTGGGCTTGGTCCTTCCAACAAGGAATTTAAGGCCTCTTACATGTCCTTGGCCTTGAGCCAAGTGACATTAAATCCACTCCCCTTCCCTCTTCAACAAGTCATTTCACATTTTCAAATTCAAACTAAGTGCATTTATTGGCAGTTTGGCCAAAATATGCACAACCACTAACCATTCACATCATGACATGTGGCTTTCAACCATTGGATTGAAAGTTAGTTCCACATTGCTCAAACCTCACTTTCTCTTCCAAATTGAAAGTTATAAATTAGAGGCTTCTCTCCCCATTTCTCATCCACAATCTTCATGCAAAGTTACTCTCTCCACATTGAGAGCTAATTTTTCCCATTTCACTCAATCCATCACCATTTTCACAATTTTTAACAAGGTTAACCATTTTCTCAAATCACTCAACATTGAAACTTAGGAATTGGGAAAGGGCCAATTGCAACACTTCATTGGCACCAATTCCCCCATGGGATCATAATGCTATTTGCTTAATTAGGATTTACATGTTGTAATTACATTGTGTTCTTCATTTCTTAAATTAAGTTTTAGATAGATGGATTTCATGGAGAATCCCTCATACTTGTTTGCATGCATTTGATCTAACAACCTAACGTGTTTTGTTGCTCTTGTGCATTTGCAGGTTTAGGGGTTCATAGATTCCATCCCAAATAGAATTCACCTATTAGTGAATGGGACTCAATGGACTCAGGAAGTAGAAGTGGAAGAGGTAAAATGGTCTGCCTCAATTGCAGGGCTAGGAACCATAGTGGAGCAAAATTCACCAATGATAAGAAGAGTGGTAAAGGTGTAACTGCATAGGGGAATCTGACCCATAATATGAAAAAAACAATACCAAAACCTCTAGGTGACGAAATAGTTCCAATGATGGCTATCACGAAAAATAGCTGGATAATGACCCAAGGGTGAAACCTTTGGAGGAAGAAAATGATGAAGGATATGTAGAATTGCATCAACCTAAAAATTTTGCTCCAGGGAAGGCCACTGATTAGGAGGAAGAGGAAAGAGATGAGATTGACTCCCTGTTAAGCAATGACCTAGATTCAAGCACAAAATTAGAAGATGCATTGGACATCCTAGAGGACAGGTGTATCTCTCAATCGATGAAAAACCATCTAGGCATGGGAAAAATCGACACAGTAAGGAAACAAAGGGGAAGGAAATCCTACAAACAATTAAGGGAAGAAGAGGCAATTGATTTTTTTTTCCTAGCATTGCTAAATTTCTAAGTGCCAAAGGAGGAAGATCCTCCCTTGGGAAGAAATCAAAATCACAACATGGAATATCAGGGGCCTAAAGGCCCCTGACAAGCAATGCCTAGTTAGGCGTGATATACAGAAAATCTCAAATAATATCATCCTCATATTTAGCTGGGATTGGAAAGGCCATTTTTTAGGAATCCAAAGATAATGCAGGAGGTTTGGGTATTATGTGGAGAGAAGAATCAATCTCTACAAAAATCATGTGTTCAGAAGCTAATTGGATAGCAATAAAAGTGTACAATCTGGCTTTGAATTTCTAGTGTGTAATCATCAATATATATGGTCCAACGAAAAAAGAGGAGAAGGCATCCCTGTGGAGGAAGATTTTGGAATTCTCGCGCCCCCTCTTTAAGGAAAAAGTAATCATTGGTGGGGATTTCAATGCCATTGTGGACCCATCAGAGAAAAGCAGAGGGGTTCGAACCACATCCTAGGAATCCATTGACTTCAGGAATTTTGTGGCGGAGGCAGGTGTTGTTGATTTTCCTACAGAAAAAGGAACCTTCACATGGACCAACAGACACAAGGATTTCACAACAATTGCTGAACATCTAGATAGATTTCTAATTACTAGGAGTTGGAGTGATTCTACAAATATAAGCTAAAATTTTACCAAACTCAACTTCAGGTCACTTCCTTATAGAGATATCCATCTATGATCAGTCGAAATCAGTAAGGACTTGCTTCAAATTCCAGAATATGTGGTGGTGAGATGAGGGAGTAGTCAAATTGCTAGAAAATTGGTGGAAGGAGGCAAGGGTGGGTGGCTCGATTAGCTTCAAGATCGTCAAGAAACTCTAACATATAAAATAGAGGTTGAAGTCATGGAATAAAGAAAAGTTCCAAAACATCTTTGCCGAAAAAGCCAAGGTGGAAATCGAATTAGAAACTCTAAATGAGAAAATAATAAAGGATGGGATGAGGAATGAAGAGTTCTTCAAAGAGAAAGAATTGAATGGAAAGCTAGCCGAACTCCTGAAAAGAGAAGAAATATACTAGAGAGATAAGTCACAAGAAGTATGGCTATGTGAGGGAGATTCCAACTCCAAATTTTTCCATGCGTCAGTACTGGCTAGAAGAGCGGCTAATAAAATTGAAGAAATTCAGATGGTGGAAGGCCAGATAGCACGCGTCTTATCAAAAGTCAGCTCAGCGGCAGTGGAATACTTTAAGAAGTTACTTGGAAGTTAAAGTGTGTTGTCGGAAAGTGGAAGTTTACTGGAAAAAATTAGCAAGAAAGTAATGGAAGATGATAATAGAATGCTATGCAAGGAAGTAACAAAAGAGGAGGTTAGAGTTGCATTGTTCTAGCTTCACCTGGACGAGGCGCCTGGACCTGACGGATTCACATCCAGATTCTTTTAGACATGTTGGAGCTTTGTGGGGGATGACCTCTGGAAATTATTAGAATAATTCTATAAGAATAAGAGGTTCGTGAAATATTTGAATAATATGGTGATAGCTCTGATCCCGAAAAAATAGGAATTCCAATCTTTTAATGATTACAGGCCGATATCACTATGTAACACAATATATAAAGTAATTGCGAAGGTATTAGCAGATAGACTAAAACAAGTTGTGGGAAAAGTTGTGTCAGCTGAACAATGTGGATTTGTGCCAGGTAGAGAGATTACTGATTGGACATTGCTCCTTTCAGAGGTTGTAGATTCACTCACAACAAGCAGGGAAGCAGGGATGATTATAAAACTAGATGTATGCAAGGCATATGATAAAGTATCCTAGGAATTTCTAAAGAAGGTAATGGAAAAGCTGGGTTTTGACTCTCATTGGTGTGATTTAATAAACTACTGTATTTCCTCGACTAGATTTTTGATGTCAGTAAATAGCACCTTGCAAGGTTTTTTTCAAGCCACTAATGGTCTTAGACAAGGAGACCCCATTTCACCCTTTCTTTTTGTGGTAATGACTGAATCCTTAAGTTGTGCCATTAAAAAAAGTAGCATGCACTTGGACTGGAAAGGTGTGCAGGTGGCTCAAAATGTGGAATCAATTATACATTCACAATTTGTGGATGATACAACCTTCCTAGGAGAAGCAAGTATAAAGGAGGCCAAAAGTATAAAAGGCATTTTGGATGAATATGAAGCATAATCAAGTCAAAGGATAAATCAAGAGTTTTTTTTCAACACAAGGCAACCTCTAAGACAAGCAATTACCTCCATAGTGGGATATCAAATGAGAAGCTTGCCAACAAAATTCCTACGAGTTAAAATTTTTGAAGGCTTGTTGAAAGCAAAGCACTGGGAAGAGATAACTGGCAAATGTAGAAACAAGGCAATGTGCTGGAAGAATAATTGGCTTTCATTAGCAGGGTGAATCATAATGGCAAAGACAGTCATACCTGCTATCCCGATTTATACTATGTCCACATATGAAGCACCGAGGAAGACTGAAGAAAAATTGGAAAAGGTGCTAAAGAATTTTTTATGGGAAGGCTCCAAAACAGAAAGGAAAATACCGTTGATTGGCTGGGACATGACATGTAAACTAAAGGAGGAAGGTGGGGCAGGACTAAGGAAAATTAGGCTTCAAAAATTAGCATTAGGTGCCAAAATAGTATGGAAGCTATATAAACAACCTGACAAGCTGTGGTGTCGCATTATGCAAAGTAAATACTTGGACAACAATGAACCAAGGAGAATCCTGACTGTAGCCAATCTAGGAAGAGGCTCAATAGTGTGGAAATACATCACAAAATGCAAGCTACTAATAACTAGTCATTTGACTTGGTGAATTGGGGATGGAAAAAGGCGTTGTTTTGGAAAGATTCGTGGAATGGGCACAAGAGTTTGTCAGAAATGTTTGAGTTAGAACAATTTGTGGAAAGGCTCCAGGCCGAATTTTGGGATTTGGTGGAAGACTATGTGCAATATCATGTGGATGTGATAGGGGGATAGTTCAAGTGGAAGGAAATATTATCCCCCTTTTTCCCATAGGACCTGGGAAAGGTCGTGGATCAAGAGCTAAAAAGCATGTCGATATATTTAAACAACAAAGAGGATGCAATAATCTAGTGTGGGGCTGTGTCAGGGGATACACGACCAAAATGGGGTATCGCATCCAAGTTTCCCAAAGTAAGGACAAGCAATGGATGTCAATAATTTTCTGGAAATGTGAGATACTACCAAAAACCGGGGCATTCCTTTGGGTGGCACTTCATAATCGGTGTCGGACAGGGGAAAGATTAAAGAGGCTTGGAATTGCGGGACCATCTAGGTGCATATTATGCAAAAAGGAGGAGGAAACCATGGACCACTTGCTCCTCGTGTGTCCAATGGTGGCAACATGTTGGGATTGGCTATATGGGGCATTTGGCATTCAAGGACCAAGACAGGAAAAACTCAGTGAAGTCATGAATAGTTGGTCGATCTTAAACCGAAACGATATAGAAATTGATGCCCTCCTTAGTTGTATGACACATTTGGAAGGAAAGGAACAGGCGTATATTTAATAATCTATCCCTCGAAAGAAGTGTTCTAATTGCAAAAATTCAGGGAGCCATTATGGAGACAAAAAAAAATAGGAATATTATACGATCTAAAACAAAATTCACTCGATGGGACGGGGAAATACAAAAAGCTTGGCCGAAACTTAGGATCCCTAGAAAATCGGTGATGGGTGGAAAGAAGGTAAATAAAAAGGAAGTTCGGTGGAAAAAACCAGTACGTTTAAAGTGGAAATTAAACTTTGATGGAGCTACCAAAGGCAATCCCGAGAGGGTAGGCGCAAGATGCATTGTTAGAGATGGAGAGGGACAAAGTGTGTGGACAAAATCTAAATGCCTAGGTAATAGCACAAATAACATGGCAGAGATGTGTTGGTGTTTTTATGCACTTCTCAAGATAGGTAATACGTAGGTGCATCACCTCTTTGAAAGACAATCTTCCACAATCAAATTACAAAACACTATCCCAAGGTCTCTCGGATGTCAGGTCTTGACGATGCTTGGGATAAATCAGTTGTTTGATCTGATTTTGCTAGAATCACAAGGTGGTGTTACGTGGTCAAAGCTGTAGGAGAATTGGGTCGATGAATGGAGTTTTGTGGATATGGAATTACTATACTTTGCTGCAGGTTCAGATAGCAGTCTTGGACTCCATTGTTTTGTCAGATTTGGCTTTACAATGTGGAATGAACCTTAGCAAGAGTTGTTTCTAAAAAAAAGGGAAAAGGGCGAGGAAGAAGGATGGTTCCTGGACCCGCAACTACCATTGAACAGTGATAATGGAGATCCCTATTGTGGACAATTTCCTTAAACAAAATTTTACTTAATCTGAATTCTCACAATATCATGAAATCTATGCTATCTTCTGAGGATTGCAGATATTCATCATTCATTCGCCATGGAAATGTGAATAAAGATAAAGTTTAATTCAAAACAATGAAATTAAAGTCCAGGCTAACTTTACACAGTCATCTACCAGCAGCAAATGACAAAAAGTATGGAAAGGAAAGCATACACACAACAACAATCTTCACAACCAAAGACATCATATCAAATCTACCAAAGCTAACTAAGGAAACTAAAGCAACAAAGTAACTTGAAGCAAAGTTTTAACTAAAGGGAGAAGAATCATGAAACATGTGGAGAAACCAAAAAATACACTAGAAAATGACTGTATTTTCTAGTATAGATTCTGCAGCATGCCTTTACAACAACTCAACTCTCTGAAAATAAGAGGAGGAGAGCCCTATTTATAGTTTTCAAAAATCAAAATGAGTGGCCAAGATTCGATTCTATTGTGTGGCCAAGATTCACTTTACACTAGGGTTTCACCTACCCCCAAATACATTTCATTTATAAGACGCATTCTTGTCTTTTCCCTATTTTGTCATCTAGTGACAACACTGTAGCAATTTCATCCTTTAGCAATTTGCCCTCTGCTATATCTATTCTTTAAGGAATTCTTCATCAATGACTGGATTGCCTTCGTGCTTCTTCAACGCGGCATACTCCATAAAGTTCAAGATTAGTGGCTGGAACTTGTCCAACTCCATGATGTCGGACCACAAGATCTAATAACTCCATTCTTGAGAATTGCTGTGGAGCTTCTTCCAGTCATCATCATATTTAGCAGCATTATCTTTGAAGAGTTTCGACTGTGCAAAGGCTCGGGTAGTGAAGCTCATGAATTCAATCGTGACCTCAACTGACATCCCATCTTCCATGATTTTCAAAAAGTGGGGCTTTATGTTCTTAGGATTGATCTTGACCGTGGGCGGCTCGTACCCCGTCATCAGTTTGAGGTACTGAGAGCACTCCTCCCTGGTCTCCCTAGCCCATTCGATATCCGAAACTATACGCTCCAGGATCTTCTCTAGCCTCCTCTTCTGGTGATCGAAGTCTCACCTCCATGTATCCACTAGCCAGTGGTCATCATCTTTGAAGGCAAGGTCCTTCTCCTAGACCTCGCTTGGCAATCCGAGTATGCCCTCAATCTTTGGATAGGCTGCTCCATATTTCATTGGGAACTCTTCACAGATCTGCCTTGTGCCCTGAAGGGTTTTTTGTACCTCCAAGAACTTATTCGCTGTTTGGACAACCAAGTTGATACCTATGTTCCCCATGTCCAAGACCTGTCGGAACCAATTTTTTGTAGTCCTTTCTAGGTTACTTCTCTTTTCTAATTTATCAATATGTTCTTGGGATAGCAGCTGAGGCGGGGTGGATGATGTCGTGGGCTGCTCATTCGAGAATGACCATTGCTGAATGTAGGCTATTAGATCAACCACTTGCTCCTTTAGTTATTCCTTGGAGATCCTATCCTGTTGGATAAGATGCACCACTATGGCAACTGACTCCTGGAGGTGATCAACCTTTTGCTCCTTGGTGGCCACTCCCAAATTGATGGTGGAGACATTATAAATTATACCTTGTTCTCCAACCATCGATGTTGCTATTTGTACTACCCTAGATCCTGAGGCATCCATGGTCACCCTCGATCTGATCTTTGGTTTTTTCTCCTTCTTGGTGCTTATTTGTGCCCTAGCCAGTATGGCTTCCAGCCTTGCCTTAGGATCCTTTATGATGGGAGTCTTTTGCTTTAGCTGCCTCTATAGCCAATCGGGCACTTGGGACTCCTCCCTAGGTGGTTCACTTCGACTCCTGCTGTCCCCCTTCTCAAGATCAACAACTCTAATGACAAGAGCCTTCTCTTCAATCCCTGCATCTTCTTGCTCCTCATCAAGGTCTTGTTGAAAGGTTTCATGTTTAGTGGGGGACTCGGTGTGCAACTGCTCCTTGGGTGGATCTTCTCTTTCAGCATCCCCCTCTTCTTCGTTTTGATTATATTCATGTTCTTCAGGGTTCTCCCCCTGCTCGTCTTTGTGGAGGGAAGCTTCCTTATCATGCTCTAGGGTTTGGTCATGCCCCTTAGTTTGAGAACTTCCGCCCTCGGTCTCTAGGGGATTGATTTCCTCTTCTCGTGCAAGATGGTCCTCAGCTTCCTTATCTTTAATCTCCTTGAGCTGCTTGCCCCATTCTACATTGAGCTCGAAGTTGTTTGATTCTCTAAACAATTCAATATCCAGGTCTTCGCTGCTATCACTGGAGGATTCATAGGCTACCTCATCTATTTCCCGGCATTCAAACAATGGATGCTCGTGGTAGACAAATTCTTTGTCTTCCAGTGCCTTTGAAGCCTCTAGCTGTCCTCGCTCAAACTGATCTGATATTTGCATTGTTGCCTCCATCTTCGATGGTTCGGTAGAGGGAAGGGGAGCTGGAGCACGGGCCATAGCTTGAGCTATTGTAGCTTGAACCATTGGGTTAGTGAGCATCCCCGAGAGCTCGGATGGCACGTTTTGCATGTATTTCACAAAAGACTCTGGGAGACTAAGGGTAGGCATCATAGCAGCGAAAACGAAGGGTAAGGAAGGAGACATAGAAGAAGAGGATACCGGTGAGATCCTAGTAGATGATGAATCCACTGGAATAATTTGCATGATTGGAGAGGTGGAAGCAAGGTGGACAAAGATATCTACCGTAGGCAGGGAGGAAGCAGAAACTGCAAGCGAAGCATGTGAGGCGAGGGTAGCAATAGTAGCAGTAGTGATTGTAATAGGTGGAGACCTTGGCGAGTTAGATCCTTCTCCTTTGATCCTAAGAGGCCGACCTTTGGGCATCACAGTCATCTCCGTGCCCCCAGTTTTTTTTCTCTTCTTCTTGGAAGGCTCCGGCTCAGAAGCCTTGCGGGCATAGTCTTTTGGTTTGGGCAGTTGTTCACTGGTGTCCTTTCTCTTCTTGGTCTTGACTGATAGTGGTGTGTTGGATGCCTCCCTAGTTGCAGTGGTAGCTGCCTCTCGATCGAATCCACTTGGTTCACTTTCCAGTCCCTTGAATGTCAAGGCGACTCGTTGTTTTAATCAGACCACCTATTGGTCAATCCATGGTCTTGTTCGGATCTCGATGGGCCTAGTGAGTATGTCGATGTCTTCAAGTTCTCACTCATCCCAGTCAATTGCAGGCAGCGATAGATTGGTGATGACATCATACCCTCGATCAATCACCATATCCTCATCCTCTTCGAGCTGGTCAGGAACTAGGCACTGGTTGATTCTACGCATGTAGATGGCAGTCATGCGCATGTAGTGCCATAACCGCACCTCAAAATCATCCTTACAATTGGCCCATAAATCTTTGATGTTGGGGAAGTGGGCATACTCCCGTCCTAGTGCCTTCTTGATGTGCGTGCATGGATCCATTCAGGGTCGGGATATATATTGTCGGAAGTGATACTCGGCCAACTCCTTTTATGAATACCCCGCACACTGGGAGGTATGAATCTTGTACATTCCTTGGCCAAGCCCAATGAGGTAGGGTGTGCCTACCAGATACTTTCTGCTCAAGATGTTATGAATGTGCCTTAGTTTCCAAGTCAACTCCAATAATATAATCCGGTCATTGGGGTACCGAGGCAACTTATTTGGTCTTTCAGTGAATCCCTAGGCGCGGATGTTTGTGAAATTCAGAAATTGAATGTAAAGGAAGGCATATTTCCTGAGGAGGGTTCTGGCACTATGTGAAACTCTTCTCTGAAAGTTGCTTCCTAGGGATCGGATGATGTGGGCGATGAATGCATCATTCAACCGACAATAATCTTTCTTGAAATTTCAGAACTACAGTTGAGGGAACTTATCATATGGCTTGGGCTCTACCCCTGATGCCTCACTAGGTACCACAGTCAACCCCTGATAGTGTCACCAGTCTGCGAGGGAGTACACCAGGTAGGAGGTCATGAAGAAATTGCAGGTCTTCTTTACAGTCATAAATTATTCATGGAAGCTGTCACTGATTATCTCTCCCCAATAAAAGACAACACCATCACCGTAGAGAATCTGCTCCATGAAATAGAACATCCATTCTTGGAAGAAGGCCACAACATGAAGGCCTATTACTCGGCTCAACAAAGTTACGAGGTCATGGTAATCCTCAAAGAAATCACTGCGATAAAGCTCCTGGGGGAGCTTGCTAGCACTACCTCGCTTATCCTTCAACCAATATTGATTGATTAAATTTTTGTACCTCAACAGATCCTACTCCCATAGTTCTTTGCATTCATCCATGGTGGGGGTCTCCATGCTCTTGAAGGCAGGAATGTGGAAAGTTGCTATTATACCCGACGGGGACATGTCTGCAAGGATATTTCTGTCCCGGTCCACTATAGTTCGGGTCTCCTGCTGACATGCTTCCACGCATGCCATTACTAGTTCTAGGGCCACCAAGGTCGGCAGGAAGCCTGCAGCTATGGCAATTCCGCTGCTCCTTATCAATTTTGCATTCTCTGTCTTGGGGTTCACTTTGACCCTTTGTATAAATTCATCAACATCGACCTGGCCGATGTTGGTATCTGTGACATCTCTCCAGAGAGTGGTGATTCTGGATTATATGGGGACCCTTTGAAACTTTTACTTCATTAGGTCCTTATCCTCCTTGCCTCAAGGTTTTTTGGCTACACCTTTCCCCTTCTCCTTGGAGGCACCAATAGTTTTTGCACCAGATTCCATAAATCCTACACAAAAGACATGAATCAGTAACAATAAACATGAAACAAATGTCCCAGACAAGCTCCTACACATCAAAGTTAGCCTTGCAATCATCATTCATATCCAATAATCACATAACACTCGATACTTAATTTTTTAAAAAGCAAGGAAGGCAAACCAAGTTCCCAGGGCCGAAATTCCCTTAGTAGAATGCCATTTGGAAGGGCAAATTGAGGATGGAACTCCCAAAGGAATTTCCCAGAGTTGGATTTGGTCAATTGAAATTTGTCGTGAAGGAAGACCTAATTTTAACAAGTGGGTCAAAATCCATTTTGGATTTGGAGGTCATTTGAGCCTTCAATTGGGAGTTCGGGCATCGGATGTAGGACAACCATTGGAAACAGCGTCGGGGGAATGAAACTTCGGGCGGTGGAATCCGGTTCTCCAATTGCCGTTGCTGGGAAGCGGCTAAGGGTCAGCTGTCTGGAATGGCGAAATGGATGCGGCAATCTGGATGAGGAATTCTGGAGGGCAATCTCCGGAGACAGTTTTAAGGATTCGAGAAACTAGGGGGTGGATAGCGGGTTGGGACCCAGAGGTCGAAAAGTCGCCCAAAATTCACCGTTCAAAACGGTGACAGTGAAACGAAATTCCGAAAGTGGAATTCTGAGGGTCGGGATCTGAAAGAGGCTTGACCTTAGATGTTTTCTTGGATTTCAGTCTCGACGAGGAGTGAATCGGGGTCTGGGACTCGGAAGGACGTCCTGGGATGGCCGTGTAAAATGAAAAAAGTGACAAGGAATTCCATGGATGAAATTCCAGAGGTCGGGGTTCGAAATGCACTTGGATGCTGGATCATTTTGGTAAGTTTGAAACGGAGTGTGCAAAGTCAGGATTCGGGAGTCGGGAAGTCGCCTAGCCATTGCCATTTAGAATGGTGAAGTGAAAACAGATTCTCGAAGATGGATTTCCAGGTAGCGGAATCCGAATAGATTTTAGACGTTGGTTTTTTCTCTGAATTTGGAATCAAACTTTGTGTGCACGGGGTCCAAGGTCCGAAAAGTCGCTCGGGGGAGGCCGTTGAAACGATGAAATCAATACGAAATTCTGTGAATGGAATTCCGAGGATCGGATCCCGGAACAGTTTTGATTCCCTTGACAATTTGACACGAACATCATGCAGTCGGGGCCCAGAGGTCGGAAAGAGGCTCGGGGAAGGCCGTTTGGAATGACGGGAGTGACATGGAGACCCGCGAGGGGTAATCCGGAGGCTAGGGTCTGGGAGGATCTTCGCCGCATGATGTTTTGAAGTTGTTTTGAGTTTTGCGGATGACCACGAGAAGGTTCAGGCCCGGGAGATGCCAACGACTGTTCCGAAGAACAGCCACGATGAGGTTAAGCTCTAGTTTGATTCTTGAGGCCCCTAACAATCGATTTTTGATATTTTAACACATGGGTTTTTAGGGGAAGGTACTAATTAACTAGTTTTAAACCCAATTTTTACATCTTATATTACTTTAACACGCAAAAATTTGCAAAAATGAAGGGCAAGGCGTGTGGACAGTAGACGTACTTGAAGATCTTGGAGAAGCAAACTGATGGCCGCGAGAAGACGGCAGGAAAATAATTCGGACTATGGGGTCAAGAATGCTAGACGCGGGGAGCTCTTCGAATTTCTCTCACTCGGTCGAGTGAAAATGACAACTAGAAAATTCGTTTAAATAGCTAAAATAGCCATTAATGCAACAATTAATTCAGTCATATGACAACCAGTGAGTTGGTGGGTTCAAATTCGCAGATGGCGACGGGAGGACCAGAGTCCGATGGCCGGGAAGCTGTCCAGCCATGACTTTCAGAACGACGAAGTTCAAGCGGAATTCCAGACGGGGAAATCTGAGATCCGGAAAGATGCAGCGTCGCTACCATTTGAAATGGCAGAGCGAGGGTGGAAATCCAAAAGGGGAAACACGAGTGTCCGAGCCCAGAGGGCGCAACGGATGCCAGAAAAGGGCATTTTGACAAGGGAAACCCGAATTGACCCTAAATTTAGCATTTTTAAAGGGGCAATTTTTGTCAAGCTTAGAATATGACTTTGGGGAATGTGTTGACCCTTTAGGGCACAAAAATGGGTACACAAAATGAGGTAAAACAAAAGGACCTGAAAATAAAAAGAGAGAAAAGAGGGTCCTCGTTCCGAACAGGGCATGTGTGCAAAAGGCACAACAAATGGCGACATTGCTGGGAGAACGTTCTCGATGTTGTAGAGATAAATATTCATTCTGAACCCATGATCTTTGGTTTCACAGACCAGAGCTGATTTCCAAAGCTGAACTAAGAACAGTTTCAAGGAATGCGAGATTGAATCAAGCTGCGACTTCATCATGACGGTGTGTATATGGTGGGTTCATTTCCTTTCCTCAGAGATAGCACGAGCAACCACCATTCGGGAGAGATAAGCTACATAGTTCGTCTAACCCCAAAAGTAACCTGGACATTGCTCCACTACTAGTCAGGCATCCATAGCCTCGATAGAGTTGTCGCTGTGACCCCACAAACATAGCTCTACTACTAGCCAGGCATCCATAGCCTCGATAGAGATATTCACAAACCCATATGGTTGTGATTTTCACTTTATTTATGCCGTTTATTTGATATTACTTTCAGCACATTCTCTTTTCTCTTTTATTCAACCACGTGAGTAACGAAGCTCACGATGGGCTTGGGAATTGTAGTGGTCACTGGAGCAAACTTCAGATTTTTCACTTATCCCCTTCTCCTAGTAGTCACCATACCATTCTTTGGAAACATTAAGATGTGTTCTATGTGTTCCATGATAAATGCAGGGGATTCAAGCAAACGACCATCCTAGGTTAGTTCAAAGTTCAAAGTTGAAAAATGATGGTAAGGAGCGTTTAGAGGGTAGCAGTAGGGAATGAGGGCTTATCTAGAGAACAAAATGATAGTGGGCAGTAAGGCAAACCACCTATCGGGCCAAGCACGACCACTATGGCAGAATAGGGAGACTCTTCCAAAACCAAGACCAAAATAGCTGGGACAACGAGCTAAAACAAAGGACACAGCAAGAAACCTATCCTAACCTATGTACAAGTATTTACATAGAAAACTCCCAAAAGAGCTGAAGCCTGGAAGTAATGCTTAAGGTGTTTCCCGTTCACAGGAAACGAGACGTCTTCACTAGTGAGAGTCTTTAGGCAGAAGGCATTATCTCCCAGGATTTCAGCAATCTAAAAGGGGCCAAGCCAAAGCTTGTCAAATTTATTGTGTCCCCCTTTCTTTTCATGGGCCTTGTCCCAGTAAAGGACTAGATCAGAAATGCGGAAGGCCTTAACTTTGGCTTGGTGGTCGAACCATCTCTTGACTACACCCTGATATTTGGAAAAAATTTCTAATGCACGATCTCACACTTATTCGAGGTGCAATAACTCGGTGAGGAAAGCTTCTCTGCGATCTCCTCCTTCATAATAATCATTGACAAACTAGAGGGTAGGGATTTTCAAATGTATGGCAAAGACGGGCTCTAAGCCGTAGACTAGGTGGTACGAGGAATCTCCAAGGGCAGCCTTGTGACGGGTGCAATTCGCTCACAAGGCGAAATGAAGTTAGGTATGCCAATCCTTGGGATTCCTATCTAGCATCTTCTTGATCACTATGATCAAGTTCTTGTTGGTGGACTCAGCAAGGCCATTGTATTGAGGATAATAGTTAGATGAAAATTTGAGGGCAATGCCATAGTTAAAGGCCCAGCTTGTGAATTTTAATGAAGCAAACACAGGGCCGTTATCGCATACTAGGGCATATGGGCAACAAAAATGATCCAAAATAAAACTTTCTAAGAAATTGACTATGACTTCAGTTGTACATTGCCTACAAGTTATTGCTTCTATCCATCTAGTGCAGTAATCAGAAGTGGTTGATGGAGCGCTTACCAGACCAATGAAGTTGAGACCCCATTGCACAAAAGGCCTTACCTCTAGGATAGGTTGTAATGGGAAACAAAATTCCTTTCCCTGGTAGCAACAGTCTGGCACACATGGCAGATACAAACGTGACCGTGAACATCCTTGAAAATGGTGGGCCAATAGTACCCAACTCTCAATATTTAGTGTGCAGTTGATAGATTCGAACCATGACCAGTTCTGAACTTGTCATGGAATTAGTAAGGTACTGGATATGCCAGGTTCATTAGCTGCCCAGGATGCGAAACCATAGGTAGCTGCGACACTAGATTCAACAAGGGCGTCTGATGCTGCAAGGCTTACGTGAGGCCCTCTATTTGTGCCAGATGCACAGTTTTCCCAAGAGAAGGTAGTGGACCAGATATATTCTTCCCTAAGTCAGTGTTGGCAATAATGGCTTCAGCGTATGCATCGACAAACCTAGTGGGTGGTGGTCTCATTCTTTTTACCAAGGCTGAAGTGAGGTTGTCCAACGCTTCTTGGTAAACAGGCAGGACAACAACATCATTGAAAACGTACGAGGCTTGCAACCGAGTATATGCTCTGTGGAAACGGTCATTGAACGAGTTGATTGATTCATTGATTTCCCTTTGAACCAACATGAAGTGTCTATACAAATCAACGAGGCCGACATGGGCCTTGAACTTCTGCATAAATGCACTCTTCAGATGATCCCATGTGTTGATAGTTCCGACTGACAGGTTGACGTACCAATAGAAGGCCTCCTCCCCTAATGAGTAAGGAAAGAGCCTGCAAGCCACATCCTCGTATATGATCTACATAGTCTTTAGGGAAATTTCAAAGATCTTGACATGCTCCTCAACTGTCCTTTGTGGATCCCAGGAGTTGAACTTCATGCATAAATTCTCAGGATTCTTTGGCATATCATGGTAGAGGTTGAAAGAAAGAGGAGATGGGTTATTACCTAGCCACACCATTGGGAAAGGTGGTGGAGGTGGCTACGCCAGATTGGTCTGTGGCTATAATGGGGCGGTAGCAACAAACGAGACAGTAGCAGGGCTGGTGATTATGTTTGGCTGAAAGGCAGTGTTCAACCCAGATGGAGTGGTAACCTGAAAGGCTATATGGATCGGATGAGCAGAAGATGTTGTTGACCTCTATGAAGGTGGAGGAGATTGGTATGAAAGAGCACAGAGCTGCTCCGACTCGGGTAGCAAAGCTCATGAATTCAGTGGTGACCTCAGCTGACATCCCATCTTCCATGATCTTCAAAAAGTGGGGCTTTATGTTCTCAAGATTGATCTTGACTGCGGGCGGCTCGTACCCCATCATCAGTTTGAGGTACCGAGAGCACTCGTCCCTGGTCTCCCTGGCCCATTCAATATCCAGAACTATATGCTCTAGGATCTTCTCTAGCCTCCTCTTCCAGTGATCGAAGTCTCACCTCCATGTATCCACTAGCCAGTGATCATCATCTTTGAAGGCAAGGTCCTTCTCCCAAACCTTGCTTGGCAATGTGAGTATGGCCTTAATCTTTGGATAGGCTACTCCGTATTTCATTGGGAACTCTTCACAGATCTGCATTGTACCCTCAAGGGTTCTTTGTACCTCCAAGAACTTATTCACTGTCGAGATAGCCAAGTTGATACTTGTGTTCCCCATGTCCAAGACCTGCCGGAACCAGTTTTTCGTAGTCCTATCCAGGTTCCTTCTCTTTTCTAATTTATCAATCTATTCTTGGGACAGCAGCTCAGGTGGGGTGGATGACATCGTGGGCTGCTCATCCGAGGATGACCATTGCTGAATGTAGGCTGTTAGATAAGCCACTTGCTCCTTTAGTTCTTCCTTGGAGATCTTATCCTACTAGATAAGATGCACCACTATGGCGATTGACTCCTGGAGGTGATCAACATTTTTCTCCCTGGTGGCCACTCCCAAATCGATGGTGGAGACGTTAGAAATTATACCTTGTTCTCCAACCACCAATGTTGCTATCTGTACTGCCCTAGATCCTGAGGCATCCATGGTCACCTTCTATTTGATCTTTGGTTTTTTCTCCTTCTTGGTGCTTATTCGTGCCCTTGCCAGTATGGCTTCCAACCTTGCCTTAGGATCCTTTGCAGTGGGAGTCTTTTGCTTTCGCTACCTCTGCAGCCAATCAGGTACTCGGGGATCCTCCCTAGGTGGTTCACTTTCACTCCCGTTGTCCCCCTTCTCAAGCTCAATGACTCTGATGAAAAGAGCCTTCTCTTCAGTCCCTGCATCTTCTTTCTCCTCATCAAAAGTCTTGTTGAAGGGTTTCATGTTTAGTGGGGGACTTGGTGTGCAGCTGCTCCTTGGGTGGATCTTCTCTTTCAGCATCCCCCTCTTCTTCATTTTGATTATATTCATGTTCTTTGGGGTTCTCCCTCTGCTCGTCTTCATGGAGGGATGCTTCCTTATTGTGCTCTAGGGTTTGGTCATGCTCCTCAGTTGGAGACCTGCCGCCCTCAGTCTCTGGAGCATCAATTTCCTCTTCTCATGCAAGATGGTCATCGGCTTTAATCTCCTTGAGCTGCTTACCCCATTTTGAATTGAGCTCGGGGTCATTTGATTCTCTAAAAAATTCTACATCTAGCTCTTTGCTGCAATTGCTAGAGGATTCGTAGGCTACCTCGTCTATTTCTTGACGTTTTAACAGTGGATGCTCATGGTAGACAAATTCTTCGTCTTCCGGTGCCTTTGCAGCCTCTAGTTGTCATTGCTCAAGCTCATCTGATATTTGCATTGTTGCCTCCATCTTCGGTGGTTCGGTAGATGGATGGGGAGTTAGAGCATGGGCCATAGCCTGAGCTATTGCAGCTTGAAACATTGGGTTAGTGAGCATCCCCGAGAGCTCGGATGGCATGTTTTGCATGTATTTCACAAAAGACTCTGGGAGACTAAGGGTAGGCATCATAGCAGTGGAAACAAAGGGTAAGGAAGGAGACATAGAAGAAGAGGAGACTGGTGAGGTCCTGACAGATGATGAATCCACTGGAATAATCTGCATGATTGGAGAGGTGGAAGCAAGGTGAACAAAGATGTCTACCGCAGGCGGGGAGGAAGCGGAAACTGCAAGTGAAGTTAGTGAGGTGGGGTAGTAGCAGTAGCAACAGTGACTATAATAGGCAGAGACCTTGGTGAGTTAGAGCCTTCTCCTCTAATCCCAAGAGGCAGACCTTTGGGCATCATAGTCGTCTCTGTGCCCCCAGGTTTTTTTCTCTTCTTCTTGGAAGGCTTGGGCTCAGAAGCCTTGCGAGCATAGACCTTTGGTTTGGGCAACTTTTCACTGGCCTCCTTTCTCTTCTTGGTCTTGACTGAAGGTGGTGTGTTGGATGCCTCTCCAGTTGTAGTGGTAGTTTCCCTTCCATCAGAGCCATTTGGTTCACTTTCCAATCCCTTGAATGTCAAGGCGAATCCTTGCTATTTTAATCGGGCCACCTATTGGTCGATCCATGCTCTTGTTCGGATCTAGACGGGCCTAGTGAGTATGCCAATGTCATTAAGCTCTCTCTTATCCTAGTCAATTGTAGGCAACAGTAGATTGGTGATGACATCATACCCTTGATCGATCACCGTATCCTCATCCTCTTCGAGCTGGTCAGGAACTGGGCATAGGTTGATTCTATGCACATAGATGACAGTTATGTGCATGTAGTTTCACAACTGCACCTCAAGATAATCCTTACAATTGGCCCATAAATATTTGATGTTGTGGAGGTGGGCATACTCCCGTCCTAGTGCCTTCCTGATGTGCTCGCATGGATCCATTCGGGGCCGGGCTGTATATTGTCAGAAGTGATACTTGACCAACTCCCTTTCTGAATACCCCGCACACTGGGAGGTATAAATCTTGTACATTCCTTGGCTGAGCCCAATGGGGTAGGGTGTGCCTACTAGATGCTTGCTACTTAAGATTTTATGCATGTGCCTTAGTTGCCAAGTCAGCTCCAATAATATAATTCGGTCATTGGGGTATCGAGGCAACTTGTTTGGTCTTTCTATGAATTTTTGGGTGCGGATGTATGTGAACTTCATAAATTATATGTAAAGGAAGGCATATTGCCTGAGGAGGGCTCTAGCACTATGTGAAACTCTTCTCTAAAAGTTACCTCCTAGGGATCGAATGATGTGGGCGATGAACGCATCGTTCACCCGACAATAATCTTTTCTTGAAATTTCAGAACTACAGTTGAGGGTACTTATCATATGGCTTGGGCTCTACCCCTGATGCCTCACTGGGTACCGCAGTGAATCCTTGATAATGTTGCCAATCCATGAGAGAGTACACTAGGTAGGAGGTCATGAAGAACTTGGAGGTCTTCCTTATGATCATAAATTATTCGTGGAAGCGGTCACTAATTATCTCTCCCCAATATAAGGCAACGCCATCGCCACAGAGAATTTGCTCCATGAAATAGAACATCCATTCTTGGAAGAAGGCCGTAGTAGGAAGGCCCATTACTCAGCTCAACAAAGTTACGAGGTCATGGTAATCCTCAAAGAAATCACTGTGATAAAGCTCCTTGGGGAGCTTGCCAACACTACCTTGCTTATCCTTCAACCAATATTGATTGATTAACTTTTTGCACCTCAACGGATCCTGCTCCCATAGTTCTTTACATTTGTCCATGGTGGGGGTCTCCATGCTCTTGAAGGCAGGAATGTGGAAAGTTGCTGTTATACCCGACGGGGACATATCTGCAAGGATATTTCCGTCCTAGTCCACTATAGTTCGGGTCTCCTGCTGACATGCTTCCACGCATGACATTACCATTTCTAGGGCCACCAAGGTCGGCAGGAAGCCTACAACTTTGGCAATTCCGTTGCTCCTTATCAATTTTGCATTCTTTGTCTTGGGGTTCACCTTGACCCTTTGTATAAATTCGTCAACATCGACTTGGCTGATGTTGGTATCTATGACATCTCTCTAGAGAGTGGTGATTCTAGATTATATGGGGACCCTTTGAAACTTTTACTTCATCAGGTCCTTATCCTCCTTGCCTCAAAGTTTTTTGGCTACTCCTTTACCCTTCTCCTTGGAGGCACCAGAAGTTTCTGCACTAGATTCAATAAATCCTGCACAAAAGGCATGAATTAGTAACAATAAACATGAAACAATGGTCCCAAACAAGCTCCTACACATCAAAGTTAGCCCTACAATCATCATTCATATCCAATAATCACATAACACTCGATACTTCATTGTTTAGAAAGCAAGGAAGGCAAACCGGGTTCCTAGGGCCGAAATTCCCTTGGTAGAATACCGTTTGGAAGGTCAAATTGAGGATGAAACTCCCAAAGGCATTTCCCAGAGTTGGATTTGGTCAATTGAAGGTTATCGTGAAGGAAGACCTAATTTTAACAAGTGGGTCAAAATCCATTTTGGATTTGGAGGTCATTTGAGCCTTCAATTGGGAGTTTGGGCATCAGATGCAGGACAACCGTTGGAAACAACATCATGGGAACGAAACTCTGGGCGACGGAATTCGGGTCTCGGATTGCCATCGTCGGGAAGCGGCTACAGGTCAGCCATCTAGAACAACAAAATGGATGCGACAATCTGGGTGAGGAATTTTGGAGGGCAATCTTCGGAGACAGTTTTAAGGATTCGATAAACTAGGTGGCGGATAGCGGGTCGGGACCCAGAGGTCGGAAAGTCGCCCAAAATTTGCCATTCAAAACGACGTCAGTGGAACAAAATTTTGGAAGCAAAATTTTGAGGGTCGGGATTTGAAAGAGGCTTGACCTCAGATGTTTTTTTGGATTTCAGTCTCGGCAAGGAGCGAACTTGGGTCTGGGACTCAAAAGGACGTCTTGGGATGGCTGTGTAAAATGACAAAAGCAACACTGAATTCCATGGACGAAATTTCAGAGGTCGGAGTTCGGAATGCACTTGGATGCTGGATCATTCTGGTAAGTTTTAAACGGAGGGTGCAATGTCAGGATTCGGGAGTCGGGAAGTCACCTAGCCATTGCCGTTTAGAATGGTGAAGTGAAAAAAGATTCCCAGAGATGGATATCAAGGTAGCAGAATTCGAATAGATTTCAGACATTGGTTTTTTCTCTGAATTTGGAATCAAACTTTGCGCGCACGGGGTCTGAGGTCTAAAAAGTCACTTAGGGGAGGCTGTTGAAATGAAAAAATAATACGAAATTCTATGAACGAAATTTTGAGGATCGGATCCCAAAATAGTTTTGATTCCCCTGACAATTTGACACGAACATCACGCGGTCGGGGCTCGGAGGTCAGAAAGACGCTTGAGGAAGGCCGTTTACAATGACGAGAATGACATGGAGACCCGCGAGGGGTAATCTAGAGGCCGGGGTCCGGGAGGAACTTTGCCGCATGATGTTTTGAAGTTGTTTTGAGTTTTGCAGACGACCGCGGGAAGGTCCGGGCCCGAGAGATGCCAACAACTGTTCTGAAGAACAACCGCGACAAGGTTAAGTTTCGATTTGATTCTCGAGGCCCCAAACAATCGATTTTTGATATTTTAACACATGGGTTTTTAGGGGAAGGTACTAATTAACTAGTTTTAAACCCAATTTTTACATCTTATATTACTTTAACACTCAAAAATTTGCAAAAAAGAAGGGCAAGGCGTGCGGATGATGGACGTACCTCAAGATCCCGGAGAGGCAAATTTTTGGCCATGGGAAGACGTCGGGAAAATAATTCGGACTGCAGGGTCGATAATGCTGGACGCGAGGAGCTCTTCAAATTTCTCTATCACTCAGTCGGGTGAAAACGACAACAAAAAAATCCATTTAAATAGCTAAAATAGCCATTAATGCAGCAATTAATTTAGTTGTATGATGACCAGTGAGTTGGTGGGTTCAAATTCACAGATGGTGGAGGGAGGACTAGAGTCCGGTTGCTGGGAAGCTATCCAGCCACGACTTTCAGAACGATGAAGTTCAAGCAGAATTTCGGACGGGGAAATCCGAGATCCGGAAAGATGCAGCACCGCTGCCGTTTGAAACGACAAAACCAGGGTGGAAATCCAAAAGGGGAAACCCAAGTGTTCGGGCCCGGAGGGTGTAGCGGACGCCAGAAAAGACATTCTGACAAGGGAAACCTGAATTGACCCTAGATTTAGCAAATTTAAAGGGGAAATTTTGGTGAAGCTTAAAATATGACTTTGGGGAACGTGCCGCCCCTTTAGGGCACAAAAATGGGTATGCAAAACGAGGCAAAATAAAAGGACCCGAAAATAAAAAGAGAGAAGAGAGAGTCCCTATTCCGAACAGGGTGTGTGTGCAAAAGGCACAACAAGATGGAGGTGCTTTTTCTAGGACTGGAGGTATGCATACAAAAAGGAATTGACACCATGGAAATAGAAAGAGATTCCCAAATTTGCATTTAGAAAATTACCTCAGGGAAAGCACCGAATTGGAAGATTGATAATTGGATAGGGGTAATCAAATCACTACTTGGGAAATTGAGTGACTTCACCCTATCACATATATTTAGGGAAGCCAATAAGGTTGCTGACATATTGGCAAACTTTTGAGTATCCTAAGAAGAATCAGTGAAAATAGACAGCTGCATGGATCAGTAGCCAGGACTATCAGAGATAGTAAATAATGATAGATCGGGTTAACATTATGTTTGAATTAGTAGAAATGTAGGCCTAGGGCCGGACTGGGAGATAAGAGGATGGCAAAAATATTTGATCAGAGATTTAGTAGGGAAATCGAGGGTCATGTTTGACACGGAAGGGACTGGTCAACCTTTATATGGGAAAGCGGAAGACTTATCCAACCCATCGTAGAAAAGTTGAGCCGAGTATAGCAGAAGAAAATGGTGCATATCTTTGGAATAACTTGTGGCTGTAACAAAGAGCCTATACGGGTGCAGTGCCAACGTTTATTCATTGTTGGACCTCCGACAATTCTGGGAGCGATTGAGCAAATAGTCAAAGAGATTCTGTAAGAGAAAAGAAATTGGTGTGACGATAGAGTATATGAAGTAGTCTTGGGATTGTTGGTAGACATCTTCAGAGCCAAGGAAAAAGTGGTGGAGAAAATGGGAGTCTTTGTGACATAAGTAAACATCCAAGCCATGGCTAATGCTATTTTAGAGCTACCAACGAAAGGGATGGTGAGCCCACTGAAGTATATGTTCGGTGAAAAAGGGGTTGAAGAGGAGGAGGTAGAAGATGGGGAGGATGACACTAGTAGCACCCAGATGCAGGCTAAAGCGAGGGTCAATTTCCTGGGAAACGCCTGGGACGTGTATTGGGCGGGCATCATCAACAATAATTTGGGGGCTTTTACAAGATTTGTGTAAAATGAGAAATGGTTCAACAAACACAGGATGACCCATGCGATGGTGTTGGGGAGATCCCTGGATGTTATATACAACTACATAACAACTTAGATATGATATGTAACCAAAAATGTATGTACTAGGCAAATATTCCCATTTTGATATTAATGAAAAGAGGCGCTATCCCCACTGATAGCACTTAATTATTAAATTTTTTTTTGACAAAATTATTTAATTATGTGTCATTCTTCTCTTTTGAATAATTGATCCAAATCAATTATCCATGTTTAATTTCTATCTTCTCCTTTAATTAAATTTATGAATTTAATTAAATCTCTTTTTTCATTTCCTCCAAATAAATAATTGCAAATAAATTATTTATTTGCCACTTGTCCTTCTCTATTTTTGAATACATAATTTTTTTATCCCTCCATTTTGGTCAAAGATCCCCTGTCATTATTTCATGTCATAGACTGCATATTTTTCATAACCGATGGCATCATATCTTTTCCATGCATGGCATATTCTGGTTGCATCAATTTTCAATCGTTGATCTTGGCATATTTCTAGAAACTCGATCTTGGCCATCCATTTTGTAACCTCCCTCTCATGAATCCTCATCCATTGATCTTAGAATATTTTTAGAATATTAATCTCAACCATCCATTCGAAAGGTTGTCTATAAAAGCAACCTTTCTCCTCCATTTTCAATTTAACAATCATTATCTCCAACTTTCTTGCTTACTATTTGTAGGTATTTACACAACTTCAACAACAAATCTGAGGGCAATATTGGCATAAGAAGAAATAGGAGAGACAAGATAAGTGAAACAACTTCAAAGGGGAGTATTTTATTTGAATTCTTTTAGCTTATTATTCTCCATTTGTTTGTATCCTCTTGTTTGGATGTGGTTTGTAGCTTAGAAGTGTTGGCTGTCACTTTATCTAGGCTAGGAATTCTCTAACCCCATCTTACAAGTTATTTTAAACCAGATTTAATTATGCAAAAGAATATTCCCTTTTTGGAGGAATGTGCAAAGGAGGAATATTCTCTTAGAATATTCCGTTGCAAGCGGGAGGATAGATTTAATTAGTAATTTGATTATTAAATAAAGTTTCAACTATGAAAATTAGGAGAATTAAGATATTCATTAAATAATTAATTTATATTAATGAAAATGGGGAAGTGATATGATATTTAATTAAATAACTTAGGGTTTTTTAATTAAATGAGAGGACTTTAGGGATTAAATTAAATAATTTGATTTATTCAATTTAATAGGAATAAATATTAGCATGAAAGGGGGTGAATTAACCTAATTAGGTCAACTAGATTAATAGATGTAAATGATGCAATTAATTAAATGGCTAGGCTAACTTGATTAATCAAGCAAAAAGAGGATGGGTTTTATGATGAAAAGATGTTAGTATATCATATTTGAGTGCATGATATCATTCAAGACATTTTTAAGTGTCTGCATGAATAAACCATTATAAATTAATTTTCAAATAACAATCGAATAGGCAAACCAAATGAACAATAACATACCAAAGGAAAACTAAGTTGCAAATAGGAAAGGAAAATGGAATTCCCAAGAAGAGATCCAACTATAAGGTGGATACAAGTTAGTTGAAAAATTAATTCCAGATAGTAATTGACACAATTAGTTAATTAGTGTCTTGGTAGTTATTTTTATTGTTTTCTTTGTTTTCCTAAATTCAAAAGTCTATTATTTTTCGAATTAATTCAAGAAATTTCAATAATTTTTTTAATACATTTATATATTTTAAAATCTAACATTTAAATGGTAGATTGGAAACAATATAATAATTAGGTGTTTTAAGGTTGGACAAGTAATTTTTCCACTTAAATTAATTCAATTTTATTTTCTTCAAGAACTCAAGATAAATTGGAAATAGATTTTAACTTGTTCAAAAAAGTATTGTAGAAAAAAGGAATACTTCAATATCAATGAACAAATTTAGAATGAACATGTAGAAAATATATATTTTTAATTGAACCTTAGAATTAGTAGAACTCTAAAACTTAAAAAGTAATGCATAGTCAATAAATAAAAAAGGGTTGGAAATAGTGGAAATTAAATCTATTAATTATGATGTTTTTGATAAGATAAGAAACATTTACAGGGTGTCGTACCCTTTACACGAAGAGCCCAGAGGGCCAAAAAGAGACAAGTAGAAAAGCATAACCAACGGAAACACCGCATAGACACCACAGACTAATAGCCCACTCTGGTACCAAATACCAGGGGCAAATAACACTTAGCACAACCAAAAATCCTAAGTAAAAGACAAAGGAACATCAAAGGCCTTTAGCCAAAAAACTTACACCCATAACACAGGATCGAGGGCCCAAAGAACCTCCTGGAGCAACTAGGCCATGAAACACCTGTAACAGCTGGATTGTCGTAGACCTCCTACTTAGATAAGTCAAAACCGAGCCAAACAAAAAAAACCCATTTTAGCACCTAAAATGACAAGCCCAAATGAATTTTCAGATTCAACTAGTCCACAAACCACTTGCAGAAGATGAACCACAACATAACTTCCACATAAAACATAGCCTAACAAAATCCCATCAAAGGACTTGCCAAAACCAACCAGGCCACTAACCACCTGCAAAAGTTGGACAACAACATACCTTCTGCTCGAATTAGACAAGATTAAGCCTAACATATTCTCACCAAAGGGGTAAGAATCACTACTTGCAACATAAAAATGAACATCTAGATGTACCAACACCACCTACAATAGTCAAAACGTAGCAAACTCCAAACCGAGCCTAACAGATTCCTAATTGATCCATAATCAGTAACAACTAAAGACAAAGGACAAAAACCAGTCTTATTAAATCAGGAACAAACCACATAATTGTAGGCCCACAAGGTTGCTTGAAACAAACAGGCCTCCAAACACCTACAATAGTTGGACTGCAACAAACCTTTCACACAATTTAGGCAGGAGGTGCCTAACAACATCTTACCAAAGGAGGGGTAAAAAACACAAGTTGTTACAGAGAAACAAGAAAATAACCACATATCACACCTCAATAGGATCCAGGAAAGGGAAAAGAAACAAGGTAGAAAGAGCACCCAAACACCAACCAACCTTCTAGAACACTCAACCTCAATAGAGGAGTAAGATAAGTCGACATAAAGGAAAGCAACCAACAACCTATAATAGCACCACCAAGCCCCTCCAACAAAATGCATCTCCACCTCGAAAGGAGCCAAAGAGGGGGCCATGCAAAGGAGAACCATAATTTCAACTAGAACCAGAACCTCTACCTCAATAGAAAAAGTCTCCACCTCAATAGAAGTCACAACATGAGGAAACATGAAGAAAGTAAGAACATAACCAACATCAATAGTGCCCTTATGCCTAAACCCCACCTAGTTTATGAGAGAGAAAAATACTTCCACAGGAGTGCAAAGGCCACCCCCATCAAACACATCTACAAAAAAATCCACCAGCACTGACCAATCTGCTCCACATGAGCAACAAACCCCCATCTCTCTGGAATAAAGATGGCCACACTAACCAACAACCAGACCCCCAAAGGGTTTGAGACAAATCCAACACTGCAACAAAAAACACTACAACTAAACACCACCCTGACCCCAATAACCATCCAGAGAGAAATGAGAGACGACCAACCAAGAGAGCACAAGTAGCCAACCAACACCCCAATTGCAGAGCAAAGGAGGCAATAAGCAACGTCAGACCCCACCTGGCTAGAGAAGGCAATGAAAAGGATAAAAGGAAACACATCGAGAAAGGGAGAGACCACCAAAGGAACTAGTAGCACCAAAACTAGGGTCCCTAACCCTAACCCAACCACGTGTACCAAAGAAGTCCCAAACAAGCCACTCTAGTGAAAGGACAAAGCAAAAATGACACCCAAAACCTCAATAACACCCAACAAGGGCAAAAGCAGAACCAAATGACCAACATAGAGAGAGAGCACTCCCAAAATCCGAGCTTAGTAACTACAGAGAAAAATGAACACACCCCAAAAGAGGAGAAAGGAAAATCCAAGTAGGCCATGACATAACTCAAGCCCCGACACCACTCTCGCAAAAGCAAACACAATAGGGAGTAAGAAATCTGTAGACACCACAAAATAGGCAAGGAAACACTAGGATGGAAGAACAACACCTCCCACAATGAAAAACATAGCAGGAAGCCCCCACCGAAAAAACAAAAAGCCACATGAGAAACCACTAATACAAGAAAACTCAACCCCAAGGCGACACAAAGAACCACCACCAACAACATAAAAAAAACCATAATAATTTTTTTTTTTCGGTATGGAGCAGAGGCAGCTGGGTAGGAGAAGGAGAGGGGCTCCTAATTTGAATTCTATAGGATATTCCAATGATAATGAGCATGGTTCTGAAGATGATGATGACTAGATTTTGCTTGGCACGAGTTCTCTTCCTTGTTCCCTGGCGTTGGGTGTTGGCAAGAGGTTGTTTTCTTCTTGGTGGTTTGATGCTTGGTCTTCATTGGTCCCTCTGGCCGATGCCCTTGTGGTGGGCGTGTCATTGCTGCTCCTTTTTTTTAGATTATCTCTTTTCCTATGGAGCGATGGAGGCTTTTTTAGCTCCTTTTTGGGGTTGTGTGTGGCTTGGTTCCTATTCTTTTGGTGTTTACGGGCTGAGGAGAGGTCTTTTATTTTGACTTGGTGATTCGACTATTTGCTTGGGTTTGTTCCTATGATATTTTTTGAAGATCTTCTAGAGTCATTTTGGAAGTTCCTGATGTGGGCTAATGGTGAGGTTTACCCTTCTCTCTCTGGTGTTCCTCCTCTACAACGCTCTTGGCTTTCTGTCATGAGCTTGGTGTGCCTCGAGAGGGTTGTACTTCAAAGGTTATTCACTTGGGAGGCTATTGGGGATGTGGTGGCTTCCCTCCTTGATGTTGCTTTGGTTTTCCTCCAAGTTTGTGATGGGTGTTCCTCTGTCTTGGTGTGGTCCTCGTTAGGTTTCTTCCTGTTGGAGGTGTTATCCTCATTGCTCTCTTTGGTTTGTGGGGAGGCCTTGTTGCCTCTTTCTTTGTGTCTCTTTTTGTGGTTGAGCTTTGTTATGTTAATTTCTCTTATTGTTACCAGGTGGTGTTGTGGGGTGTTCCCCATGTTGGCCGAGTCCATTCTGTTGCTTTGGCTTAAGGCTCAGTTCTTTTATCTCTCTAGGTTTTTGGATGAGGATTGTTTTGTGGGGGATTCTCTATCTATTTTTTATTTTGGTTCCCTCTTGGGATTTTGGATTTTGAGGTATCTTTTGACCCCTATTAATGGGATGCTCCTTTTGTGCTTCTTATGTGTCCATGGTATTTTGTGGAAGGGTTTTTTTTGGCCTTTCCCCTTACTTCTCTTGTTAGCCTATCATCTCGAGTTGCTGATGGTTGTCATGTTTTTCTTTGTTGAAGGATAGGTGGCTTCTTTTTTGTTTCTCTAGTTTGTGTCTTTTATTGAGGTGAAGACTTCTTCTACTTTGGTGGAGTCCTCTCTTTTAGAGGTAGAGAGGGGGTCTGTGGATTTGTGGAGGCATTTCCCAGGCTACTAGATTCTACTATTTCAGTACCTATTAATGTGGTTTACGCTTCTATGGAGGTGGAGTTGTTTGTTGTTACAATGGGGCTACAATAGTGGCAAGGGTTTTCATGACATTTACTCCAATAGAGGAGAGCCTACTCCTTTTGAGGTGGAGTTTGTTTTAGATTTTCATGTTTGGTGGTGCTACAAGAGGTTCTACTCTGCTTCTTGCTAGGTGGAGTTAAGTTATGATCATGTGATCATGTGATCATGTGATCAATGGGTTTAAGGCCCCCATTAAAACCTAGTTTGTTACTAAATGTAAGAGGGTTTCAGGTCTCCTTTTAAACCTGGCTTGGGTCCAAGTTCCCTGGTAAAACTTGGCTTTGTGGGGTTTAAGGTTCCCATCAAAACCTTTTGTGAGTTGAAAATCTAGGTAGTCCTGTTGTTTTTATTTTGATATGTTGTTGGATCATTTCTGGTTGTCTTTGTTGATCCTTGGTGCAACTTGTTCTTCTTTGTGTGGGTTTCGGGTCCTTTTCAAAACTTGTCTATAAATGGTTTTGGGTCCATTCAAAACCTGTTGTAAATGGTTTTAGGTCCATTGAAAACTTGATTTTCCCCTAATAAAAATAACCACCACCAGCAAAAGGGAGCCAACATCCTCTCAACCCAAAATAGATTCCTCACCCCGACAAGCAGTAGAAAAGCGGTGAGCACAAAGCCGTCCTCAGCCAAGAAATCACCACCAGGCACACAAATAACCTACGCAGCAAAAACCAACCAAACAGTAAGGAAATCACCATCCCCATCTATGTCCTCCCCATCGCTATCACCAATGTTGCCATCAAGAATTTTCAAAAGTCGCCTCAAACAGCTCTTCCCGCCCAGTGCACGCACACTCCCCATCAAGAAACGTGAATGAAAGCTTTACTAATTATGATGTTATTAATTGTTTTAATTAGTAATTAATATATTTAATAATTTAATAGTTGAATTGAATCTAACATCACCTATTTGTTATTCAAATTTAAATATAGCATTACTAAGATTTGAAATAATCAATTCATATGGTACTCTAGTTTGTTCAGATTTCTTTAATCAAATTGAGTAAAACAATTATGGTTAATATAATAAATTTCCTTTGTTATCTTTAGACTCAATAATATAGATACGTTGATTTTAAATTTTTATTACATGAATTATACTCTTGAACGTACTTGTTTTCCTTAATGCTCTTAATTTAGACTAAATCATTGCTTTCATAGTTAGAGACTACGCTAGATTATACTCAATCTAGTTATTTTCATTCCACCTTTGCTTATTATGCAACCGTTTATGATGGAATCATTAACTTGATTCCATCACAGACTCGAATGGCATGTTTCCTATTTATATCTTGGTTAAGATGCATTTTGAAGAAAAGGAGTTGGGGATTGTGTATAAGTAGTAGAAATTTTAGGGCATGATAGTCCCCTTCATGGAATTTTGTAGTTTTATAAATTGTTCATGCCATTTGATTCTCTATTTTTGCATAATCTTTGTATGATAGAATACTTTGATCCTTCTTTCATCCAAAGCATTCAGACTCTGCAATATATCTTTTTGAGCTTCAAAGAGATCCATTCCAAGTTGCACTATTGTTCCAAGTGTTTTATGTTCAAATTCAATGGGAAGGACAAAATTTTTCCCATATACAAATTAATATGGTGTAAATCTTGTGGTGTTTTTCTAGGTTGTCTTATACGCCCAATTTTTTTTTGGTAACCCTACTACCAAGTCCTTCCAATGCAATTGGGTTGTCTTTGTTAGAATGGCCCCAATCTCCCTTTTTATGACCTCAACTTTCCTATTTTCTTGTGAATGATAGGGAATTGACTTTTATGTCTAATCTCATATTCTTTGACTAGATGGGAAATCAAATCTGAATTAAATTGTGGTCCTTTATCTATGACTATTTCCCTAGGCACTCCATACCTTGTGAATATTTCCTCATAGAGGAATGTTGCAACCTTGCAATCTCTAGCAAACTACAATGCTTTAATCTCCACCCATTTTGTTAGATAGTCAATATAGACTAGTATGTATTCCTTATTATTGGAGGTGGGAGCTATTGGTCTAATAAAATATAGTCTCCATTTATCAAATGGTGTTGTAGACATCTAAATTTGATAACTTCCATATGATCAAAATCATCTACTTTATTCATCTATTTCATTAATAGTGATTAAATAATTTATTTAATCATTATTTTATTTTCTGCCTAAGGTTCCCAAAGTATGTAATTAAATAATTAAATACTTTACCTTACACCTCTTCTTCTCTAAATTAAATAAATAAGACAATTTATTTAATTTAGTCACTTAACCTTTTTGATTAAAAATCAATTTTTAATCCCTCTTTTTCTCTCTCCTTGTCACATTCTCCATAATCCTCTTTTAATCCGGATTAAATTAATTAATCTATGATTAGGATGTGCACCACTTAATCAAGATTAGTGTCACATCCTCCATAATCTCCCACTTGCCTCTAATCCCTCATTAATTATCCTAATCCTGTGTTTGCACAACCTTAATCAAGGTCATTAGCCTAATTAGTACCTTGGTCAACTCTCCCCATCCCCCAAGGAATTTTTAATTCCTTTTTATTCTTCCAATGTTTACCCTATCCCCATGCAAATGTGACTTTTCATTTTACATGTGCCCAAGGCCTCTAGAACCTTGGACTTGTCACATCTCTCACATGTGGCAAATACCCACCTTTTTGGAAACCCTCTCTTATCCACTAGATTCTTCCAATCATTGTGAATTTTTAATTCACTTTTATTCCTCCAAGGAATCTTCTCATCCCCCAAGATCCACCTCATGTACTTATCTTCCACCTCATTTCCACATCACTCCACCCTAAAACATCTCACATTCCACATGTCAAGATGTGAGGGCTTGTGAGTCCTCAACTCACCATAGCCCTTCATCTTGATCTTGTTGGAGCAATCTCAACCGTTGAATTCTCTAGAGAATTCTAATTATCCTATAAATACCCCTTCATTTCTCTCATTTTGAGGATCAAGTCTTTTGAAACCAAACTCTTGAAAATTTACCATTTGAGCTCTCATCCATCATAAAACTTAGCATTCTCATCCATCTTGCATCTTGCATCCATTTAACTCCATTGCCATCCAAGGAGCACACAAGACATCCAAAGATCAAAGGCCAACCAAGGAAGCAACAACATGAAGGTATAACAAAAATTCAATTTATTTTATTTTACTTCCATGTTATCCATTTTCTTAGGCTAATTGTTGAGGTGCCCTTTTATCTTGTTATTTCCTCTTGTTGCATTATTAGATTTTATCCAACATCTCACATTAGGACTTGCCATTTTAAATGGATCATAGGTGTAATGACCAATTGTGGTTGTAGGGGAATTTCATCACTCCTTGTAGGTCTACCCAACCTCTAGCATCTATCACACCTTCTTGTATATTTGACTGCATATTTATGAAGTGTTGACTAGTAGTAACTAGTGTTTAGAATATTTAGAGTTGTTCTCTTGGTTGGAAATTTTTCTCCACAAGGCTCATCATGACAAGCCTTGAGGATATCATATACTTCAACTTCCCTCATGCACCTTCTCATTATATTATTTGGTCCTATATAGAATAGATAACCTGCCACCATGAATATGGAAAGTTGTGTTCAACTAAGAGTGCCTTTCCCTAGGTGAGAGATGTGGGGCTGTCCTTCCTACAACCAAGTAGTTATCTATGCCTACATACCAAGGTGTTTTCACTATTAAGGAAAACAAGTGTTCATCTAGAAAAGAATCATCCACAAATTTTGTTCTATTTTGCAACCTGGAAAGAAAATCAACCACCACATATGCTTTACCTAGCCAATCCATAATAGTTATATCAAACTCCAACAACAATAATAACCACCTAAAAATTCATCCACCAACCACTAATTTTTTCATCAAATATTTGATTGTTATATGATTTGTATGACCAGTGATATAGTGTCTAAATTCGTTAAAGGTGTTGGTGTTTTTTTTAAGTTTGCGGTTGAAGACTGGTACACTGCACAGGGTACTGTGTACCCTGGCGATGTACTTCCATCCGCCACGTGGCGGCTCCTCTGCCCTTCACGATCTCCATTCACCCACCCTTCACTCACGGTCACCTCGGCATCCGCAGGCGCTTCATTTCTCCCGACAGCGCTTCAAAGATTTCAACGAAATCTTCCAAATTCTGGCATTTCCTCAATCACCAACGGCCGGTAAAAACAAAATCCGGCAAAAATTCAAAATCTGACAACCATAAAGTTTCTGGTGGTGTCAAAGAATATTCCAACCAAGACAAAATATTCTGGCAAGGATTGACGGGGACGGTGATGGTGACGGTCAAATAGTCGTCAAATTTAACATCATCGATTGATGACATCAGCAGGGCGTCAACATTTTCAAAGAAATTTTCTCCCCCCTCACCATTTGCATTTTGATTTTTGAAGGCGAACTTCAGAGGCTCATATCTTAGTCATTTTGGCTCCTTTTTTCGAGCAATTTTTTTTGATTTGGGCTAATTTTTTGTGATCTACACAGAAGTGCAATCCGTTTTTGGATTTGGCTTCTGGTTTTTATAGAAATTGCAGATTCTCACAGGTGTTGCTGCTTCGTCCTCATTTTGAGAACTTTGGGAGCTCATAACTTGCTCCTACGGTAACTTTTTTGAGTGCCATTTTTTTTGAAAGTGCATGATTTTTCCTGTACTTTCTATTAGTGTGATCAGATTTATCTCATCTACTATAATTTTTCATTGTGAGTTTGTGGCCTATTTTGGCAATTTGCATGTACCAAAATCAAAGTCCACTTTGCTATTTTTGGCAGTGGCAATTGTAAACGCACTAAATATAAAGTGCCAAATCAGATATTGCTTGGGGGGTTCTTGATTGAGTTATTTGGGGGGGGTCTCTTGGTGCATATTTTTGATCTGTTTGCTTGTGCTCTCTCATTTTTATGGATCATTCTAAGGTTCCTTTGCTCACATCATATAATTATTCATCATGGCATCAAAATGCATGGAGTATTCTAATGACAGAAGGTCACTCTCTATATGTTGAAAATAAGGTACCTGAACCTACAGATGCAGATAAAAAGTTAAAATGGATGATCAAACATACCAAAGCTCTTGGATGTCTTCGTAGACTTGTTTCTCAAGATTTGTTGTTTCAAATTGAATCATGTAGCAATTCTAATGATGCTTGGGAAAAATTGAAAACATTGTATGGTACTACAGATGAAGTAAGAGGCTATCAAATTGATAATGACCTGATGAGCCTTGATCCTAAGAACTTTGACAACATCCAAGACTACATCACTAAGGTCAATGATCTAAGAGAGCAATGTAAAGCATGTGGAATTGATAAAAAGGACATTCAGTTGGTCTACAATACAATGAACAAACTTGGTCCTGATTATGCTTCTTTTGTTTCTAGCTTTCATACTCATAGATTGCCTATGGGGTCTGCATATACTACACCTTCATTTGAATCATTTTCTGAGATGTTGATACATGAGCAACAAAAGCTTATCTCAATTGGTTTCATCAAGACTACTAAATCTTAGGCATTGTTGGTTAATCAAGTGAAAGAATCAGAATTAGATAAGCAACAAAAGAAAGCAAAGAATAATCCACATTCAGATCAAACAAAGAAAAAATCCTCTTTCAAAGGGGAATCATCTAAGAAGGAGAGGCATTTTTGTGCATATTGCAAGAAAGATGGACATGAAGAACACTATTGTTATAAGAAGGACATTGATGAGTTGAAGAATCTTCTCAAAAAGAATCAAATTGATTTGCCTTCTAGAATGTCTGAGTCACCTTCTTCTCCTTCTTCTTCAAAACAGTCTAAGGGAAAAGTTCATTTGGCATCTACATCAGGAAATAAAGGTCAAGCTCTTTGTGCTTATTCAAGTCCAGGATCAGGTAGATGGCTTCTCGATTCAGGAGCATCACATCATATGGCATCTTCACAGTCTATATTCTCTTCATTTCAGCCTTGTTCTATGTCTCCTATCTTGACGGGAAACAATACATACATGAGTGTAATTGGGAAGGGATCTATTAGTTTTGGGGACAACACTTTCCAGGATGTTTTGTGTGTTCCTCATTTGACGAACAATCTTCTTTCCATATATCAGATTACACATGGTGGAAATAGGAGAAATGTGGAGTTCACACCTGATTCAGTCATCATTCGAGATTTGGAGAGTAGAGAGATCATTGCTACTGGGGTGGTTGATCATTCATCTCGGTTGTATACCTTTGCAGATTTTGCTTCTGATGGTGACATTGTTCCTTCGGCTGTTGATCACACTTCTAGTGTGAACCATGAGGAGACATTTGGCTAATTGAACTTGGGAGTTCTCACATCAGATCCAATACTTGAGCCATGCATTTCATCTCCTCCATCTACTGTTGTAGTTGATGATGCTTGTGATTCCATAGTTTGGGTTCCTTGTGATTCAGTGCAGCAGGATATACATTGTCTTCCAGATATGGCTACTTTGGATGGCTTCTTGACAGGTATTTCAGACTTGTTTGTGGAGTCTCATCTTGCAGATTTGGGGGACATCATTGATGACATTCATCTTCTCTTTGATGAAGATGCTCCTTCTTCAGTTGTTGCGAGGGAAAACTCTGACCCTCTTGTTCATTCTCTACATGATCATTCTTTGTAGTTTGGCGTGAGTGTGGATACTTTTGGACAGCATTTGGAGGAGGCTTCTTTTTCTTTGGAGGGGATATCATTCTCTTTGGATCATGTTCTACATTCTTCTCTACTAGATGTTGGATTGTACTCTTCAGTAGTGTGGCCTAGAACACCTGTTTGGAGTGTGCTAGCTTTTGACATCGACATGGAGACACTTGAGCATGCTTCAGAGACATCATACATCACGCATACATTATTGGTTTTGTTTCTTCCTAAGGGGAGGAATGTTTTTCGACAAGATTGGATCATCTTTCGGATTCAATGTCGAGCTTCTACCATCATTGCAGGAGACTCAACATTGAGGGGGGGCTGCCTTGTCTCTCTTCTACTTCTCTCTTATGGGGGGGTCTTTTTCCTCACATGGGGTTTTTACCTTCTCATGCCTTATTGAGAGCATTTTTATCTTGTATTCCATCTCTCTTTTGGGGAGGAGTTTTGTCCCACTGGGTTTTCTCCTTTTCTCCGTTTGTGAGAGATTGCATTGCATTTGTACATGGGTACCTAATATGGCCTAGTTGCCGGGACCCATCTTGCATTTTTTGCATTTGTGTACATTCTCCCTAAGTTGCACTTAAGGGGGGGTGTTGGTGTAATTAAATGTTTTGTACCTTGTCCTAGGTCATAATTACACCTTAGTTAAGTTTACTTAGGGACCACATAGGAGTTGTTGGAGAATTTCCACCTTTGGTGGACTTATCATGTTATCACTCTATCACCTCCACCTTTCATGGACATATCATGTGATTAGGGTTCCACCTTTTGTGGTAGATCCACTATTTGTGGTGGTTATCACATTATCACCTTTCCACTTTAGGTGGAGTGATAGCTTTTCATTGTTGTCTCATGTCATAAGATTATGACACTTGTCATAATCTTATGCACTCCTATGTACTCACCTTGGCTATATAACCAAGGGGTCTCTCATTGTAAAATCACATTGAAGCATTATCATTGACACGGAATACAGTTTATTCTTGTCATATTATTTTCTCTCTTCTTTGTGCTTTCTATTTGGTCCATAGATCTTGGCATCCATAGCCAATTCTAACAAAAGGCATATACCATTGCTAACATTTCCTTCTCTGTGACAGTATAATTGAGCTCAACAACTTGAAGTTTTTTACTGATGTAGTAAATGACATACTCCAATTTCCTTCCTTTTGTCCTAAAATAACATGTATGGTGAAATCATAAGCATTTGTATGTATGTGGAAGGGAATGGTCCAGTTATGGCCTCTCAAAATAGGCATCCTTGTGAGAGATGTTTTGAGAGATTTGAAATATTCTTGGTAGGTGGTGGTCCATTCAAATTCAATATCCTTAGATAGGAGGAAAATCAAGGGAGTTTCTATGTTACTAAAATCTTTAATAAACCTCATGTAGTATCTTGCATGGCTAAGAAAAATCCTCACACATTTTTGCTTTTGGCAAGTAGGCAAAGCGGAGATCACTTCTATTTTGTTAGGATCCACTTGAATCCCCCTATTGGACACAAAGTATCCCAAAACCACTCCTTTAGTCATCATCATGATATATTTCTCATGACTTAAAGAGAGGTTGTGGTCCTAAAACCTTTGAAGGATTTTCTCCAATTTTTTTAGTGCTTCTTCATAGAAATCTCCACAAGTGGTAAAGTTATCCATATATATTTACATAGAGTCATGAGAAAAATCTAAAAATATGTTCAAGATAGCTCTCTAGAATGTTACAGGTACATTACATAGCCGAAATGGTCAAATCGAGTAGGAATATGTACCCCATGGACATGTAAAGGTGGTTTTATCCCGTTCTTCTAGAGTTATTTATATCTAGTTGTATCCACTAAACCCATCTAGGAAAGAAAAGTATTTCTTCCTTACTAATGAATCTAACACCCGATCAATTAATGATAGAGGGAAATAATCCTTCCTTGTGGCTACATTTATCTCTCTGTAGTCCACACATACTATCCACTTGTCTCCCTCCTTAGGTACTATCACCAATGGGGAAACCCACTAACTGCTTGAGATTGAATATATGAACCCTGCATCCAACAGTTTCTCCAATTATATCTTCACTATTTCTAACACAGTTGGGTTCATCCTTCTTTGTGGTTGCATGAATGGTTTGTACCCTTCATTAATGTATATTTTGTCCAAAAAAATACTAGTATCTATTCCCTTCATGTCATGGTATTACAAAGAGAATGTTGTTGTGTGAGTTTTCAACATTGTGAGTAATTCAAATTATTGAGAGACTTGCAATTGGTTATTGACATTGAGTGTTATTTCCATTAGTATTAGAAGTCATGATAGAAGAAACATCCAAAATTGATATATTAAGGTTACATATGCATAGGATTAGTGTATGGAATAGTTGAGAAGTGGATTGAGAGGCTATTGTAGGTATAATATTATGTAATGGGCAATGCAAACAAACTAGACAATAGTTTTGTCACGGGTCCACTCCAAAAGAGTTTTACATGATATTGGCAAGAATGTCATATTCATCCTAAATGTTGACCATTGGATTTCATTATATGGTCATAAAATATTTGTAATGAATATTGGCCATCCTCTTCCAAGTTTGGCCAAATAGGTTGTTCCAATTCTACATGGGGTTGTGCAGGCGAGTAGAGGACCAATTTTTTTTTATCAAATTTCCATTGAAAATGACCATGTTACCAGATCTACATCCAATAAATGTGTCTAGTGTGGCTAACCATGGTCTTCCCAAGATTAAGGGATAGCATCCAAGGTTGGATTTAGGTTAAAAAACCATAAAGTTTGTTGGATACTCCTATGAATCTAGTGTGATGACCAAATCCTCAATAATACCCTCTAGCTTAACTATTGACCTATCTTCTAATTGAAGAACTATGGGTTTAGGTCTCAGATACATCAATTGAAGCTTTTGAATTGTTTCCATTTTCATTACATTGATGGTTACTCTTGAGTCAATCAGAGTATTCTTGATGAGTGTTTCATTAATTTGCACATCTACAACAAGACTCCCAGGGTCTACATACTTTGGGACAACTATGTTTCCCAACATAATGTCAACCAATTGTTCTAAAACATGAACAGTCTAGGGGTATTTTCTTTTCCTTCTATCTTTTTGAGACAATACCCTCATAATTTTTGTGTATAGGGGCACTTTTTTAATAGCTTGGACCAAGGGTATTTTGACACAAACATTCTTGAGTTGGCTCAAGAAACCAAATTCAAGTTCAAAATGAAATTTTTGGCGAGTCAATTTCTTTGAAAATGGTGGTTCCTTATTTGTGATGTTTGGATGTAGCTTGCTTTGTTTAGGTTTTTTTATTGAATTAATGATAGTTCCTATTGTTGAATTCTCATCGGTAAGTTTTTTAATATGAGGAGATGATGGTCCAACAAACATTCTTTCTAAACATAGGTGGAAATCACTAACCTCAACATCATAGGTTGGGTATTGGATAGGTTTGTTAATATAAGGTTGTTGAACATGCTTACTGTTAGGGTTTGGTGTAGGTTGAGAAACTAATTGTGGTGCTCTTGATTGTGATAGGGTAGATATGGTTAGGTTTGACATAATGAATAATTGTTGTTGCAAAGATTATTGTGGCTGCGGGTAGTTGACATTTTAGATTTATCATTGTTGGTTTGCATGCCATTGTGGTGGCCATTGGTGAGATAATTATCACTATGGATTGTAGTTTTGGGCTTGATATGGTTTTTGTTGCCATATCCCTTGCTATGGAGTCCACTTATATGATTAGGAAATTAGCAATGGTTGGTGTGGCATGTTATTCCAGGGTTGATTATTCCAGTAAGAGAAATTTGAATTTACCCCAGGAAAGGACGTATTATAAGATAAAGGATATTGAGGCATACCTTGTCTCATTTCCATGGTTTGTGCTAAGAAATATAGAAAACTTGGCCTTCCTCATCCTCTAGGGTACGAAATTCAAGTTTCCCTTGGTTTTCTTCAGAAATAATGGTAATCTTTTTGCACTTACAATTAACCCTTTTATGGTAGTATTATGGATAATATTTAGTGAGAAGCTTCTACTTCTTCTCATTTATTTTTAATGTATAGAGTGTCAATTGGGTTGCTAGATGGCTAATTATATCTTCCTTCATGTTTGACAACACATTGCTAAGTTCCACCCTAGAAATGTACCTCTGGATATTTTGGTGGAAGAGATAGTTCTCACACCTTTGGTCTTCTTTATAGATGATATTGAATAATTGCAGCACACCTAGTAGATTTCATCAAAAGGTAATTGAGAAATTTCCTCTACTACAATAAGGTTTAATGCATCCTTGCAATCTTCATTTACTCCTTACAAATATACCAATTTTAGGGACTTTGTGGAGAGCCTATTTTGATGTGACTTTTTATGGTAGAATTGGAACCTTTCCAAATAGTCTTCAAGTGGTTCTTCTTCCTTTTGTGACATTATGAAGATATCATCTATTTTCATGTCTACTCCCCGATAACAATCCTAGTATTTTTGCAAGAATTTCTCCTTCATTTTTTCCCAATTTGGTATTGCATTTCTTCCTAACCCCATGAACCACCACAAATCAGCATATTTCAATGTGGCTGAGAAAATTTTCAACCTATGAGCATCTATGGTATAGTCTTATCTCTCCATAGAACATCAAACTCTTACAGGAATGTATATGGGTCTTCTATGATTAACTCATAAAAAATGGGCAAGGCTGAAGGAGGTATATTCTTTATGGAAACCACCTGCTGTTGGTTTGTAACTAGGAATTTGAATGTAATAGGATCTACTGGGTTTTATACCACCTCTTCTACTATGATATCAAGATGCCTCATGGGAATTCTCCCAAGGTTTGGAACAACTATTGGTGTGAGGGGTATTTGTATTTCGTTGATTCCCTCAGTTTGTTCCTCTAATGGTAGTAGTTCCTCGCTTGTGTTAGTATCTTCAAATTCCTCTTGATTCTAGTTTGAGGGGATAAATCTTCCCAAACCATCTCTCTACTGCTGCATGCAACAGTAACTTGAGCTTTAAATAGCTTTTCTTGCACATTGTTAGTGAGTATTTTGGGATTGATTGTAAATTCTATTGATCCTAATTACTATAAATGATAATTCTTAATTTGTGAAAGCAATATAAATGAACTAAAACATGTTTAGGAATTACGAAATTTAGTGCCATCCTTGGAAATGACACTAAAAATGTAGTGCTCCCTCTATGTTCAATAAATTGATGTAGATAATGCATACATATAACTTAACAAACCAATAAATCCCTTATTAAGAAATTCATTGTCTCAGAGGTGCTTCATTTTCATTTTCAACTAGGGAATTGTAATATTGAGATGATATTGGCATTGTATGTGCAACTGAGAATCCTAAAACACCTAATCAATTGTGTATAAAAAATCAACAAAAGCAATTCTTAAATGAAAACAACTTAACATAAATAACTGTATCTAAAAATAGATTAAGATAAATGACAATTGCTGCAGGTAACCGAAATAATACTACGAGTAATTAATTCTATAAAAAAATTAACTTGACGAATCGAATATGCTACAACTTATTTTATTGAAAATTATTTGTTCATTCAACAACTCAACAGACTATCAATCAAGAAAACCTATTTAGAAATTTATTCTACTGTAATTAATAATCTAAGCTATGATAGATATTGCAGTACCTCAAGTGGCCCTTGCTTGAGTTTATGCAATCCACAATGTCTTTCTTCAAATCTAATTCAAAGATTCATGAAAATTGTTGTATTCCTCTTTATTAAAAATTGAACATATAAAAATCAAGAACAAAATATATGACTGATAATGCTTATATCCAGATCTATTTCATAAAGAAAATCTAGCTATGACCTCTCACAATATCAAACATATATACAAGATATTCAAGAGTTTCCTTATTGTTGGACTAGAGATAAACTATAAGCAACTATCAACTCTCCCAAAAACATAGGAAGAGGACTAGGTCAGTAATGAAAGCTAGTGGAGTTAAGAGTGTCAGAATCACATCAAGACTCTACATCTTTAAAGAAGATGGTTATAATTGAAAACATGCCTAACAGGGAAAAATTTATTGCAATCCATGACCACTATTATTATAAATTTATTCTTTCCTCCATGTCCTAATAATATCATAAATTAAAAATATGGAATAATACATAAACAAAAAATGTTCAAATCTCCAGCCGCTACCTCCATCATCTTCAAGAAATTGCACATGATGTAGGTAATTACCTTCTTTGTCTATGACAGACAGGCATCTCTTTGTTGTGGGTTGATAGATCCTTCGTTACAGGGGTTAGTTTATTCCAAATGGATATTTAATGATTAATAAATATAATCAATCATAAAACTCCATTAAATTCCATAGACATTCAAGAATTCACACAACCATTTACTAATATAATATATCATCTTTAATGCTTTAAATACTCAAAATATATGAAAAGTTATGAATATGTCTTTGAAACTTATCAAAAATATGATGAAAATTATGAAACTAAAACAAGGAAAACATGACATTTATAAATCTCATCATACATATGGAAGTGCCTTGCTGACTTGTTTGTTCTTTAGGGTAAGAATAAGAAATCTGGATATCTAATCATACTAGGATGCTCTTGCTTAGCCACTATTACAGTCCTCATTGATTTTCAATCAAGAATTATGACCATTTTAGATGGAAATAGGTTGAAAGAACTATCCATTTATCCACCTACTATACCTTCTATACAAAACAATAATAAGATGTGGATAGATGATATGGCAATTTTTTATAAAGATGCTTCCACCTTAGTCATGGTCACCATAATCGAACACTTGGATGGATAATATGATAAAAATTTTGACAAAAAAACATCCTCATAAGAAACATAATGGAATGAATACAAACATTCCCAAGAGAACCCAAAAAATACACCAAATGCACTTAATTGTCCATTGATGGGGATAAATTCCCCTTAAACAAGTTGCCATCATCAAGTTGAAATCTATATCAAATCTTTCTTCATTTATCTCCCCTAAAAAAATTACATAAGAGAATTCATAATGTGCAAACCAGAACAAAACAAATTATTTTTTAGTCCAACAAACAATTGATCGCCAACAATGGGTCGACGAATGAAGAAGAAGCACAACTTTAATAAATCACACACAATACCTTGCATGGAAATGCAAAGAAATGAAGGGTACTCAAAAAAATATATGTAAATTCATCATTTTAATATAAAATATATCTGACCACTGAGGCAACCTCAAAAAAGGATCAACCCTACCCTAAGGAAATAGTGAAGAAGGAAATAGAAAGTTACTGCAAGTGTGATTTATCTACCCCATTTCTAATAGCCAATGGGTCTCCCCACTAGTTATAGTTACAAATAAGAATGGGAAATGGTATGTGTACATAGATTAAAAGGATTTAAATAAAGAAACAAAAAAGGAATACTCCCCTCTCTCATTCATTGACCAAGTCTTGAAAAACTTAGCTGGCACAACTATTTATCTTTTTTAGATTGTTTCAATGGCTACAACTAGATCTAGGTGGCTCCAAATGATTAGAAAAAACAACCTTCACTTTACCTTGGGGTACATATTCCTATAAATTCTTTCCTTTCAAGTTATGTAATGCTCCAACTACTTTCCAATGTCTTGGAAATATTTGTAGACCTAACCACTACTTATGTCAAGGTATATATGGATGATTTCATAGTCCATGGAAATTTTTATGAAGAGGAATTAAAAAGCATTGAAAAATTCTTAGAACTATGTGAGAAGCATCTATTGTCCTTAAAATAATGAAACATGTCTCCTCATGATTACCAAAGGAATTATCTTGGGGAACCATGTTTTCCAGGAAGGTATCAAAGTGAACCCTAAGAAAATTGATATTATCTTTTAGATAATTGCACCATAGTCTCAAAAAAAAGTTTGAAGATTCTTAGGACTTATAGGTTACTATAGAAAGTTCATGAAGGGTTTTATTAGGATATCAAATCCATTATTAATACTTTTAAAAAGGACTCTAAGTTTACATGGACTAGTGAATGTCTTAAATCCTTCAAATCCATTAAGTAGTCTTTGATATCAACACCTATTATTAAAGGATCCAATTGGGGGGAACCCTTTAATATCCACATTGATGCATCCAAAAAAGCTATAAGATTTTTCTTAGGAAAAAAAATGAATCTGGAGGTAGTGATACCATCAATTACATAAGAAAAAATTCAATTTCGATAGAGAAAAAATACACAACTACATAAAAAGAGTTTTGGGTTATAGTCTATGCAATTCAATTTTTTTCCACCATATTATAGGGTACAAGATCTTTGTGCACATTGATCATGATACCATCAGATACTTAATGAATAAGGCAGTAATAGGAGGCATTATTATTTGTTGGTTATTGTTATTACACAAATTCAACATCACCATTGTTGATAAACCAAGAATAGATAATGTAGTTTTTAACTTTTGTTAAGATTGTCCTCGTAGGGAAGTGATGAACCTATGGATGATGCCTTCCTTGATGAACACCTATTCCCTATATATATGCAATCTCCTTAGTTCAACACTTTGGCCATAGGAAAGTGTCCTCCACATTTTAATTCCAAAAAAATAAAATGAATAATCAGGGATAGCTCCATATTTAAATGGTTTAATGGGATACTATTTAAATTATTCCCTAATCATGTGTTAAAAAAATATGTTCAGGAGACAAAATCATATGATATCATCTGGGCTTGTCATAATGGACTTTAGGAGGTCATTTCTCATCTCTATAGACTAGGTACAAAGTTCTTGGGACATGATACTATTGGAAAACTATGAGAAAAGATATCCACCAATATGTCAAGTAGTTTGATCAATGATAGTGTATGGGATTATCTAAATTATCTATTGAGATGCCTCTCCATCCTCAAGTTTCCCTTGAGACATTTGATAAATGGGGAATAGATTTCATGGGGCCAATTTATCCCCCCTCAAAAGGGAACAACTATACATTGGTTTACAAAAAATACACTACTAAATGGGTTGAAGTGAAGGATTTACCTGCAATTTGGGAAGAGAAGATAACATATTTCTTGTACAAGCATATCCTACAAGGGTTTCAAGCCTCATGAATTCTAGTGTCGGATCATGGTCCACAATTCATGTCAATACTTATTTGGCTCTTCACAAATAAATATCAAATTGCTAACCAAAAATCTTCTCCATATCACCCTTAAATGGGTAAGTTGAAGTGACAAATAATGAATTAAAGAGTATCTTGACCAAATTTTTTTTTACAAGTAAGATTGACTGGAAAAATAGGTTATTTGAAGTTTTTTGGGCCTATAATACGACTTAGAGAACTACCACTAGCTTCACCCATTATGAGTTGTTCTATGAAAAGCAACACATGCTCCCCATGGAATTCAAATTAGAAAGACTATGAAAAAATCTAGAGATTAAGATAGGCCTCATACATTCCTATAAACTTTAGATTACACGACTGAATAGATTAGATGAGTTACGGTTGGAAGCATTCCAACATATAAAATTGACCCAAAAACAAAGGAAATAATAGCATGACCAACACATTGTCAATAGATAGTTTAAAATGGATTGGGAACTGCCATATGATTCTAAATACCATGACTTCAAAGGTTAGATGCACACTAGATGGTTGGGTCCATATGAAATCAGTCAGGTCTAAAATGATGGTGTAATTCAATTGGCACCAACCAATGGAGATTGATGCACTCTTATGGTAAATGGGAACAATTTGAAACTCTAACATAAGATAACTTCCAAAGAAGAATTATCAGTAGAACTACAAACTTGATTCAAGAATTTTACCTTGGAGGATGTCACTTGGGTCCAATACCTGGACCTTGAGAATCACTGATAAGCAGTTCTAATAAAAGATATGGGATAAAAACTAGTAATGGAAACCCCTCTCTCTTAGAAAAGGGGTTTGGTTGAAAACCAAAAATGGTGAACTTCCTCTCGAGACAGTTAAAAACCAAAAATGAAAGCCTTCTTTGCAAGTTCGTTATTAGGGATTTTTTGCTCCAAAGTACTTCAAACTTATCATGCTCAAGGTGGGTCTCAGTAGCTCCTCTTTCCCAATGGTTTCTACAAAATCATGAGTGATGTCACAATTTATTTTGACTCTCGAATGTGTCATCAATAACATAATCCCTTGCTGAGCTCTAAACAATGCTTGACCCTTTACATTCTCTTTGGCTCTGAATAGCTTCACTTTCCTAAATGGTGGTGACAATTAATGTTCAAGAAATGGTATGAGTGACACATATTTTATTTATTCATTTTCTATTTTTTTTAATAAAATGTTAAAATTTTGATTCAACTGAAATAAGTATGCCAAGTCCACCATTCCATCTTATCAACCTCATTACCTTGGTAATCAATGCCATATTCTTTGGAAAGGACACAAGTTTGTACCATCATTTTAATGTGGAAATTGATAATTAGTTACACATTTTCTCTTTAGACATGTGGGACAATGTGGTGTACAACCACTCTTATTCCTAAGACTCGATATCAATGGACAGTGTGTGCAAACCACCTTCGTAACATTTAGTACATAATGCCTCATTAATGACGCAACGAGTAACAATTAATATAAATTAATGATTGAATATCCCTATACCTACCTTCATCTTCATCCCAACACTATCACTCCTAAATAATCATTCTCAAAAGAGGTCACCAATGTAGTTAGATTTTCACATGAGTCACCACTATGACAATTTAATTAAAATATTTCCTCATGCCAGATTTGAATAGATCACTTGATCGTATGCACTTCTTACCATTATGACACACACCATCATAGTGACATCACCACATGCATAATTTTTTTATGTCATGTTATCCTTTTTCAATGAAAAGCATAACCAATATAGACTTGCATTATCTCTTCCACTTTGATGAAAAATCATAACCAATATAGACTTTCATAGTCTCTACCACCTCCACATCTTCTTACCACCTTCACATCCTATTCACCACCTTCAAAATTATGAAAATATCACACCAATATCTCCATTTCTCTTGGGTGTCCCTCTATACAAGAATTGTAACCAACATAGATTCTTAACTTGTCTTAATATTGTCTCCATGGGGTACAAAAGAAAATCAAAACACGAGAACCACACTATTTATCAATTTAGTGCTAATTTATTCACCCAATCTAATTGGTTGGGGTTCCTCCAAAATTTTGAGGGTTATGAGCTTCAACTTGTTGAGGAGTCTATCAACAAATACAATCTAAGCTTATCTATGGTTAAAGGCATCTAAATTACTATCACCCTTAAGTTATCATAAGTCAACTCTCTAGAATCCTAGAGGCAGGTGAAGATATCTTCAAATATAGACCCTCATACAAAGAGCTCATTCAAAATTTTAAAGTGTCACATGAGACTTTTCCATACCAAATAATTAGCAAAGGATCCACCGAGAGTATTGAGTGAGTTAGCCTTCTGAACCAATGGTCTATGGTGGTGGTGTGGGTGATGAAATTCATTACCTACAATGACTAATATAGAATGGTTCTTGATCCACGTATATGAATGCTCACTCATCTTCATCATGGAGCCATTTGATCCAAGGGTCTTATTAATTTTCTTGCATTTTTGCACCATTGTTTGCATACTATGATTAACAAGACGAGACATTGATGAGAGCCATTTATGCCACATTTTAGCCTTTTTCATATGCCATCAATCCCATTCCCATATTCCATTTCTATATCTTATCATACCATTTTACCATTCTATATTGCATATGATTAAATATATATGAGTGATATTTAATATAGTTTTGGGATAAAAATATGAAAAATAATTATTGATTATCTTTACTAATAAGTGTTGTCATCTTAAGCCTTGGAAAATATATCTTGTAGCATGCAAACTTCCTGCCATCTTCATATAAAATTCCCATCACATTCTTCACAAGAACTTCATGTCACCTTCTTCATAGGAATATGGCTTGTGCTTATTGTTGTAATTTATTTTTTCTATAGGGTTGACTTCAATTTCACTTGTTTATTCCTCCAACCACATGCCACAGGTTGAGACAAATCAACCACCAACTATACAAAACTAGATTTCCTCTCTACATCATTAGATCCAAAGGCTATGGTTATATTGTTATGATGACAACAAAGTGTGATTATTATATTGTTTGGAAATTGGTTAGTAACAACATCATTAGTAGATTTTTAAATAATTAGTTCAGTCTATTAAGGAAAGATTGGTCACGAGGCCATCAAAATATTTATTAATTGGTTAATTTATCTTAGCCACTAAATTATAAGTTGCAAATTTGTTTCTTTTGATGCATCAAAACTATATAAACACTCGTATGTAATTTGGCCAAAAAGAAGGAAACATATTTGATATAATTATTCAAAGAAACGTTTTGAAGTTCCTTTCATAAATTTAGTGAGTTCTATTATTCATCAATTGATTGGGAGGAAGGGTGCCCACTCTTCAGTTGTCGATGAAGTGTAAATATCTATTTATTTTCTGAAAAGTATATTTTCATGTGTTATGATTTAAGTTTATTACGTTTCCAAATTTTATGTGTGTTAAAAAATTCCATGTATTAATTATCCGAGTTTTATTTCCATGTTGCAGAATTAATTGTTATGGTTTTCGTATCTGCTATTTGTTGATTAAGTTTCTATTTCAAAATTTTCTATCATAATTTTTACATAGTTCCTATCACAAATTTTGTTATTCTTGTCATAGAAATATTGCAAAACTAGTGATAATTTCTGTAGCAGTTCTTGTCACAGAAAAATCAAAAACATTAATCTTCTTTTCAACTTAGGAATTGATTGAGTTTAGGAATGTATTTTCATCCCCACTCACCTCATGAATTGCAACCATTGTGCAGATAGCCACAACACCTTTCATGATCTTACAATCCTCAGATTGACATTTAGATTGAGTTGAGTCCAGTTTATTCTTTACCCCAGTTTTGGTCTATCAGACACCATGATGGATAAATAATTCATCATATTCTTGTCCACCTGGTGATAAAGCATCACTTCCTTCAATAGGAGGATGGAAAAAATAAATGGGAAGAATTCCTCTAGATTAAACCCCCCAAACCCAAGAAATTAAAGAAGGAAGATGTTGCTTTGACCTCCACTTTAGCAGTGCTATTTACCTGCGCTTCTGCCAGATTTTGAAGGGTTCAAGAACCTCGTATCATTGATGTTGAGAAATAAGAAGAATAGGTTACCTCCTCCACATATCCAACTCGATGAAATCATTGAATTTTCCTCCCAAGGGACAAGAAGATTACACCATTGAAATTATAGGGCTCATCAAAATCTTGACCAATCTATCTTCAAGTCACCCAACCTCTAAGGGATATCATCCTAATGTCTCATGGAGAGAAGACACATAAATTATTTTTGAATTATCTCCAAATAAGGAAGAGAAAACATATACCTTATAGGATTTAGCCCTGTCTCAAGAAAAAATATGACCTACAAAATGTAAACAACTTTTAAATATGAAACAACTCTTACAGCTAAAAAAATTGCATTAAAAGAACAATTTTTTTTTGCCCAAGATAAAGCTGCACAAGCCAAATTATTTCATGATCTAAAAAAAGAACTAGCAAAGGTGAGGGATAACATTACCTCAAAAAATGAACAATTTTTTTCTCTTCGAGAGGGGAATTACACTCCCTGTCATGTAAGATGCATGTGTCTAGACAACCTTTCCACCTTCACTATGTTTCCTTTTGCTAACAACTATTTGATTAAAAGTAAAGAACACACAACTTTGTAGAGATTTAGAGTCCTTAGAACAAGAGAAAAATGTAGTAAAGGAACGTATTACCTAGGCTTACAAACTCAGTTCTACATTTTTAGTTATGTGTAAGCCTTCAACTTTGTATTCCCTATTTCTATGGGATAAATTTTTGAAGTAGAAACTCTTGTAGATTTCTTGTAACCTTGTATATTTTGTAGATGAATTTTAATTTGTAGAAATTTATTTTTGAAGCTTTTTGGAGCACCATGAACAAATGAGTCAATTCTTCTAGCATGGCTTCTTAATAGGCCATCATAATCTATCAATGCTTAATTTTTAAGTCAAAAAATTGTAGTTGAGGGGGTTTGCCTCTCTTTTGAAATCAAGTTGAGTGAGGAAAATGGGTAGAGGAGTATCATATCACTCAATAATCTCTTATTATTCTAATGCACAATGAATATCCCAAATCCACCTAATTCACCAAGAAATTTAGGGCATTGATTTACTAACCTCAACTCACGGTACAATATGTTCAAAATCTTCGGTCCAGTCTTGTTGCTTTTCAGAATAATGAGGGAACTCTCCCTCTTGCTATTATTGATGCTTGCATCAATATATGGGCAATGAGATACATGAAAAAATACGTTAATGAAAGCCTATATTTCCAATAAATATTCACTAGAGACTTACTCAAGCACAACAACTTATTCTATTAATTCAGGAGAAAAAATAAGATTAGATTGGAACATGTTTCACACCACCATTGCTCCTTGTAACTAAGGGTAATATTTAGGTTAGCATGATTAGATAATAAACAAATCAAACCCAAAGTAAGTAATGAAGTAAAAAGGAGAGAACATGAAAATAAAAGGAAAGAGTTTACCCAAGATCTTCAACCTCCATGATTGACCTCCATTACACCTTCTCTATTTGCTGCAATATGATGAGTGCCCTTAGATTTTGTGGGAGGAACAATGACTATGGCAAAGATCTAAGCAAATGTTGAAGGATTTGGATGAAATGCAAGTAAAAACTAAGCTCTACATGCAATACAAAAATATGCAAAATAACAAGGTTAGAAAAAATGACAAGAAGTGTGCAAGTATGCCAAAAGTTTGAGAGATTAAGAGATGCAAGAGATGTAGATGAAAAGAAGATGTCAAAATGAGACTAAAATTGCCTTTTTTATAAAAAAGTCAATTTTAGATGAATGACCAAGATCAAAATCTGAAATTAAATGTGACAACCTTCACTTAGGGTTAGGGCAACATTAGGTCAAATTTGAAATGAAGGGTTGAGATTTGATTTTAGAAAAATAAAATCAATGGTGGAAAATGCTTGTGACAAGAAGATGTGGCAAATAAAAAGAGGAAAGTGGGGAATTAAAATAGAAATTTAAAATTAATTCCCACAAGAGGTAAGTTGTCATTTTGAGTTAAAAATCAATTTAATTCAAAAGTGACGGTCCTGTGACAATAAATAATGATTTTAAATTATTTACTTGGAGAGAAATTAGAAAGAGGACAATTTTAAATAAATGATTTTATTTAAAATTAAAAAATGAAGTGGATAATAATTAACAAATCAAAGAGATTTATTTAATTATAGAAAGATGATGTATTTAAATAAATAAATAAAGTTTATTTATTTAAATAATCAAGAAGAAATAGAAAGAAAATGATTTTATTTAAAATTAGAAAAAGCCAAAGTGGGGAATAATTAAATAAAGAAGACATGAGGAATTAATGACGTAATTAATTAAATAAATAAAGTTTATTTATTTAAATAATCAAGAGGAGTAAAAGAAAGAATAATTAAATAAATTTAAGAATTTATTTAATTATAGAGTGACATAGGGAATTAGTGATGTATTTAAATAATGAAGGTAATTTATTTATTTAAATAACTAGGAGAAATAACAGACATGAATTAAATAAATAATTATAAATAATTTAATTAATAGTTGAAATTGGATTATAGGACATAATTAAATATTTTAATTATGTTGAGAAGAAACATGATAAGACATATTAAATGTGGTTTGCGGGTCTAGGCCATTTTTATGTGTCTACACTCCTAACATCGACACCTCTCTTTATCTCATTTGTACAAATACCACCATCTATTATGGCACAATTTATTACAAGAATCACCCACTCCAATGGGTATGAAAGGGCTAGGAGAGATTTAAATGATGATTACAAAGATGAGGACTATGATTCCAACATATTATTGTAAAAGGGAAATCAAACCAAAAATATTGATGCTTAGGTTTATCCTTGAGGACATGGCTTGGCTTCAATCAGGAGGAGATGATAAGTCCTATTGATACTATTTTTTTCCACATAATATGTTATATTTTATCTTTGATCACATGAACTTGGTATATTTTAATATGATGTTGAAATATTTTCATTGATGAAAGGATGGATAGATTATGCATTTTGAAATGCTTATTCTTGTATGTAAAGATTTACCAAAATGTTAAATGTTTCCTCTTTTCCCTGCATGCATGTATGAATTTTATAGCTAACCCACTACAAGATCCAAGAATTAGGCCTCTAGACACATCCAAAGTTGTATAGCGATAGTTGATTTCAAAGAAAATTTAAAACTCCATAATAAGTTACATAATTTTAGGATGAGATTTTTCCTTCATAATGACACCTCAACAGACAAATTTCCCTCATCGACTTGATCAAATATACTCTTTTTTTCTAACTTGATAATTGTTGCATGGAATTGGGACTTCCATTTAAAACCAAAATCAACTCTTCAATTAACTTCAATATATCTCAATGCGACTTATCACTTGATTCAACATGAAATATCTCACATGGTCTTGATGGAATCTCTCTTTATTCAAATCAAGAAACTTCTATAAAAATGAGTTTCTATATCAAATCACTGAAGTAATCGGCTAGTCTTTTGCTAGTTGAATCTTGAATTTAGTCCCTAGATCTTAGCCTAGGAAAATAAGCCCTAATATATAAAGGGCCATTGTCTCTTTGAGTTAGTTTCTATTTTCTAATTGATAAGAAAAATAAATCATTTATTTTTGTAATTCACCTTTCTTGGGGTCCATTTGAATGCCAATAAATAGGAAGTTCTCCTAATTGTTAGTAGATTCAAATCCCTCTCGAAGGAGAGTTGGGCCCACTCATCAAAACATAAGTGATTCATAGAAATTCCCTCTATAGTTATCATTCATTAATCTAGTTTAGATATCTTTTGTTGTTTCACCATTCGTTTAGTGTGTTTTAGATATTGTTCACAACATTTCATGTATTTCATTTAATTAAGTTTGCTTACATTTACATAAATAACAACAAAAAAATAGAAAATAATGCTTTATACAACCATTTCTTTTCATGATGTTTTAAGTACTCAATTAATTTCAATTTATCTTGTGTGTGATTGAGCATATTTGATTCCTACAATTGTGTGATGAGTAGATTTAATTTTTGAAAAGTATGTGCTACCGTAGAAACTTGCTTTGATTTCTGAAAATGTGTGGTAGCATAGTAATTTGTTTAAATCTAGTATTGATTTCTACAATGGTTTGATAAATTAGATGATTTCTATTTAGGATTAATAGATAATAGCACAACCAACTCAAAAATCAACGTCACCTTCCAAAAATCCCCCAAACATCACCTTACCACAAACAACTCTACACATCACCTAGATTGATGAATTAAATGACTAGGATTTGACAACTATAATGACCCCATCACTTTGAAGGGGAAACTAAATTAGACAATAGCCAACATAGCTTATAAAAATGATTGTACAATAGAATCATGGCTTCTTAATGAGTTAGGAGTTAGAATTAGAAGAGTGTTATGGATTATAGAAGTAAATAACCTTAGAAAAAAGTATAAAATAGGTAACAACAATATTACAAAAGGTAGAACCACATCATAACTTATAAAAAATAATAGAGGAATAAAGTATAATGTTGAAAACCCCTAATATTTGTCACATCCAAAAAAAATGATCTTGTGTCAAGTTGCCTCACTATTGTAAGGTAGAAGACTTAATAGGGTGCTTGGAAATTATGGAGATTTTTTTTGAAAGAGAGGACCTTAGGAGAGAAGCCTAAGATAATACAAGTGTATAGTGTGGCAATATGGCTGCACACAAATAAACCAAATATCCCAACTTATAAAGCACTAATAATATTGATACAAATCTAGTATTTTTAAAGAAGGGAAACATGAATACATTAGAGATATGATGAAACAACTAAAAATAGTGTAAACAATAAATAGTATGTTGAAATTAGGAATGAAGAGAGATAGTTTGATGAAATATTGAGACTAAAAATATTTGTTGGACATTATCACCAAGTATAAATAAATGGTATATCAACTAGGAGAATAAAGCATATACCAAATGTTGGATTATAGTTGAAAAATATTTTTGTTAAAAAATTCATTCAAAAACCCTAATAGACAACTCCATAGTATTCTAAATAATTACCCTTTTGGAAAAAATGAGATATTTGGAAAAAAGAAGAAATAAAAAGCATGAAAAGAAGAACATGGGTTATGGAGCGTAGTAGAATGTATGGATAAGATTGAGAAATTATTCAACACTTGAACTATTGTAAGATAAATAAAATAGCAAGCCCATAAAATGAAGATGATCCCAAGAATTTGGAGGTATATGTGGAATAATGAGAAAGAGAATTATCAACACAAAGCATGGATAAATCCTAGTACTTCTATCAACCTTTGATGATAAGAGAGGAAAACATTTCCAGTGAAGGGGTTGTAAAGTTAGAAAAGTTTGGTAATTATCAGGGGTAAAGAGAAGTCATGTAGGTGGAAAAAGTATTAAGATATTTGGAATACCTCTCCCCTAATAATTTTATAGACCTAAAAGGTATAAAAGAGGAGAGGGAGGTACTAAAAATACAGTTGAAATAATGTTCAAAACCCATTAGAAAAAATACCTATGGCCTAAATCCTAATGTCAAGGTCAAGGTAAAATAGGAATTAGACAATATTTTGAGTGGATGAATCATAAATCCTATAGAGAAATCAGATTGGGCAAGTCTAATGGTGATTCAAATTAAGAAGGCTAGGGATATTTGAATTTGTATTGGTCTCAAAGAGTTGAATAAAGTATAAATTCATGATCATTTTCCACACCATTTACAAATGAAGTGTTGGAATTAGTGACCAATAAAGAGATATACTCTTTTAATGATGGTTTTTCAAGTTACCATCAAGTAAATATTCAAGAGAAATACCAACCTAAGAAAATATTTTCTATGGAATGCAATTTTTTTGTATATTGTTATGGAATTTGGTCTAAATAACACCCCAAAAATACTCGATGAGATCATGGTTAACACATTTAAGGATTTTATACATGACTTCCTAGAAGTCTACTTAGATGTATAATTATTTATGGATTATTAAAAGATCATGTACAAGTATTAAGGTTGATATTGGAGAGATGCAAGAGCCTTTAGATAACTTTGAATTTAAAGAAACACACCTTTGCAGTACCTTTTGTTACCTTGTTAGGACACATTATATGAAAAGAGTGGATTATGGTATATCCCTTAAAGATAGTGATAATATTAAATTTACCACCAACTAAAATAATTTCAAAAGTAGGAAAATTCCTAGGATACATGAGGTACCATCACAAGTTTATCATGAATCATATGGTGATATCCAACCTCATAGAAGAGATACTAAAGAAGAAAAATCATAAAGATTTGAATGGAAAAAGAAACACTAGTAGGTATTTGATACAATGAAAATAAAAATAGTAGAGAAACTAATTATAATCTTTATTGACTACAAGGCACCCTTCCATGTCCATAGAGATGCCTCCCATACAATAATAGGTTACTATTGGCCCAGCTAATAAAAAAATAATTCAAAGGTTGATAAAAACTATTAAATAATAAAGAAGGAAAATTCTAACGTGGTATACCCATTAAAAAAATTTAGGAATTAATTGTTAGTTACTATGTGTATATTATTAAGAAACCATGAACAATTAAAATATCTTCTAAATAGACTTATAATTAAAGGAAGAATTTATCATTGGTTGCTATTTCAAGAATTTTACTTTTAAATAATGGTGAAACTTGGATATGCTAACCAACAACCATATTATCTATCAAGAATTTAATTAAATAAGAGTTAGAGCCTATTGATAATAAAATGTCCAGTGCAAACTTGTTCAAAGTGAATACGATACCTAAGGAGCTCAGTGAAGGAACAACATTATTGTCAATAGGGGAGAATCTTGAAGGGAGTAAAAAATAAGAGATTATTAAAATAAGAGATTATTGTGAAGATCATTCCATTAAGATTTAATTGGATGAGAATTATAGATCTTTGGAAGTGATTAAGTAATAAGAAGAGTGGTATAAAAACATGAGAGGAATAATATCCTAATAGAAGCACATGAAGGCATATTGGGAGGTCACAAATCTTGAGATGGTAAAACCAAGAGGGTGATGTTGGTAGGACTATGGTGACCTACCTTATTTAAGGATGCAAATACTTATGTAAGAGAATGAAACATATGCTAGAGAGTAGGAAGACCCACTAGTAGAGATCAAATTCCCTTGAGACTTATTTTTGGTATAGTCTCCCTTTGAAAAATGTGATTAGTTTTATTACTCCATTGAACCATCAAATCCCAAGACACATGCAAGATTTATCATAATAGGGGTAGAATATTTGACTAAATGTTTAGAGGAAAAGGATACAAGAGATTATACCATAATAACTACCACAAAATTTATCTACAAAAATACTATAGGAAGATTTGGGTGTCCAATGAGTATAACTAGTGACTAGGGAAAGAAAAATTTCAAACTATTTTGAAGATATTAGACAATTTCATGATACCACATAATACGAGAAACCCACACCACCCATAAGTAAACAAGGATAGTGAATATTTTAATAAAATATTGGGTACAACACTACAAAAAAAATGTAATAGAAATATGATAGATTGGGATGTTAAAATACTAGTTATTTTATGGATAATATGAACTACATACACAAATATCACCCTTTTCTAACTAGTTTATGGACTAGATGCAAACCTTGCCATCCAATACATGGTACCTAACTTGAGATTGGAAGACACTTTAAGGTTGACAGATGAAGAATAATTAAAATAAAGATCATTGGATTTGGATGAATTGATGAGAAAAGATTATTATCAGTTTATAATCAGATCTAAGAGAAAGAAGACAAAAAACATGGTACTTGTTGGGACTCAGATTTATATTTGCCTTTTGGCTTGAGTCCCATCCCATTTTGTTCCTTAGCCATATTTTCCCAAGTTTATAACTGATCTGAGATATCTAATATAGGCAGTATTTTTCCAAATTTCTTACCAAAGTTGTGTAGAGCATAAAAAATTAGGCCTAGTTGCCTTTTGTAGTTTTGTAAAATTCTCTAAGGGAAGAAAGTTATGAATCTATGAGTTTTCCCCTTCCAACTAGCCCAAGTGTAGTTTAGATATAATTTTCCACATAATGCATTCCAATTGGGTTTTCCTTCAAATGTCAATTTAGTTATCGATTCTTGCAAAGGTAGGAAAAATAGAAAAAATCGCCAAGTCTCGATCTTGTGAGAATTCACTGATCATTTGAACCTCCCCTTTGGTCTGATTTTATAGTTAAGTTTTTTTGCATCATTAAGTATTTTTGGGTGGATGGAGTCCACCTTCTTGCATTTGACCTTGGTTTCGTCATCTTCCTTTTGTGCACTTTTCTAAGTAAACTTCCCCTTTCTGATGCTTTTGTCTGGTTCACTGCCATTTTATTGCATAATTCCTTTTGTAGACTTTTCCCATTCATTTTAACTTCCACTCCTAAAGTTATTCATCCAGTTTAGATGCCTTTGTCTGCAAACCTATTCCTTTTATTTTTCTTTCATTTTTACCTTGATAAGATCATGTTGACATCATCCCACCTTACTGACCTCCTTGTTGGGACTTTTCATTTGAACCAGATTTTGTCCTACTGTTGGTGGGTTCACTTGGTTATTTTTGCACGGTTCACTTGGTTGAATTTTTTTTGTAGACGTCTACCTGGGTGGAAAATCCTTTCTTTTATTTTGGATGGCCCCTTGAGGCCCGTAAAGCTCTATTTTGACATGAAAAAGCTTCGATGGTGTTTAGGTGTCTAAATTTGTCATTTTGGATTCACAATTACATTTCACTTACTCCTCTATCAAGTCAGATTTTGTTAATGCAATATTTAAATGACCATGACCTACTTGGTGACCCCATGAATGTATTTGGGGGACAAAATTTTAGTGTGTAAATTTTATTTCATCTACCATCATTAATGGCACCCTATTTTCCAATCACCATTATTTATTGTAGAGCCCTTTAATTTGAAGCATCCATTTTGGGTGCACTTCATATTCAACCATTGATTTCAAATTAATACACTATTTAATTTTAGGGTTTGTTCTTGTTGTAAGGTTTTATTGGAAGATGGCTATTATTTTTCAAGGTTGGACGATATAGGTAGAGTAGAGGAGAATAATATTAAATAGGGAAAACTTTACAAAAATTAGTTGTAGAGCAATTGTAAAGTACTAGGGAGTGTTTTATAATTGTAAAATGAATTTTGTAATGTTATTTTTAGTCTTATGTCTCTATTAATATGTATTTAAACTCAAAAAAGTACCATTTTGGGATGTTTTCTTCAACAAATTTTATGCTATGAAAGTAATTGCAATTAGAGGAACATGACAAGTTATAAATCTTGTTATGGAAGTTCTTGAAAATGGAAGGAAGGTGGGACCGCACGTTGCGGAGGGAAAAAATGGAAATTTCCCATTTTTCAAAACCTGCTCTTCCCAAGGGCCCTCCTGGCCATCCTCGGTTTTTCGACCCACCTCATTCCGTGGCTCCTGGTTCTTCTTGGGGATTCCGTGTCCCTCTTTTTGAGGAATCTGGTCTCCCTAGGTCTTTTTGCACGAACAATGCTAGTTTCCTTCCTTGTAATAATTCTTTTAGTAAAGTCAGACCTCGCCCTAGGGTTTCAAATTTTTCTCCTCATCCGCCTCTGGGTGTTGGTCCTCCTCGGTTTAGGCATCTGGTTTTCCTGCTAGTTCTCTTGGTGTTTTCAAAAAAAAGCTCTCTTGGTTATGTTTTCAGAAATGGGAAGTGGAGGTCGGATAATTCTGTCAGGAATGGGAAGTGGATGTCGATTTCATCTCACCGGAAGAAATCTCTCATCAGGGGCCCTCATCCTATTTTTGATATCTTCAAATCATCCTCTCCCTCTCTCTCTGCTCACTTGCAGGTTGATGTCGTGGTTGGGCGGTCTTCTTCTATCTCATCCCTTGTTCCTCCCTCCATTCTTGCTCCTGTTTCATTTCCTAATTCCATTCCCATTTCTCATTTTATTCCCTCCGCCTCTAATCCTCTCACATTTCCTAACACCATTGTCCTTCCCATGCAGAAAGGTTTGCAAAAATGACTAGACTCTAAGTCATTGGCTCCTCCTTCGGTTGTGATTGGTAGTGCCAGCAATCCTGGCCGTATCCTTTGCCCTCTTGTTCACCCTGTGACTCATGCTCACTCTGGTAAGCCCTAGAATTATGATCACTCTGTTAATTCCTGGAACTCAAAGGGGAAATAATTGAAGAAACACCCACCTTGGGTCGAGGTCACGCTACCTCACTCCATGCTCGATCCATAAATTTTGGATCTAAAGGATGTTGCCTTATTTGGTAAGTTTTGGAAATTTCTTCCAGATCTCGATATTCTGCAA